>CM029605.1:40000089-40365553 GCA_017311375.1 Mytilus coruscus
GAACTACAGTTTGGTGAGGAGATGGAAATGGATAAGGAGGTTAGTAATACATTTTGATAACCAGTGTCAAGGTCATGATTTGGTTTAGAGGGTATAATGGCAAAAAAAGTGTTTTCAAGTACAAATTAAAGGAAAAAGATGTATGTTTTATATGTAAATGAAGAAATAACTTATGTTTATTTGTTAAATAAGTAACAAGAACAAAGGAAAATTAGGTTTTATTTTATTTTTTTCCAATGTTGTGTTTTGTATACTGTTGTCTTTTGATCATTCTTTGTTTTTTGCCATGGCATTGTCAGTTTGTTTTCGACTAATGAGTTTGAATATTCCTTTGGTATCTTTCCCCTCTCTTTTAGATTATTGGGATTCAAATAGAACACAGCTATTCCTTGCTCAAAATGAGAATTGTTTTTGTTTGATTTTAGGTCGAAGCACCAAAAGATGGCGTATTGATCCATGGTCTGTTCATGGATGGTTTCCACTGGGACGCTGAGAAGATGCATGTGGTGGATTCAACCCCAGGAGTGATGAACTCTGTCCTACCTATGTTCCACATGGAGCCTAAGATGGACTTTGAACCCCCACCAGAAGATTACAATGCACCATTGTACAAGGAAGCTGCTAGGGCCGGTGTTCTGTCTACAACTGGTTAGTGTTTTAATGTCCATTAATTATGTTCAGACTAGTAAATAGTAATTGCCCTCTGGATAAGCATCCATCACCTTTGTGAACTCTTCATGTGCAGATTTGCCAGTCTTGCAATGAGTAGGATATTTATATTTATTGTTTGGTTAATGCCAATAAGCAAATATTTCAAATATAATCAGGATAGGAACAAATTGAAGAAAACATCAATAGGGTTTGGTTCTTAACAGTGAGCCTGTCAGTATATGAAAGACAGCAAATTTGAACTGTGGTATTTTGGATGAGGCCAGAAATTTTGAATTGTAATAGATCAAGTACAGACCCCTCAAGGGTCTAAAAATAAAAATAAGAAGATGTGAAATGATTGCCAACTATAGGTCATTGTACGGCCTTCAACAATGAGCAAAATCCATACTGCATAGTCAGCTATAAAAGGCCCCCAAAATGACAAATGTAAAACAATCAAACAAGAAAAATTAAGTTTTTCTAAAAATGTGGAACAGTCTCTAAACTGGGTGTCATATAGTAGAATATGACAAGTAGGTAGGAGAGTCCAGTATATTTAACACAGCAACAAATATTGATAAAACAACTTTTTCAATCTTCATTCACATTTAGAAGAAGAAGACCGTGCAGTCTGCATCAATTTATAGGTTTACTCTTGTCTATGGTTGGAGACAGTAAATTGACCAATAAATAACTACTGTATGTTGGGTTGCTGTCTCGTTAATATATATTTTCTCTCATCTCCTTTTATACATATCAGAATGGTGTAACAGTAGTAGTTTATAACATATATACATTATTTCATTCTTTTTTTTTCAGGAATGTCTACAAATTATGTTGTGAATGTTCACTTACCATCAGTAGAACCACAGAACTATTGGATTGCAAAGGGTGCTGCCCTCTTGTGTCAGTTGTCAGAATAATAAAGAGGACATAATTCGTGGAACATTGTTTATATTCATCTCATTGATTTTACCTTTTTATGTGAATTTTTAGGGAAAGACCTTATTTTGTATATCAGCATTTATTTATGTGTGAAGTGCTGAATTAGATTGAGACCATGAGGCCAAATGGAATGGTGGAAATTGGACACAACACCATAATTTCAGTTTTACCCGCAGATATTGATATTGAAAGAAAGCAGAAATACATTGAAAAGTCTGCCTCAGTATTTTTAATTTGAATTTGTGTTAATAATTTTTTCCTATTATTTAAGTGCTTTACAATCATTCCAGCTGAAATATGCATTTAATGTGAAGAACACAATAAATTAGATAGTCACGACTCTGCCTTGGATATTTATAGTTTTGACACTGCTGAAAAAATAATCCGTCCAGGGAACTATTCTGTGATAATTAGTTAATATTTTACACTAGTTTATGACATTGAGTTGAGTTGACATTATATTTTTGTACAAATAATTATTTATATACAGTAATATTTATATTATTAATTCTGTTTTGTGATATTTGAATATTTTGTTTTTAAGTTTTATTTCTGTCCAAGCCTTAATTGATCAATGAATTTTTTTCTATACATATATATTAAAATCAAATGAAAAAATATGTTTCTTTTTTGCAAATCCTCATTTCATTTTATACTGAATCTGTTGTTGAATGTGATCAGACAGTTTGGAAAAGAAAGAAATCATGAGATTCAATAATTTTTACAAGAGCATAAAACAAGATACAAAAATTATTTCATTAGATTTGAATATTTTATTCTTTTTAAGTTTATTGCAATTTTAAGTTCATTTAGTCCAAGTCATAAAATATGAGAGGTCAAACCAATACATTTAATAATTTTATAACTTTGAATATTATTTAGAAAACTTAATTGAAGATTATGACTTCGTAAAATTGGGCTTAAATAGAGTATCAATGAATAGAGATAACTTGTAATATGATCTGTGATACACTGGTTGAAATAAATTTTATTCTGTTTGTTGTGTTTTTGTTCCTCCATTTGTTTATACCATTAGGGATGTAAAGTATGTATTTCATGCTTTGTAATAGAAAAGAAAGGGTATTGTGTATCAATACATGACACAAAATTACTACATGCACATGAAAATCAAAATACATGGACAAAGGAACAGCACTTTTTTCTGTTCTTCATGTCAACGTAACAGTGAGGCCTTCAACATGAAGTTAAAACTCTGACTTCACTGCAAGATCAAATCCCCTAGCATCAGTTCGAGTAAAATATTTGATAGGTGTAGATCACACTACATTTGTGCATTGAAGATTATAGCTGCATTATATTTGGCAAAGAAAACTAACACATATTGTTATAACTTGCACAAAAATCTAACTGTAATGATATCAGAAACAATACAAGCATTTAGACAACCATAAAGCACTTCAAAATATTTGAATGACTTTGCAGGAATATGTACAAATAGTTCAAATAACTTGGGTGGAATGCTGCTAACATCATAACTATTTCAATAAACAAACTGATGGAAATCGAGAAACTGATGAAGCACACATAAAGAAGTTATGTCAAGAAAAAAATACATCATAACAGTAAAAATATAAGAGCATACACCTCAAACATAGGGACCTCCACACAGAAGGAGAGACATATTAATTTCTCTAATTCTTACCCGATTTATCCTTTTCCTGACCTGTTGATTATTTATTTTAATGAATGTGTGGTCAGTTTGATCTCAGCTATTCATTGGTCAAAATTCAATTATGACGTCAAATTTTCTTGCTCTCCTCTGAATTTCCTATTGTGACGTCATGAGAAATGGTGACCATGCCTAATATCACATAGAAAGAATACATCTTTTGCAAAAGAAGGATTATGATTGTCTGCATATCGACTAAAATCATTAGAGAAACAGATTCCACTTTCAAATCTCGTGCAATACAATATTTATCCACTCGTCAGTTAAATTTTAAATATTTAACTGTCTCGAGTGGATAAATATAGTATCACACTCGATGCAGTGGTAGAATCTGTATGTATCTCTAGAGCAATCATTGTCTATAAAAGTAAGAAGATGTGGTATGATATTCAATGAGACAACTCTCCACGAGAGCCCACATGACCTAGAGGTAAACAATTAAAGGTCATAGAATGGCCTTCAACAATGATCAAAACCCATACCACATAGTCAGCTATAAAGGCCCAGAAATGACAAATGTAAAATATTTGAAACAAGAAAACTAACGGCCTGTTTTATGTACAAAGCAATGAACGAAAAACAAATATGATGTACATATTACCTGGGATATTGGTGTAACAGTACAACATAAGAACAAACTGTAAAAATCAGTTGAAAAGGGACTGATTCATCAGATCGATACAAAGCAGAAAGACATCTAATAAAATCTCAGACCGGACGTAGCAGGGTATTTATACATCCCTAACAAAACAGACACTAAGTACAGATCTGAGAGTACTCACAGTTACTGACAGCTAGTTCAAAGCCAATAACAACTAATAAAAAAATCCTGCATCTAAGACTAAAATATCAATCTGTACACATCCAACATTCAATGGATTTAGTGTAAAGACGTCATTAACAGTCAGAGAAAAAAAATGATATATGTTCATTCTTTTGTATTTCATTCACTCTTCTCAGCATTTTGTACTAAATGGCTTTGTGATATTTGCGTAACCTGACCTTAATGAAATTGACCCAGACAGTCAGACTTGGCATTATATGGATGTAGTTTGTGATGTTAAAATCAGTTTAAATATTTTTAAAAGAGTTATACCTCTTGTAAATACTAATGTTATGGAAAATTGCATCGTAAGTATGCGTACAATTTTCTCAGATTTTTATCAAATTTCTGTCAAAGATTTATATAAGCAATGTCTCGAACAAGTTCGAAACTTAGTGGCGATCAAATTATTTTAAAAGAGTTATGCCCCTTGGAAATATTAACTATGTTGTAAATTGCATTGTATTTGCTCTTAAGCCTTCATATCTTTAAGATATTTGTAAAAAGTTTTAAAGAACAGAAAAAAGGTTGTTTTTGTTATTGCCCTTGGATGGATAAACTATGTACAATGCGGGGGACAATGGAACTCTGTTCTTTCATTAGATATTTATGTGTTGTAAGTTATTTGTAAGTCTATTATATTATACAATCTAGCTAAAATGGATCTTCACGTAAGACACGCACTTAAGATTAAGTACAACAAAACTACTTGGCGCCAATCTCCCCCTTGGGATGGTGGTGTAACGGTACAACATAAGAACAAACAATAAAAATCAGTTGAAAAGGCTTAACTCATCAGATCGATACAAAGCAGAAAGATATATAACAAAATCTCACAGACCGGACGTCGCAGGGTATTTATACATCCCTACAACAAAAAAGACACTAAGTACAGATCTAAGAGTACTCGCAGTTACTGACAGCTATTTCAAAGCCAATAACAACTTATAAAAAATCATGCATCTAAGACTAAAATATCAGTACACATCCAACATCCAATGGATTTAGTGTAAAGACTTCATGAACAGTCAGAGAAAACCTGTTCATTCTTTTGTACCCGAAACCCACTCTTCTCGGCATTTTGTACCAAATGGCTTTGTGATATTTGCATAACCTGACCTTAATAAAATTTACTAAAACAGTCCGACTTATCATCATATGGATGTAGTTTGTGATGTTAATCTTGATCAATGGTAAACACACACAAGTACTGTTCTTATTTATTTTTATTGTTTCCATGATGTGCACATACTGTCATTGACTGTAAGTCAGTTTATTTTTTATAATTGCCCTTGGATAGGTAAAATATGTGCAATGAGGGGGACATTGGAACTCTGTTCTTTCAAAAGAAAATTATGTGTTGTAAGTTATTTGTAAGTCTATCATATTATACAATCTAGATAATATGGATCTTCATGTAAGACACGCACTTAAGAATAAGTACAACAAAACTACACACAAATATATACCGTTCGGAACACAATTGATATAAAGAATCAATTTATGTGAAACTCCCGTTGTATACTTAGAATAACGATGAAGTCGAGAAAATATCTTCAACCTGACATTTTATTCATTAAAAAACTGAAATTAAAATCAGAATTAACGATATTTCGTGTCAGTCTAATCTAAGCGATTCTTATAGGTTTCACAACGAGTGAGAATTGATATATATAGATTCTACCACTACATCAAGTGTGATACGATATTTCTCCACTCGAGACGGTTAAATATTTAAATTTAAAACGCGAGACTCGACTAGTTCAAATTTAACTGTCGAGAGAGGAGAAATATCGTATTGCACGAGATTTGGTGGTGGAATCTGTTTCTAATGATATTCTAACAATATGCAAGCAAACTTATTCCTTCTTTTCTATTGATCTGCAAAAGATGTGTTCTTTCTATGTGACGTCATCAGGCATGGTCGCCTTTTTCATGCCGTCACAATAGGAAATTCAGAGGAAAGCAAGAAAATTCGACGTCATAATCGGATTTTAACCAATGAAGAACTGAGATCAAACTAACCACACGTTGATTAAATTTTTTATACAATGGGTGCAGAAAGGGATAAATTGACGAAGAATTAGAGAAATCTTGATATCAACTCGCGTTATTTGATTTCAATCCCATAATAAACGAGCTTTCGGCGAATACAGGAAACGACTTCAAGTCTAAACCTCCTGATTTCACCTGTGCTAGTTCTCCATTCATATACAATCCGACTGGTCACGTTATTATTGGTGACCTAAACATTGTCAATATCACTACTCTGCGAAATGTGTTATCCAAAGGCCCAAAATATCGAGAGCCTTAATCCATCAATTAGAAACACAACTTCAAAATATTGATGGATACAGTCTAGCATTATGACAGACAATGGCCTAAACGCGAGAAAGACGACGTAGATACTCTATCTGAATGCATTAAGGCTGTGAGGTTGTTGATACAAACCAGAATTAAAAAAACTGAATGGATCTATGATAACACATGCTACATCAATCTTTAAAGACCCAAATGTTGCAAAGCACCTGTCCTACCTCCATAACAAATATGTTGTTTTACCCGCAGATAAAGTCCAAAACAACACCGTTTTGTGTGTAAATCATATTACGTCAATTGCTTGATGAATGAATTAGGTATAGACCATTCACTTGGATAGTCGACATATACCCGCATGACACTTACCAAGGAGAAACCCTGGATATTCATAGGTCTGTTCTATGTTCCTTTGGAATTTCGGAATTTTGGAAGATAACGGGATCTTCCTTCACTGTATTGGATACCTAAATTACATAAGTGTCCTTACACACAATGTTATAGTGCTTAGTCTTCCAAGTGCTCCACAAAACCTCTTTCTAAATTATTATCATCAATTTTATCAGCAACCAAAGCCGGGCTTCAAAGTTACAGTAAAGCTACATATTCTAGAGATGTTGTGAATCAGATGTGGATACTAAAAAAATCCAAAAGATCTGTAAGAGTACATACAATCTGAGACTCATCTTGCAATTGCATTAAAACATTTGCCTACTTTACACAAGTCTTCCCCATTTCAAATTAAAAGATAAATTGAAAAAGTTGATCCTGCTTTGTTATAAAAAGAATGACCAACGTAGATACAAGTATTTGTTCTTGAGGAGGAATAAATCGTACTTTGTAAACAATCACTCTGGTTCAAAAAAAAAATCTCTCCAAATGACAATATCAAGATGCTTGATTTCTTGATTGACAACATTGTTACGTTTGGAGGACGTGTTTTTTAACAAACAATCTCCATTCCCATGGGAACCATCTGTGTTCCTCTTCTTGCCGACTTGTTAGTTATTCATACGCGGCTGAATTCATAAAGGAGTTTCTTAGAAAGAATGAAAAAAAGCTAGCATTATCGTTTAAAAACACTTTCAGCTAAATACATGATATCCTCTCACTAAGTAATTCAAAGGTTGGTGACTATGTTGAACGCCACTATCCAATCGAATTTGAAATGAAGGATACAACAGATACAGATAGGTCTGCCTCATATCTTGACTTAAGTATAGAAATTGAAAGTGAGGGTCTGTTTAAAACAAACCTTTTCGACAAAAGAGATGATTTTAGCTTCCCAATTTTGAACTTTCCATTTCTATGTAACAACATTCCAGCAGCGCCTGCATATAGAGTATATATCTCCCAGTTGATGCGATATTCCAGGGCTTGCGCTTCCAATCATGATTTCTTTAATAGAGGGTTCCTGCTCACAAGGAAGCTTTTAAAGAGTTCCAAGTGGTGAACATGAAACCATCCCTTCGAATTTTTTTACGGTCGCCATCACGAGCTGGTTGACCGTTATTCAATATCTGTTTTTCACAGACGACAACAGATTTGCTCCATTCGTCTTAACCACAATCTCGTCATCCTTTTACCCGAATGGGTCCTACCGAATTAGACTATCACGAAGTGTGTACTTACATGAGCAACACGACGGGTGCCACAAGGGGTTCGTGATGCTCAGTCATTAGTTTTCTGTGTTGTGTTTTGTATATTGTTGTTTATATTTTGGTCTTTTTCTGCCATGGGGTTGTCAGTTTATTTTCGACTTACGAGTTTGAATGTCTCTTTGGTATCTTTCGTCTCTCTTTAAAAACAGATAATGCTTAAAAATTATCTGAACATTATTTGTTTAAATGTAATACGAGTACTAGTAATTATTATAATAATAATATACATAATAATGATAAAAATTAGGGATGTCAACGATTGTTCGAGTATTCGAGTATCGCTCGGTAGTACCGAGTATCGAATACCAAAACTATACTCGACTAATCGGTTTCCTATTAGAATATTGCTGTCTTCTTTATATAAAATTGCTCTTCTTGAGAAACTCTTTCGGAAAATTAAAATGGCATCACTGATTAATCATGTAGTAGATAAAATACATTTTGTTCCGGATGTTTGTGCTAAATTGTCACTTACAATGCCTATGAAAATACGTGAGATATACCTAGGTTACACTTTAAACTTAACATGTCTTAGTCAGTCCATCACATCGGTACATCAGAGCAAATATTTTCGTCTGCAAGACTAATTTACAAAGTTGCAAAACCGAATGTTCCCAATAATAGTTGACAAGAAAATGTTTCCAAATACAATAAATTCGTTGCATCCTCTGGTGACCCTCAGTGAATAGTTAAACTTCTTATCCTTAAGCCTTTGTAAAAATTCAAAGTGTTTTCTTAACGATTACCAAGTTTTATTGTTTGATATGGTTTTTTCTTGTTATAATTTTTAAACAGGTGTTCATTTAATCATATTGATAAGATTATTGTTTTTTACTTAATTAGTACTTGTAGGTAATGAGCTATTAATTATGGTGTGTAATTCCTTGTCTCTAATGCTTGTGTAGATGGTTTTTCGTCCGTTGAACAACAAACCACAAAATGTAAAGTACGTATTTTTGTGTTTCCATGTTGTAGATACATTCCCGAGCGAGTACTCGAGTATCGCTCGAAAAAACCAACGAGTATCCGATTAGTAAGTGTTCACCAATTTGACATCCCTGATAAAAAAAAAATAATGCATATAGGAGAACTCAGCAAGAAAACCTTTATAAAAGTTTAACAATAACTTAATGTAATCGTAGACAAAAATAAACATTCATTTTTCGCTTTGTTAAGGTTTCAACGCAATCGTAGCCAGCGATCATTTTTATACTATGAAGCCATATATACCTTTTATAAAGTTTAAACCTGTTCACTTGTATTTGGTTGATGATTTTTTTACTAAATGCCCAAAGGCTAATTTGAAATTTGAAAGGTGGACATATGATTCTTTGTTTGGCTTTTGATAGAATTGCACATCACGATTCAGTGACGTCTAATATACGGTTGACAAGGCCTAAGATTAACTTTGACCCTGACTTTTCACTGTTGTCATACTGTTTGAACCTCTCTTATCAAGTCCTCTCCCTGATTCCTGGTAAAACGAAGAAAAGTAGTTTTTAATTCACGAAAAGCACATAAATACAATCCGACAAATCTGTTCGAGTATCATACTGTATGGACATTGTAAATAAAATTGAGATTGGGCCCCCGTGGTAAAATCAAGATGAATTCAATCCACATGAATTAATTCTGCTGTGTATTTGTAGGACTGGATACTATCACTGTCACTGAACATATCCATATATACAACGTACATGCAATTTTGACTTCCTTACATTAGGCTTCCAGTGCAACGACTGAAGTCAAATCAAGAAAATTGCTTTGTATGCAATTTATTATTTTCCTACAATATTCAGATAATTAAAAAATTCAACATGGAGTACTTTTTATTGACAACATCTGATATCCTTTATATTGCCATGCATGACCAGTATTTTATTTGCATGTTGTTAAACTGTTCATTGACAAATATACATCAATAACAATAGCTTTGAAATCCTTTTGATTCAGTGTTCGTCACAATAAAATTCAAGTTTATATTTTTTTAGGTGCAAAACTTGTTAAAAAATGCACGCTTATGATGTTCTGCTTGAATTATGATAGTGAATACTCCAGTTTTACTTCTTTATTGTTGCGTCAATGTCAGATTGTTTTGTATGTATGTTTAAAATTGAGAATGGAAATGGGGAATATGTCAAAGAGACAACAACCCGACCAAAGAGCAGACAACAGCCGAAGGCCACCAATGGGTCTTCAATGCAGCGAGAAAATCCTGCACCCGGAGGTGGTCCTCAGCTGGCCCCTAACTAAAATTGTGTGCTAGTTCAGTGAAAATGGACGTCACACTAAACTCAAAACATATAAATGAACTAAAATTAAAACACATACTAAACTAACAAAGGCCAGAGGCTCCTGACTTGGGACAGGCGCTAAAATGCGGCGGGGTTAAACATGTTTTGTGAGATCTCAACCTCCCTTTACCTCTAGCCAATGTAGAATAATGAAATTTTGAATTTTTAGTCAGTTGTGTTGTATTTCTGTAATGAGTGTTTAAATAGTTTAGGCTGATGAAGACCAATTATTGTCACATTAACCAATCATGTCTATTTGAGTTGGTCACCAAATTTTGTCAATATAACGAAACTATATTCAACTGTCATACAAGTGGGAGGCTTAGTTAGCTATACATCCAGATTTAGCCCACCATTTCCCCAGGAAAATGACTGTACCAAGTCAGGAATATGACAGTTGTTTTCCATTCGTTCCGTTGGTTGATATAGTCTAACGTTTGATTTTGTCAGTTTTATGGACTTCCCATATTTGAATTTACCTTTGAACTCGGTATTTGTATTAATACTTATTTTCAATTTGCAATTGAGGATCAAATCTTTACCAGAACAAAATTTGATGCACGTCATTTGCTCATGACGGTAACTCCATGTATAATAAATTGGCTTATTCTTCCAAAACGAAATTGAGAATGGAAACGGTGAATGTGTCAAAGAGACAACAACCCGACCAAATGTTAGAAAACAGTCCAAGACCACCAATGGGTCTTCACCGCAGTGTGAAAATCCCGCACCCGGAGGCGGGATTCAGCTGCCCGCTATATAAGAATGTATACTAGTTCAGCAAAATGTTCATTTATAATGGTAAACCAAAGTCAGAGTATTTCTCAACTTTTCCATCGAACATTGCTTAATGATATATTTACTAACGATTACCACATTTTAATGTAACACTAAAAAAGGCTGTATTATTTTCATTTCTTGTTTGGAAAACAAGTCTACATTTGGATCAGCACAAAACTTGATCTTTAGATTTTAAATTTCCTCTGATTTCTACTTAATTCATATTGCGCAACGAGCACACAATGGTCTTATGGCATTTTCCAACAAATATATGTGTATGCCAGAAGACAAATAAAATTGAGAATGGAAATGGGAATACCAGATAACAGCTGGTCCCAAAAATAAAATGTGTACTAGTTCAGTGAAAATGGACGTCATACTAAACTCAAAAACATATAAATGAACTAAAATTAAAAAACATACTAGACTAACAAAATCCAAAGGCTCCTGACTTGGGACAGGCGCAAAAATGTGGCGAGGTTAAACATGCTTTGTGAGATCTCAACCTCCCCTATACCTCTAGCCATTGTAGAATAAAGAAACACATAGCAAAACGCACAGTAAAACTCAGTTCAAAAGAAGTCCGAGTCCGATGTCAGAATAGGTAACAAAAGAAACTAAGCAAAATGACAATGATACATAAATTAACAAAGGACTATTAGCAGTTACTGACATGCCAGCTCCAGACCTCAATTAAACCGATTGAACGATTATGTCTTTATCATATGAAAATAAAGTACAATCCCTCCCGTTAGGGTTTAGTATCATTCGCATTCTAACTTTTTAATGCCCATTTAATCAGGTGTGTGAATTTTTTCTAAATAAGATTATGAGGTAAAGTGGTATATAGGGTAGAAAAATCAAAACTTTGAACAGATTCGAAATCACCAATATAAGCATGCAATTTATCATGTACTTCCAACTATATTTGTCACTCCAAAAGTAATTAATTCCGCTATTTTCAACGGCCTTATTTGAACAATTTATTACCAGGTTTTTGATTGTACCAAGTAAGTAGAATAGATAGTTGAGTAGTAGAACTATGGCTTGAAATGTAAATTCAAAATAAATTATTGCCATTCATTATAAATAAATTTCTATCAAAAATAAGGCTAAAAGAACTTTTATATTATTTATATTAACAATAACAACGTACACACATGTTGGCGTATGAATATACAACGTCAGAGTGGGTGTGTCACCATAAAAATTGACAACATTGAAACTAAAAGTAATACTTTTAACCAATCAGAAGACAGTAAATACACCAAATTTATTTATTATATTTTGCAAAGAAAACTAATGTATATTGTAATAACTTGTACAATAATCTAACTGTAATGATACCAGAAACAATACAGGCATTTAGACATGCATGGAGCACACATAAAGAAGTAAGGTCAAGTATGATACATCATTATAGTAAGAACATAAGAGCATTCACCACAAACATAATGGAACTTTTCATGACCTCCAAACTGAAAGAGAGATTATGAATGCATCTCTAGAGAAATTACTGTCTATAAAAGTAAGAAGATGTGGTGTGAATGCTAATAAGACAACTCTCCACCAGAGACGACATGACCTAGTAGTTAACAACTATAGGTCATAGTAAGGCCTTCAACAATGACCAAAACCCATACCACATAGTAAGCTATAACAGGCACAGAAATGACAAATGTAAAATATTTCAAACAAGAAAAAAATGAACAAAAAACGAATATGAAATACTGCACCGAACGAAAACCACTCAAATTACACTCCAGACTTGGGACAGGTACATACAGAATGTAGTGGGCCCAATTAAGCTAGATTGTTGGTGGTGTCAAACCCCTCCCCCATTTCCTAACCTGGGATATTGGTGTAACAGTACAACATAAGAACAAACTGTAAAAATCAGTTGAAAAAGAATTAATTCATCAGATTGATTGAAGCGCACAACTTGTCAAAAATGCATGCTTATGATGTTCTGCTAGCATCATGATGGTGAATACTCCAGCTTTATTTCTTTATTGGTAGTTTCAATGTCATATTTTTTTGTATGTATGATTGAAATTTTTAGTCAACAAACATCGTTTTTATTTTTATGATTACTTACCTACTTTTTTCAATATATTTGATACATCTAATTTTTATTAAAGAAATCCTTCTATCATGAATTTCGTGTCATCATTTCTATATATGTTTCCACGTTTGCATGTAACTGCCTACGACGACGGAGTAAATCTATAAAAAGCCTAGACAAAGAATGACGATCAGCCGACAACTGATATATTTTTCCTCAAATATGAACCCAAATATAAAACTAAGATATGGTATAATTTCCAATGAGACAACTCTCCACCAGAGATCAAATGACATAGAGGTTAACAACTATAGGTCAACGTACGGCCTTTAACAATGAGCAAATCCCATACCGCATAGTTAGCTATAAAAGGCCTCAAAATGACAAATGTAAAATATTTCAAACAACAAAACTAGCGGACTGATGTATGTAATAAACAATGAACGAGATTCAAAAATGATATACACACAGCAACAAATGACAACCACTGAATTACAGGATCCTGACTTGGGATAGGCACTTACAGAATGTAGCGGGGTTGAACATGTTTGCTGGCGCCAAACCCTCCTCTAACTTGAATCAGTGGTGTAACGGCACAACGTAACAACAAACTATAAAAATCAGCTGAAAAGGGCTTAACTCATCAGATCGATACAAAGCAGAAAAACAAATAAAAAAACACAGACCGGAGGTGAAGGGATATTTATACATCCATACTTCTAAAAAGACCATAGTACAGATATGAGAGTATACACTCGCAGTTACTGACATCAAATTCAAAGCCAGTATCAAACATATTAAAACTAGTTCACTTCATCTGGGGATTTGAAACCTTTTAAATGTTGTTGGCAAATTAACGATTTGACCCCATTAAGTATTAATTATAAACTAAACACTTTGTTCCCGTTACATGCTTTATATACAATGTTTATAAAGGTACAGAGAAGTATACTAAATTATACCGTTTGCAATAAAATACGTTTCCTGCTGTACGCGCACTATAACAGAAGTTCGCATTCAAATCTTATTTAATCATATTCAGTGTAGATTACAACTGAAGATTGATGTAAACGGCTTTCTTTGTCAATTTCTTTTCAAGTGTTTGTTTTGCACTATTTGATTCAGCAGATGACATGCTGTTATGTCTTTCTCTCATGATGTCAATGTACTGATGAGTTTCCGGGCAATCTTGTAAAACCGTTTGGTAAGGGTTCTCATACCCATCTCCAACATTGCCTATCATAACATTATTTGATGTTTCACTATCAGAGTCATTACTACTTTGGCTCTTTTGATCACTTGATACGCCTTTGTCCACGCTTGGTATGACAATGGACGGTGTCCGCGATAGATTGACATTTGAAAGGTTCGTGTCATCCGACGAAATAGACCTTTGTTGCCTTTGTACATGTTGTACTACTGTAACCTCACGTTGTTGTAATTCATCATCGAGAAGGTCTGCATTCAATTCAGTTGTATTTTCATCAGTTGATTGCAGATTGGCACGAGTTGAGATACCAGATGCTTGTTGTTGTGTCGGGGTTTGGCCTACATTATCAATGGTGTCTGATGAACGTGAGTTGGTGGCATCATGGTACGAAATTGTGCCAATTTCATGATACGTATGGTGATTTTCGTCTTCTTCGACAGTATTATGTCGTTGATTCCGAGTCTTTATATGTTTAACACAAATGTAGACGTGACAAATGATCATATAAACAAATAAAATCGTAGCTATACTGCAAAGTATCACGAAATACCTCCTCTTACTTTCGCTTACCGGAAGATTCTCTGAACATGCTGAAATAGATATATTTATAAATAAATCTGTTAAAACTATCTAAATGATATTGTTTTCGTCTGCCTTTATCTCGTTTCAATTTTTATGTTACCAACAGCAAACCCAATAGTATCATGACAACCACATTATGATAAAAAAGATAACATTAAATATGAAAAGTAAGTATATTCTCCTTTCTCATTATCTGAAGACACTGTGATCAGAAAATTGACATGCTGATTTTGATTCATGTTTTTTTGGGGGGATTAGAATATGAGAAGGCAATTTGAAAACAAAGTATATAAGTTATTTGAATAAAATATACTTGCTATACACAGTGTGAATCTTATCTGGCAACATAAATGGCAAACAAAATTTGTATCAACCTCTGAAATGATTAAATCATGAAAGGCCTCTCATATTGGCATGCCGTGGAGCTTTCTCGAGCCGTTGATTTAAATCAATTTTCACGAAGGGAAACACTACAACACTGGCAATCAGTAAAAACATACTTGTTTGCTACAAAGGGCAACCAGCTACATACGTTCAAGTAAATAATGTTATGTAGAGGTTTAATAGTTTGGTTGCCTTATTTTCCATTCGGTACGAGCGTTTGTCATTACTAGTTCTTATACTTTCACTGTAACAAAACAATAGTTTCTTGTCTGATGCAGGTATTAGTGTTTTAGCAGGGATTAAGCTGTACATTGTCACGAGGACTTGGATTCTTATCATTTCGTTTTATTCTTTAGACATGTTAGATAAGATCCCAACATACCAAAAGACCAGTAGGGATGAAATCTAACTCGTTGAAAAAAAGCCAAAGATAACATAATACAAGGATTAAAAAACAAGCACAAGATACACAATGCCAAAAACAAACATCTAAACTAAATAAAAGATTTAGGTACGTAAAAGCGTTGATTATCAATATATGTTTCACAAGTGGCACTGCTTAGATTGTATTGATCACAACACCATGATAACTCATAGTTGGCGACATGTAATACTAATAAAGAAAGTCACAGGATTTGACTACCATATCTAACTTAATTAAGTGGTGTCCGAGTCTCATATATTCCGTATGGTCAATCAAGTCTTCTTTTCTTCGATTCTGACATCACCGATTGCGTTTTTTAAACGTATTTGCATTTGCCTTGAGAAAAAAGACAGGAGTCGTGTGTTCAGCATTATTTGCATCAATTTCAGAGCATCCGATATTATACGCCGATCTTGTTTCTTAGTCTTTCTTTTTGTATATATTGTTTTTATGACTGTTGATTATCGTCTCGTAATTTGACGTTTTATGCATTGGGATGTATTATTCTTGATTATCCAATTAGTGGTTTCTGTCTCTTTTTGTAGTCTTTACTTACCATTATCTATAATTTCAAAATGATAATTGTCTTCACCCAAGCGATTCTTTGCTGTAATACGATAGGCTTGAAAATCATCTATGCTCAATACTTCACTTTCAATCAAAATCTCATAACCTTCAATTCCTACGATATTTTCAAACTCTGTGTAAAGCAATGTAGATTCTGAAACGTTATATTCTTTAATTTCCTTTCTGTTGGTTGGCTTTCGTCCTATTGTTTCGATAAGAATGTCTTCAATATCAGGGTAACTGTAGATATGAAACGATAGAGTTATTGATTGTCCTACTACTCCAGATTTTACATTTCTGTTCTCCGGTGCAAACACAGGTGGACCTTAGAAAAGAAAACGTAGTCTTGTTTAGCCGAAAAACAACTTAAATAAAAATTTATCACATTGATTAATTTTTTTCTACAATATCGATATTACAGAATATCAAATTCGAAATAAATGAAAAAGAAAGATTACAACATTTTTTTTCATTTACTAATATGACGATTCAAGTATTTACTATATCATTTATCGAATCATGCATCATTATTATACATTCTCTTATGGTTGTGACCTGTTATCTATTTCTTGCATGAATAGATATTTCTCGTATCACACTGGACGGAGTGTGATACGAAAATGTGATACGAAAATCTGCATTAATTTGATTGGTTTATCCAGCATCACAAGACGATATTACGGCATTCCCATTGGTTATTCGTTAGGTCATGACTTTCAAAGGTTAATACGATGTACATTTCGTCTATGGCAACGGACATCTGTGATTTCTTCAATAATATACAAAACACTCACACATTTCACTTGACAATCTTCTTTTTGTCAAATTTTATTACACTCTAAAGCGTACAAAAAGTCTTGAAATGTCTGATGTTAAAGTTTGACACCGGAAAAGGACATATGACGTCATAGTGGAAAGTGCAAAAGACTAGATCAACATTTCGCGGAATTGTTAATTTAACACATTGAGAGTGTTGACCATAAGAGAAATAAATTTAACAACTTGTGAAAATTGGATATCGCTTGATATCAGCTCTCGTTATTTCAATTAAATAGTAAAAATAAACTCGTCGAAGGCTCGTTTATTATTATATTGAAATTAAATAACTCAAGTTGATATCAAGCGATATCCCATTCTCACTCGTTATGAAACCTATAAATATTATACAACAAAACCGTAGCAAATAATGCTTTTATTGGCAATAACTGGGATAAAAATAATTATGTTTTCGTTCATTAAATCATACCAGGATAAAACCATATGACTTTTTATAGGAGTTATTGCTCTTGCATATCGATTTGTTACCAAATAACAAATGACCAGGTAGTCTTAGTCAAGAACGAATACACACATAAACCAACAAGAATCAGTAATTGTAAAGAACATCATAAATACCTTTTACTGCAAGCTAAGGAATATTGTAGGAAATGTTGACGAACACCTCTAACTAACAGTATTGATTTTAATCTAGTTTTAATCCTGCACAACTTCCCAGGGTATTCAACATGTGTTGAATGTCGACACAATATAGAAGAAGAAAAGAAGATTCAAAAGACAAAGGTACAATTCGTCGTTGTGTTTCTTACGTCTTTAGTTAATTTTCAATTTTGACAATATATTTATAGTGTTTTGGCTTAACCGGTAGACATTTCTGTGTAAGAGTAAAACATCAATCAGATGACTCAGACTGTCAACCGTGGAGTTGACGCAGACATCTCTTAATAAAAAGTACAATTTTGCCTTGAAGTTCTTGAGATCATGTGATTCGTTAACTATGTAAAGTGTATAAATCAACATCTTCCAATATATCGGTAAAAGCAATCAGATATAGATATAAAATTGAAAAACAGAAGATATCTTAATCTGTTTTAAACAACTATACCTTCATATTTTACATTTGTTGACAATGTTTGAAGAACATTTCCATTAGTATCTGGTATACCATTACTAACAACACACATGTATATACCATTTCTCTGGTACGAAAAAGGGAACGTGGTGAAAGCAAATATATCAGTATTCAAATTAATAGAGCGAACAATCTTCCCATATTTTGATATTTGATCTAACCGGTACACACTATACATTGCCGGATATCCATTGCAATCACATTCAATCGTTTCATTCGTATAACGAACTGTAACTGCAGGGGCATCTGTAATTGATTGTTAGAATATAATGAGGGAGTTAGTGTTTCTTTATATCATTACACCACGTTATGTCTCAATAAATCATACATGTATGACTAATTCAATTGCGTGTGAAGAAAGGTTTGAGAAAAAATACAGTTTAACTGAGTACGTATTTGTATGGCCGGTGATGCATGCATGGCAAAAGACGTTTGCGTGTCCAGTCGATGGACCCGTCTTCGTTCCCGAGAGTTCATGTGATTCCCTTAGTGTATGTCTTATACCATGATTCGTCTCCTTAAGGATGTTCGCTTGTCATGTTTTGGAATTTTGTCAGATTTTCGGAATCCTCTGGTCTTATCCATTTGAATGCCTTAAAAATTTTGCCCATTGACCCCATTTTCTTTTTATAAATCTTTACATGTATAATTATAAGCCATTTGTAAAAGTCTTATAAAATCCTTATTATTTTTAATTGTTTTGAGCACTTAAACTTGTCAACGATAAAGCTATGAAAATCAAGAGAGAACATTTTCCGCTAAAATTTCAATGGCTATTATCTCGAAAACAAGCACATTGACCTATATTTTTTTTTGGCTCTTTTGGTTCCTTTAATAATCCCCTATCAATATATACTAGTGTTATGAAAAGCTTGTTATTTTGAAACTGAGTAGCGAACCTCCTTAATTCATTTATGAGATTTAAACATCGGTAAGCTACTGTTGTTTTTTTATATGCCAAACGTATAAATATATCAGATATCTTTCTTTAATAAAGTTTGAAAATCAATTTCAATAGTCTGTCTTTGTTGCATGCGCTAACAGGTTTTGGGCATATTTTAGCGCATGCAATGGTCTTGTACAGAGATTTATCTGTTTATCGCCTAATGTTATTCATGTACAGTTGCTTTTAGGGGTGATATGAGTGTCTTCGATGATCTAATGCATATTCTCTGTGATTTTATCTTCTTGTAAGTTCACTACCACCGACAAAGGGCGTAAATTTAATTTCCAGTTGCCTCAAATCAGAGGTTTAGATGATGAAATGTTCTAAATTTATGTCACGTTCGCGGCATTAAAGATTATGAGTAACAAGTGGGTGGTACGCATACATAAAAGTGTTTCTGAGCATGGAAATATGTCTTCTGGCAGTCTGTTTCCTTGTGCGCTAGCACCCTTCTTAGCACTTCGGTCTATATAAGCATGTTTAATACAAATAATACTACATTTCTACCTCATTAGAATGTTTTGTCTGTCCTAAATAAACAGATAGAATTTGCCGTTGGACATTTAAATTCAATAAATCAAGGAAAACATGAAGTTCCATAATCCTATTGATAATATTTGCAGTTAGATTTCGTGATTTATATTCAATATTTTACTCTTGCTGACGTGTCCATGTGAAAACTTAAACTATAACTATTTGAAAAGTAAAATCACAAATATACCGAGGAAAATTAAAAACGGAAAGTCCCGAATTAAATCGCAAAATCAAAAGCTCAAATACGTCATATTCATGATTTGGTACAGGCATTTTCTTATGTAGAAAATTGTGGGTTTAACCTGGTTTTATAGCTAGCTAAACCTCTCTATTATTTAAACGTTCTAAATTAAATTTTGTACAGATATACAGAAATACTGGAGGCTTCAAAATTGAAATTATAATTACTCAAGCTAATGATCTTGACGTATTCACCGCTAAAATTTTACTTAAGCTTTGTATTAAAAACTACAAAAGGTACATACTTACATCTTATAATTAACTCAACTTCAATCATTATCGCTGCGTGTGTAATGTCTACACATTTATATTTTGTCAGATGATCTGTTCTGTCTGGTATAAACGAAAAGCTCACAAATTGATTATCACCAATTGCTTTGATTGAATCATTTGTTTCTATCTTTAAAGCAGTAATATACTGTGATGTGTCAGAGGAACAATTGATCTCCATTATTGTACCTTCCTGTCCAACTATTATATTTGTATCTGTTTGGTTAACGAACCATAATTCTGGAATTAGAGAACGGTATTTCATACACCTAATCAACATTGTGTGTAGTTAATGTGTTGTCCTTCTAGAAACTACACATCAGTACGAATACATTAAATCAATGTATATATTTTTGTTGGTTATAATGGGTTATGGCAGTGATAAAACAGACAAACTATATAGTTTTAGATTTTAAAGACGACTTTTGAATTCGCACACTATCCGGTACATTTCACAATGCTCGTGTTATTACGCCGCAGAAACATCCGAATTTTTCAGTAAAATCGTTTACATCACTCGACCTCGGTTCAACCGGTATACCTTATTCATAAACAACTCGAGATTTGTGTATACTTAAGACGTGTTCTGATATAACTTATATATAAAGATTTCTAATGTATCAACGTGCGATATCATGATATTTTCATTATGACGTTGCATTGTCGTATTTTCAAATCAATACTAGAGGGAATTATGTAATTAACTTAAATCGATATTATAAATCAATAGTTATAATCTTGACTTGATTCGACAATTGATTTTGAATTTGCCCTTTCGATATGATTGTATCAGCAAAGTACCCGAAATTACCAGAGTTTTCTTTTGTATGAGCTGTTTAATATTAATACTGTTGTTCAGACTTTTGTGTATCCTTGTCTTTTAGAGTGTCTGCATTAGGCAGTAACATACGGTTTCAGTTTTCTTCTAATGTTTCGTTACTTGTACTTTTGTTGGATGAAATAATTTCAGTTTTGTATGCCTTAATAGGTCTCAACCGAAAGAAAACTTGTGTGTTGCAACTGCAACGACAACGTATAATGTATGTTTTCCAATCGTATGATGTTGTGGAGCTTTTAGGTAGCCATTTGATAAGGGGCTTTCCGTTTTGAATTTTACTAGTTCGGTACTTTTGTTATTTTACTTTTGTTTATACGATACTGTACTTGGCTATTCTTTAGTGAGTGAATTATATAGGTTTCATGTATACTGTTTAACGAAAGCTTGTGGTATGTAATGTGTAACGTACCAAAGAAAATATCTTAATGGAAATGCCTATATAAAAAGAAGATGTGGTATGATTGCCAATGAGACAACTGTCCACAAGAGACCAAATGACACAGAAATTAACAACTATAGGTCACCGTACGGCCTTCAACAATGAGCAAAGCCCATACCGCATAGTCTATAAAAGGCTCCTTTTCCCATCAAACACTTTTCTATCAAATGAACCCTTCACAAACGAAGACACACAGATTTATAAATATATTCCTTACCGTATTATACATTTGTTTGTGAACATGGATTTTAATTAAGATATATTATTTCATTAAATTACAGTCGCAATTAACCTTAACTGAATATTAACTACTGGTATTTGTATAATTTCCCCTTAGATAGACTACTACTTACTGGCTACATGCAGTTTTACCCTATCATGATCAAAATATTGATAACATTCATAAAAACCTTTCTCTTCAGGGTTAACATTGAAAATGGTAAGGTCAAACTGTATTGCAAAGCTGCTGACTATTCTTGAGGTCTGTCGCCTTACATGCCTATAGTCAACTTCATATTTGTCATGATAAATAGACCCATTGTTTGTAAATTTGAGTTTTTTAGGCGTTCCTTTAATGGCACATACAAGTCTAGCTGAAAAAGGTGGACATAATGCATCTACAATTAAAAAAGAAAATACATGTTTACGTAAACCTAATTCCATTAATTTTATATTTGGATCGTTTAAGATATGCAGGTATGCTTCGATCTTTGCACGAAAATAAATTAAACTTGAGTTTTATATAAACATGTTTTTTCTTGTAACAAGTGTGATACATTACATAGGATTATCAATACATTATTACAAATATCACGTTACAAGAACGTTTATATTCTGAGTTATTCCGATGCAAGTGTACATCAACACTACTGGCTACAAAAACTTTAATAGTTTTCTATGAATGGGACTTTAGCAAAGATTGGTAATTTGTTTTCGATATTCAATGATTAACCTGCCACATACAGCTGGTTGTATATTCAGATTTTCCTATAAAAATAAAAAAGATGTGAATATTTCAAAGGATCTGAAAAGGAAGTAAAATCTGAACTTCTACATAATTATGATTCTCTTTACAGTTAATCAAAACATATTTACAAAAGAAAAGCAAAAACTATTTAAAAATTATCATACTAGAAATGTAATGAAAGATTTCTGTCCTATTGCTTCCAATTTAATCATTTGACTTTTAATTTTTTTTTCCATTTACAAAATGATTGCATGTTTTTGCAACCCCAGCATATCAGATAAAATTTTTGGTTTTAACACTTTACAAACCTAATTCTGTTCCCATATTCCGTACAAGTGATAATTGAGATCCCTTGTGCAATGAGTAAACTCCTGTGTCGCTTGTTGTAACATTCATCAACTGAATTTCTATAACTTCTGGATGTAATCGCAGAGAATATTCAGCTTTCTGCTTATCGTAATATTTGTGTATCTGCCTTTAAAATTACAACCTACACTTTTTACTTTAAATGTCAGATTCAACGTTGATCCTTCCACAGTGTAACTTGTGGTATGGCAAACTGTAAGTATGGATTGGCCTGAAATAATTTTAATATAGTCAAAATATGTAATTTGTAATTGATTCATAGTGAGCATCCTGGTGTATGATTATTATTGTTGTTTAAATAGATATTACAATCTATCACGACTCTAATTACTGATCGATACGATGGTCTTTTCTTGGTGTTGAGTTAGTATGTTTTCGTGTCTACAAATGATTTGAAGATTAGCACATATAGCTGTCAAAAAAAAAGATTGGTTGGCTTATTATCAGAATAACGTGCCTGTGGAAAGTAACGCGACCCCACGTGGACTGTTAATATTTACGTTGATGCTTTAGAAATCCGGTTAACAACTGTTCGATTAGATACAAGTTGATTTTCTTCAAGTTGTATTACAAAATAGATTGAATATATCAAATGGACATTCAAAACTCATTAGTTCAAGAGAAACTGACAAAGCCATAGCAAAATCGTAAACCAACGAAACGACAAACAATAGTCCTCAACACACTTACACTATAGACATTTATGGACTGAGCAATATTATCCATTTTATAACCGTGGGATTATACCAGGTCCTCTTGAAGGGTACGCATATCATGCTCTACATGTGGCACCTATCGTGTTGCATGTGGTAAGAACAAATTCGGTAATAAATCTCTTTGGTGAAGTCACAATATCATTAACAAATAATTGTTCTGAATGTTCATGTCAAATTTGCTACGTGCCAACATTAATTCCTCCGTTATAAAGTAGTGTTAAATGGGGTACAAATATGTAAGTAATGCAAATGTTGTATAACTCTATATCACAATCAGACATACATAAAGACGTAACCATTTAAACTCGAATGTTTTCTTGATAATACAAGGATAGATGTGAAACTTTTACTATGTTATTTGAGGATTGATTTATTTTTGTCTTCAATCCATTTGTAGAAGAGAAACGTCACTTACTTGCAACATTAAATTTTTGAAAGATTAAATTTAAAGCTAATATTTGTCGCACGTTTTGTTTGCAGTTATTCAGCATAAATAAAAAAAACAAAACAAAACTGTATCATTAAGTAATGCAGACATGACATTAACATTCTTTAGTTTTGATCGATTAATCGATGGATCAATTTATTAATCAGTTATTTAATTTGATGATCAACGTACAACGCCTCATATGGTTACAGATTACCAACCAAATGAATTCCTTTTGTTTGAAAGAAAGAGAGGGGGACATTAGGCGACAGTAAGTTATCGATGTTCAAATCTCATAAATTGATTGAGAAGATACAAATTATTCTAACAGATCAAAATAACAAACATAATCTTGGGAAATCACCAAAGGAGCGATACTGGGAGCGCCAACAGTGTAAGCGTCCCCTGCTATCCATATATCCCCCCAGTGCAGATCCACATGCAATAAAAACATATTACAATCGCGAATAGGACAAACTTGGTAAAATTACAGATCAGAGGATCATAAACGAAGCTGTTGCTATTATCATTTTTGTCAAGCAATATATATTACACAATATTTTATTTGTTTAAGACTTGTTTGTGGAAAATGTAAGTTCAAGGTGCAGTTTAAATTTTCCGCAAATTATTTCAACGAAAACAAATCCAAATACAAAGGTTACCGATATTTATATGAAATAATTTATCATTTTGAGCGGAAGATCAGGTCTGGGTTGCAATAGTTTATATACTGTTGCTTAAATTTTTCTCTTAAATTCTAATTATAAGGCTTTAGTGCACAGCGATAGGCTTGTATTTCCACTTCAATAGATCAAATTATAAAGTATATTATCTTATTGTACCTCAGTTATCATTTTCTATATAAAATAAGTACACAATATTTTCACTATTTTTCAAATCGCAAGCGTTGAACTATTTGACCGGTCAATAGTTTCCAACTATTTGCCCTCGATGAAACTGTTTGACCGCAAGCATCATTATATTTCGCGGAATTTCAACTGCAGCTACGGGATTGGCTAACGGGTTTTTAACAGTTCATTCGAGACTATCGGAATTCATCTCAATTATTAACTTCGATTCCCGAGTCGTTTGAACACACACCAAGTCGCATCAGACGATAGGATCATGGCTGGATTTCAGTCTCCTTCAGGTTTGGCTATCAGCAGTATTAACAATTGTTCTGTAAAGTTTTACTTTCAACAAAAGTAATGACAGATCAAATGAATTCGTTGAAATTGTTGTTCTGTTGTTGAATTTATTCTGTTGTTTTGAAGAAGAATGAAGCTTTGAATTTACAATTGCCTGCTTGCTATTGGACTGCATATTAACAATCGGATAATTGTCATCACTATGTGTCCGTTGCCTCTTACAAATGTAAAAATGAATTTTGGTCTGCTGAGTCGTTCAGTCATTGGCACAACTTTGTGTCTGTTGTCTCTCTTCGGTATAATAAAACACTTACTGACTGGATATTCGTGTAATAGTAAGTTTATTGTCCCTCGGATACAACTATTGCCCTCGGCTACGCCCTGGGCAACAGTTGCCATAAGGGGACAATAAATTGACTATTCCACCAATACCCAGTCAATAAGTATAAACTGTTTTATACCTTATGTGATTAAGCGATGGTCAATATCCATAATCGTATCTTACCTTGTAGAAATAACCAAAGCAGACAAATTTTCTTCAACACCTAAAATGAAATATGTTGTAAGTATTTAACGATGAAAAGTGATACCTTAAGTAAGGGTAATAAAAACTCATCATTGAAACAATTTTTATATCATTAATGGTAACACGTTATAACTGTAGTAATTGAACCAAAATCTCTATATAGACAATATATTTGAATATTTAGTTTCAATTATCACAGAATTCATGAATTTCACAAATGAGATACCCGAAGTCATTTCGACTTAAGTTGGATCAAATACAGGTGATGAGTGTTTATACGACAGTACGTGTCAAAAAGAATTTAATCACCCTGATGGCATTTGTCTATTTTTGATTTTTTTCTCTCTTTATATCTAGGAGCTGAAAAGTCTGAACATAAAAAAAATTAGGCCATAGGCGAACGTTGTTACTCTTATTTTGGCAGCACTAATACAATTTGCTAGACGAATACGAGTTTTCGAGGGTTTTTAATGTATTATGTAAGAGTGCAATGTTTAACATGTTTAAGAAAGAAACAAATGAGTATGACTGTAACCCTAAAAACAAAATTTCATTCATTGGGACGAATTTTATAATTCCGCTATATAGATGATGTGCTCTCGGTTGAAAACTTTTACGACAAAAGAGATGATTTCAGCTTCCCAATTGTGAACTTTCCATTTATATGTCATGTATGTAGCAACATTCCAGCAGCGCTTACACATGGAGTATATATATCTCTGCTGAAACGATATTCCAGGGCTTGCTTTTCCTACCATGGTTTCCTTTAGAGATGGTTGCTACTCACAAGGAAGCTATTAAACCAAGAGTTTTAATTGGTGAAGTTGAGAGCATTCAATCGAAAATTTTACGGACGCCATCTCGAGTTGGTTGACGTTACGGAATATCTGTTTCACAGATGACGACGGATAGGTTCCAATCGTAGTCATTACAATCCCACTCTCTTTTTCTCATAATGTGATCTACTGAACTTACATGAGCAACAGGACGGATGCCACATGCACAGCAGGATCTGCTTACCCTTCCGGAGCACTAGAGATCCTCCCCTGTTTGTCGGGGTTCGTGTAGCTCAGTCATTAGTTATGTATGTTGTGTTTTGTATTCTGTTGTTTGTCTTTTGGTCTTTTTCTTTTTTCTGCGATGCTGTTGTCAGTTTATTTTTGACATATGAGTTTGAATGTCCCTTTGGTATCTGTCGTCTCTCTTTTATGCTCGGCATAAATCTGCATTTTTTTTTCTTTAAAATGGCTGTTTTGTCAATAACAAAGAAAAAAGAAAAAATTCGAAAACGCAAAAAATTGATTTACAAATCCCGCATATTAAATTCTTAAGAAACAGCATAATATAAATATATCAAATAATATCATGCAGTTGTTCACAAAATTAGTTGCCTCTATATGTCAATTTAAACACGTTAATGTCGTAATAGATACATTACAACTCACATTTCAATTATCGAGTCTAAAGAATAAATATTCTGACATATTGTTTAAAAGGTTGGTAAATCTAACCTGTTTTTAATTTCAGGAGCAGATTATGGGTTTTATCACAGTTCGCCTTTTCCCAAATATAAATAAAATAAATATATTTATATTTTTGTTTGCAGATCAAATTAATCTTATTTTATTAGATTTTATCTTAAACGTGTATTAAGCAAAGAGTTTGTAAATTTGCAACAAAACGAAAAGAACTTTTGCTGAAACCATTAATTACATGTTTTTATTCGAGACGGATAGTTATCATAACTAGAGATATAGTTAAGTTACAGGCGTTCAAAATGTGAAAATAAAAATTACAATTAAATAAGCTTACCATTCTACACGTCTGTTTTCTATATAAAATGTATATAAATATGTGATATTTCCGTGTTTTATATTCTACTATGATCATAGGTCACATTCGTTTGATGTTTCCGATACATATCTGTAAACGTTTACTTTATTAGAAAAAAAAATTATATATTCGGCAAAAACAAAATCATGACGCCTTCATTTTGGAATAATGCTATTAAATTGTAAGCAAAGACGGCAGGAAAAGCTACTATGATCTACTATGACTAGACAAACGACATCTAAACGATTGCTTCTTCAGTATAATGCCAACAATTCTAAAACTCATCTTCAGATCAGAAACGTAGCAACTACACTACTATAGAAATAATGATTTATAATAGTAATAAGTATTATTTCGGTCAAATACTCATTTTCGGAAAAAAATCAACACAATTTTCAAGGTTATGATTGTTTAAAATTTGCACATGGTGATAGCCATTCAGCGTTTTGCGTTTCAATAACAGCCAGTTAAAAGCACATGACTCTTTTCTTTTCGTCACAGAGAACATTCATACGCAATGTCTCCTTAAAGCAAAAAAGATTAATAATTTCAGAAATAAGTTTTATCAAGTAGGTAAAGACGCACAGAATATTGACATGAAAAAAATTCAATGAGTAAGGACCAGATGTTAAATCAATGGGTACTACAAATGATAGGAACTTCAATACTGCTGTAAAGGAAACTATTCATTGGCAGTCCTTAATTACAATGTGTTGCGTAAACTTTACTTCGACTGAAAGTCATTACAACTAACAAATTTTATAAGATGCAAACTGTATTTATGATTGAAATAGAACATTAGTCATTTCAGTTTGCGTTTTCATCTTGCAATGTTATTACATTTTGCTAGACCGTTCATGATGGTTAATAAATGATCAGATAAAATATTCAGCATCCTCAGTTAAATTGACAGATCCAACTTAGATTTGCGTAACATTGAATTTAGATATAACCTAAACTAACTTATACAAGGAAGAAGAGTTCTGCAATAGTAATTATAACTTTTAAAACAAGTAGTATGTTGTCAATGTAAATTTGTATTAGATACCCAGTCACTTAGAGCTTCTGCTGCAACAAGGATGTGCGCGACGCTGGAAAGATGATCAATTAATATGCGATTTCACGGTTCAAAGATCGAATGCTGCGAGAAATAACAAACGAACAAATGAAAAGCAGAAAATAAACTACAATTCCGTTTAAACAATAACTAACCAGAAATGAAACCAATAATTCCAAATCTATCAATTATATCAAATATGTGGAGGAATTGATGTATAATAACAAATAAAAATGTATAATATTTGAGTCAGTGTTGTGTTTCATGTTGAAAATTGACCTGTATGGCAAAAAAATATGCCATGCTGATATATTCTGTTAAAGAGAGGCGAAAGATACCAGAGGGACATTCAAACTCATAAGTCAAAAATAAACTGACAACGCCATGACTTAAAAAGAAGAAAGACCAACAGACAAACAATAGTACACAAAACACAACATAGAAAACTAAAGACTGGGCAATTGTCTGGTCCCTTTGACATTGATACAACGTACCTAACTGCAATTGTACTTTTATTTTTTTTTATTCCCTTTGTGCTAGTGGTAACCATTTCTTACAAGTACATCTTTATATTTTTAATTTTTTCTCTATCACCTTGACTCTGAAAATATGGAATAAGGTTACAAAAGATGGTTTGAAGTTAAGATACATTTTCATGGGAATTTTTTTTTTTTTTTTTTTAATCTTGTCAACGATTACATAGTTTAAGTATAAGTCATGAAGACTTTCGCCTCATAGTATTTCATATGCCTAATTACAGATCTTCAATAGGAAATAACTCTCCATTCCTGAGAAATAAAAGAGATTATAAACAATTGATATACGTGTTTTTACTGTTTGAACTCGTCCTGCATTGATTTTGTTTGCATTTTCACAAATGGCAAATAAAATTTTGTTGAGTTGACGAATTTGTTTCCGACCACGGACCATTGCATGTGAACGAGCAGATTGACTATAAACATCTATAACATCTATATTGATATTTGTGTTTTACTTAAAAAAGATTAGAACTCAAGTCTATGTAAACAAGTTAACTGTGAAAAATAGGTTATATCTTTAGAGCTGTTATACTCAAGTATGTATCACATTAGTTTTGTCAATTTGTCTTGCTAGTTAAGTAAAAGTAAAATAACAAAAATACCAAACTCGAAGGAAAATTCAAAACGGAAAGTCCCTTATCAAATGGCAAAATCAAAAGCTCAAACACATCAAACGAATGGAAAACAAGTGTTTTTAAGAACAAGAAGCGAGATCTCCTTAATATTACACTTTAGATTGTCATCTGTCATCATTGGCAATGGTAGACAATGGTGGAGTTTTAATTTGAAACTCTATCTCTTTAATGTCAATTTGATTTGACCAAACTTGACAAGTAACCGATACAAATATAAAGTTCTAGTAGTAGTTTAATAAAAATACTTATTATTTTCTTGTAATAAACACTTGTTTCACAACTCAATTTCAACCTCAGTATAATTTTAGATGTTTGATATGATATGATAACGTCATTGACATCATGAAAATGTAACATTATGATACTGTTCAAATCCTGGATTGTTTCACAGCAATCTCCGTTCATGCCCTTCGCGCCTTAAAAATGAAAGGCATTCATACGTTAAAAAATGTCTGCATGTATTGTAATTTGTCGTAACCTATAAATTGTGGAATGCAGAAATTTATTCTTTTTTTTAGTATATGTGATTTATTCAGTGACATTAACTTTCAGGTTTCTATTCATGTGTTGCTTATGCTATATATTGATTTGATAGATTTAATAAAAGCGACCAACGAAAAAAAAATAGAACTGCCAAAGAACAAAACATTACTTGACATGCAATCTTATTACAGACTTTTATTTGTTTAATACAGTATTTTCTATTGAATCAATCACAAATGTTTCATTCAGACAGCATAACATAAAACATTACCGAGGTAAAATTCACCACGGTTACAATGACGTACTATTCTTCCGTTATTGCTGAATAATTATATTTGAACCAAAATTTATATAAAAATAAGCATGTTACATGTCACCTCTCTCATTTCACACGGGAATACATGGAAAGGAAACGGACACTGTGTTTATCCAATTGTTTTCATCATTTCAATACTACAATGTAAACATTTACAATTGATTTTATTGTCCTTTGTTCTCTCTCTTTTAATAGTCAATCTTGTTTGGATGAGAGTCCACCAATAGTATTTTATATGAAAATATACATTTACAGAACGTCCGAAAAGGTTGGTAGAGTCGACAGTGAACAGCGAATACCATAAAATTATGAAATATCAAAATGGAACGTGCAAATAAAATCAGCCATTAATAATACGTAGCAATATTATCTGAACTGTTTATTTCTACAGAACACGAAAATGTTGATTGTCATATAAGTTAAGGATTTTCCTTTAAAATGCTGTATATAATATAAGTGTTTAGAATGGTTTGTACATTTATTTTTGGAGTTTACTTTCAGCTTACTACAAATTAGTAAAAAAAAACAAATTCATGATGCTAACATGTCCTAGGTAATACAGCTAGTAACACAAGGTAGTAAATTAACTTCCTACTATAAAGAGAAAAAACTAAATATGTCAGAAAATGGCAGGACAGAAAAACAAATTGCACTATTTTCAAGTGTAACATGGTATACATGTATCAAAACGCAAAACTTTTGGAATTTTAGGTTCGAAAATATTATGATTATTTAGATTTGAAATAGTCATCTGAATCAACATGTTACACTGTCCTACAGACGGTAAACATCCATCAATCTAGTTTTCCAAATTGTCAATATACAATCAATTTATATTGTGTACCTTCACCCTAACTTGAGACAGTAGTGTAGCATTACAACATAAAAAGACACACTATAAACTATCAATTGAAATGGCTTAACTCGATCAAAAAGACATTTAAACAAAAACAAGTAAACATACACTGAACGAATAAGTTTGATCTATGACACAATATAAATACAATATTAAAACGTAGGTGTCTATATAACATAGACGTAACAGGTAGTAATAAAAAAAAGATGTAGGTTGGGACAAAATTGTGTTACTGGTAAATAAAACAACGTACACAGGTAAATTTAAATATAATAATTTTGTTGTTAGGAGTATTGAAGTAAACATTTTTTACAAAATTAATAAATTTGTTGTTCAGGGTTCGAGTACAGAAGTGAAAATTTATCGTGATACTAAATTTTATCAAAGGTGGTGCATATCAAAAATAGTGAGACAGATACAACACATAATAAGTAAACATTGAATTTCAGAAATGCATTACAAATTGTGTCAACAGGTCAAATTAACACGAAAGTACGATTTGAGAGTACTCGTAGTTACCGATAGCTAGTTAAAAGCCAAAAACATTTAACAATAAAAAATCATGCATCAGAGACTGAAATCAATTAAAACACATCCCAGGGAATTAGTGCTTTAACGCCATGGACAGTCAAAGAAGACATGACTTGTGCAATGCCAAAATAAAAGTATCGACAGGCAGTACGATCGTTAGGATTTGATCTTATGAAAATTTGTATCATGTTATATACAGAGAATTCAATATCTAAATAGAAAATTGTCATGGGTGTGTATTTATACATCCCAAAAACCATTCGAAAATAATACAAATTTAATTATGTTTTAATTTGTTGATGACAAAATCAATGTTAGTGCCAATGTAAACAATATTCAAAGATCTTATTACAACATTGATAAAATTACCTTTACTAATAAGTTTGTTTAAAGGTTCGATGAGTTTACACGAATCACATAGTGATTTCCGCGCTTTTAGTACAATATTACCGTAAAATTTAGAATGTGAAATATCGTTTTTAATAAGGTAAAGCCAAATTTACTAATCAAATCTTTGTATCTATGAAAGAATTTAGTAAATGTTTTATGTAATATATGGTAACGAAATCCTTGACTTAATAATTAACCAGTGATAAATTAATTACGTTTGTTCAAATATATGACATCACTACACACACGGACATAAAAAAAAAGGAATGAAAAATTATCTCTTTTGTCGTAAATTTTAGTATGGAGTGTCTAAATCTAGAAAACAGATTGGAGGATGGAACAACATATCTAGAAATCTTTGCCATCTTTGCGAATCAGGAGACATCGGGGATGATTCAAACACCGTTTTTTCAAGCATCAAGATGATATGAAATAGGAGGAAGTATTCCATAACGCAAGCTAAGCAACCTCTGAAAATGTAACTTTCGAATGGAGTTTTATCTAAACAAATTTAGCCAAACTAACCTTTGTCACCAATATGAATCGCAAATGTTTTAGAACACGATTGAGTATTCATGTTTTATGCCAAAAATATATGCCTTTATAAACCAAATAACGCTATTTGACAACAATCACTATTGTAAAAAAAACAGTTCAACGGAAATCAACGTTATTTACGTAACATATGCTTTTCTAGGGTATCACTTCTACATGAAATATCAACATTTAAGACGATATGAAACACTCAGATTTACAAAATATAAATAATTTGCTCTTCACAATTTAGAAATTCTTGTCCAAATGTATTTCTTTATAAACTCATTTCATCTAGTTGAAACATATGTTAAAAGAAAAATACATTAGCTCATAAATTGAAACATCATTATAACAATAAACTGCATAGTCATATATGTCTTCTGTCAGGCACGACAGCAATTTCAAAAAAAGGAACAGTGAAACTAAAGTCGTTACAATATAAATGAGTCGAAGAATATCACCATGACGGACCCCTTGTATAAGAAACCTGTCACTGTATTTTCCTTTTCAGTTGATTCCTGAGGTCAAATTGTGATAAATTTCATATATGGTTTTCCAGATGTCATGTGGGTGTCCTTTTGAACAGGTTGACTAAAAGAATATCATGATTTACCATATCGAACGCCTTTTAAGTATCAAGAATTGCCAAATGTAAGATTTCTTTCTTTCGTTTTGAAATCATTTTTGCTTCTGATATTAGTGGAGCTGCCATAGATTGAAATAAACCTTGTGTAAAGCCAAACTGATGAGATGATTGTTTTACAAGTTTGTTGATAAGATTATTCAGTAATGCGTGTTCAAATGTGTTTCCTAACATTGAAGAGACTGTTATACCTCTATAGCTATCTAAAACACCACAGTCTTTGCCATTTTTGCAGTCTGGGGTGATAATGCCTGTTTTGAAGTGTTCCTGTCTTCGCATAACCTGCTGAAACCCAGTTTTAAAACAAGAGTTATGTCTGTTTCTGTCAAATAAATGTTCTGCAAACATGCCATAATCATCGCCAGCTTTACCACAGTTTACATTTTGACTGAATTCAATACTACTCTTCTTACCGTTTTGGTCAAAATTCCTTAAATTTATAATGCTGCATGTGCAGATATTCTTCGTTACATTCATCATATCTTTGATGTGCAGATAATTGTTCATAATATTTTACTAGAACCTCTTTCTGTTTATCTGGACAGCTTATTTCCTAATCTTCATGATGAATAACTTGAGTATTTTAATAAGCTCGGTCCATATTTCTTTTGATAAGTTTGTAGAATGTTTTGGTCGAAGTTGATTGTACAATGTTTTCCTTTCATGCTCTTCCTTTATGGAGGATTTGTCTGGCGTTATTATTTTCTTCCTTTAAATTGATGTATGATTTATCTTTCCCTTTTCTGACGGCCCTTTTGATCCTATAAATACATATTCTGTTAGTAATTCATTTAAATTGGCCTAACACTATTTTGTAGTTCCTCTATCCCACTCAATTTTATATTTCACAGTAGACTGTTTTTTGTATTGAATTTGAATTTAATATGTGTTGGTCTAGCAGCGAAGTTACATATTACTAGTACATGTATTGATAAGTGTGATCCAAGCATGTCCATTAAATGTCTTCATTCTTGGCAATCTATTTTGGCCAACAATCTCGGAGTTAGAAGTTGTTGGCGAGATATTCGCGTTGATTATTAAGCCTCAATCACCATGATTTGGTCATTGCCGTCTCGAACCTTGAATGTGTTTAAGATACAATGGATAGAGTAAGTATGTTAAAAAGATACCACGAGCCCGGAATTCTGAGCATTTAATGTTCGGTCATGGTTTTTTATCATGTTCATATGGCTTTAAGTCTAATCCTGAATTTGGTTTCAATACATTCGATGTTATTTGGAATTTGGATATTTTGTTTATTTCCATTCTCCGAAAGACTGAAATGTTGGTGGTTGTGGTGGAGATAATCAATCAATCCATGTTTGACTGAATAGAATTATTATTTTTCATATTCAGATGCATTTGTACGGCCATATTAAACTCGGTTTCAGATAGACGTGTGGATGATTCATGAATATATGATGTGGAAACATTTGTCCAGGTTGAGGTAACGTAGGCCTTGGAAATGGCAATTGAAGCTGTTGGATGATTTAATAGTATATTGGCGGTGTAATATGATTTTATTTGAATAGGATCATTGAGCGGTCTCCAAATCTCTGATTTATTTTCCTCTCTTGGTAGTTATAATGTTAGTAATAATGGTTACTGTAAATGAGGTTTCAGCTGGACTTCCCTCTGGAGCTTTATGATAATCGATTTGAGTTTCAGAGAGTGATTGTGAGGTTAGAGCGTCTACTATTGTTGGATATAAGATTTTAGGTATTAATGCGCTACTATTTGTTGTTTTGTGTGGTATCCTATGATATGGTTTGTTGCTATTAAAGTGTTCATTTTCATTGCATGGACGCATGCAGAAAAACGGTTATACGTGGATCCAATTGTTGACTTCTGATTTAGACAGACATATTTAAGTGGTTGTCGATTGTTGATGTGGTTCTTAAGTGTTTCTCGTTTCTCGTTTTTTATATAGATTAGACCATTGGTTTTCCTGTTTGAATTGTTTTAAATTAGTCATTTTGGGGCCCTTTATAGCTTGCTGTTTGGTGTGAGCCAAGGCTCCATGTTGAAGGCCGTACTTTGACCTATAATTGTTTACTTTTTTACACATTGTGACTTGGATGGACAGTTGTCTCATTGGCATTCATACCACATCTTCTTATTTCTATACACTAGTGTAATGGTACCACTAGCCATAGCTTTCGCATGCTATAGTGTTCATATTGGCTTCTTTGTTGCAATCAGGACAACTGTATATCATATCTTTAGACGCAGAAGATGTTTGTTCGGTCTTCCCATTGCTATAGTTGTTTGATTGCAGTATGGCTTTGATTTGTTTTCGTGAAATGGCATATTCACTTGTGAATTTCGATGTTAAAAATCCGGCTCATCTTATTATATGGAGTTGAATTATTTCCGAAATTATCTAAGTTGATACAATTGTTGTATTACCATCGATTTGATTATAAAAAATATTGATCAACATGCTGATCGTTTATGATATTAAAATAAGACAGTTTTATGGGTCAAATAAAATGATTCATCAAAATTTGATCAGTTTAAAATTCTTTCAATGTGAATTAAGTGCATACATGTCTTTGCTGCCAATAGCAACTTGGTAACATATATATTGTGACGATCCACAGAGGTAAGCTTTTTATAATGGGGTTATTCTCTTGAGAAAAAAAAATCATTTATTTACGAGTATTCACTCACTCGATGTATCATTTGATGCAAAATGATATATACCAGTTTATATTATACACTAAAGTAAAATTCAATTGAGTTAATTTAAAAAACAAGTGGCTTGGTAATGTGTTCCTGTCAACTCTAGTTTCACAACAATGGTGAGGTCTGCAGGACATTTCCATAGCAAAGGGTGAAAATAATCAATCCAAAAAAAAAAAAAAAAAATCCTGATAATTTACACCAATGCTAATTTATGATATGAAGTAATTATAAAATGTATCTTTTGTTTTTCTGTATAGTTGTTTTAAGCATTTTACAAGATAATGACTTCATTTTAAAGTTACTGTATGAAATTTTCTAAAGCGTTAATCAACTGATAGCATGATGTTTATATTGGCTTCAACAGCATACACGGAATTAAAAGTTTAGCTATTGCTGATGGGGTAGGGCAGGGGGGTTGTACATATTATGTAATGATTGGTAGGAAGGAGCCACTCGATATAGTTCACGATTTCAAGCTTCATGATATACATGATATATGAAAAGGTTGCGCTAAAACGGTGAAATATATAACTAGGTTGCTGATTTTCTTTTGACTGATTACATTAAAGCCATAGTCGTTAATGCATCATATCAATGTATTAATCATTCCATTAATTAGCGTGATCATGAAACCTATAGGAATGTTTTTTTTTTTTGGTTTTTTTTATTTGTTAAATAACATATGATAGTGTATGCATTATGAATATTGAAAATATACAAAAACAAAAAGGATTGGGTACTGGATATCTCGGTTGCTGATCTCTAACATAAAGGTATTAAAGTGCCCCCCCACACACACACACACACACACTCACACCCCTTGCCTAGAGATTTTGCCAGAAATAACATTTTTTTTTTAATTTCATACAAAAATAAAATCCGTATCCGTACTGTGACTATAAGTGGAGACTTCAAATAAAGAGCTGTGTTGTTCGAAAGCTCTGTAGCTTTAAAGATATCTGATACATCATGATTACAGAGAAATCTAGTAAAAAAATTGCCTCTCTTGCAAAACACAGAAAACTGGATCTGTTTAAAATTTCATGTGAGGCACACTTTCCAAATGACTCTCAATAGAACGCCGATGTTATGTTGCATTGCTGTCTATGAAGAGGTAGACTGACACAATGAATATTTTAATAAAAATGGCTTATGGAGTTGTCTCATTGGCAATCATACCACATCTTCTTTTTTATACATAAATCTTTATTATTTTAATCTGTATTTAACTTGTTTAAGAATATTATACTTTAAATTTTATTTAAAAAGAAAGTTCATGTATACGGGTTTTATAGTAAAACGTAACCATTCAAGTATATAAAACGCATTGCTTTTAAAATTATAAAGTATCATATGACGTTGAAATAGTAGTACTTGAAAATTCTATTTACCCGAATGAATGTTTGATTCTTTATTTAAATATTGAGAAAGAAGGTGTTTACCGTTCTTAGTTCAATACAAGTTATATAACTGTACACTACTTTTATCAAATATATATAAAAATAAGAAAATGTGGTATGATTGCCAATGAGACAACACTCTACATGAGAACAAATGACAAAGAAATTAACAACTATAGGTCACCGTCAGGCCTTCAACAATGAGTAAAACCCAAACCGCATAGTCAGCTATAAAAGGCCCCGAAATGACAAATGTAAAACAATTCAATAGAGAAAACTAAAAAACAAATATGATATACAGCAACAACCGACAACCACTGAATTACAGTCTCCTGACTTGGGACAGGCACTTACAAAATGAAGGCGCTAACCTTCCCCCCAACCTGGGACAGTGGTGTAACAGTACAACATAAGAACAAACTATAAAAATCAGTTGAAAAATCTCTGATTTTTCTCAACTAGACGGGAAATCTCCAATAAACTGATCGAAGACAAATCCCAACCAGCTGATGTTTTGGACACAAAGTGGTTTTGGATACAAATATAATTATTGGCATTCTGATATCAACATAAGAGTGGAAGTGATAATGTTTTTTTGGACTTAGTAATGTAATTTTACAGTGTCCATTAATGTGAATAGAATTATAACTCTGATTTAGCATTATAAAATGTTTATTAGGAAATAGAAATGTGTGATTGATGTTCAATGGGGCTTAATATTACACGCTGCAAATTGAAATTTAGTTTGTTTGCAAAAACAAAAATTGAAAGTGGCGAGAAAATATTAAGCAAAATAATGAGAGCATTGGCCAAATGAAACCAAATTTTGCCCCTATCATCATTGGGATATGTAGTTTTAAAAAAATGAGTTCAACAATTCCGCCTATTAACCAACATTGCCGATGTGGTATAATATAGATCATACGTTGACCGTATAATACCCTCAAGGATAGCCAAGGTCGTTAAACTACCCTGTAGTAGTCGAACATATGGTACAAATGCATGTTTTTCACGGTTATTTGGATTGGAAAACCGCTAGAGATTGAGAAAATCTTAATGTTACGAATATAGAGATCTACTTACAGTACATTAAACCAAAACTGTCAGACGATGATTTCTTATATGAGTGTTTCCTCTTTAATAACGAATATTACCATGTTTTTCATTTTTGTCTATTATCTTGAAGAGAGAAACTATAATAGGAACAAGATCTACAAATAAATGAACGTGGCCTATATTGTTAAACGAGTACTAGTAAAAGAGGGACGAAAGATACCAGAGGGACAGTCAAACTCATAGATTGAAAATAAACTGACAACGCCATGGCTAAAAATAAACAGACAAACAAAAGCACAGAAGACACAACATAGAAAACTAAAGACTAAGCAACACGAACCCCACCAAAAACTGGGGGTGATCTCAGGTGCTCTGGAAGGGTAAGCAGATCCTGCTTCACATGTGGCACCCGTCGTATTGCTCATGTTATTACAAATCCGGTAAATACTAGTAGTCTAATTCGGTAGGTCACATTCGTGTAGTAGTTATAATTCATATTTTTGTCTCAGTATTGTGACGTAACCCCATGCAATCGGATGTTGTGTTATATAACGTACACAAAAATGTTATGCAATAAAGAACAACGGAAGCCAACATGGTTGAAAGAAACGTAAAGAAAAACGATAAAAAAAACTTGACGGAATTTATTAACACGAATATTTAGAAACTTTTATAATACTTTGTGTAAAACCTCGCGCCGTTTTTAAAAAAAAAATAATGGTGTAAGCGAACGTGAAGTTTCGAAATTGTTTCATGACAAAGGATAGACAAGACTGTAACCGGTATTGTCAACACTAATAAAAAAAAAAAAAAAAAAAGCATAAAGAACAACACTTTAAACTTAAGCAACCACAACATGAATCCCTTATAAACAAAACTATGGTTGATTTCAGGTGATCCGGAAAGGTAAGGAGTCCTGCTCTACATGTGGCACTCGTCGTGTTGTTCATCAAAGTACAAACTCAGTGATAAGCCTTTTTTGGTGATGTCCAATGTTACGGTCGCCATCATGACCGTTTGCAGATGACGACGATGATCCAATTGTCGTAACCACAATCCCATCCTCTTTTCTCCCGAATGAGACCAATCGAATTAGACTTGTTAACGGATTTGTTTTTACATTAACACCACGACGGCATGAACACATGTGGAGCAGTATCTGGTGACCCTTCCCCAGAGCACATGAGATCACCCCTGATTTGGGTGGGGTTCGTGTTCCCCAGTTTTTCTCTCTTTTTTTTTTTGTGTTTTGTATACTGTTGTTTTTCTTTTGGTCCTTTTTTATTTTGGCCACGGCGTAATCAGTTTATTTTCGACTAACGAGTTTGAATGTCCCTTAGGTATCTTTTGCCTCTCTTCCTCTTTTGTTATATTTTAAAACTGTTTTCAAAGATTCACCCTAAAAGGGCCCTCTCAAGTTTGCGGAATAAATTTGATACGTTTCAAAAGTTTTGAATGTGAGAATGAATATAGTTTTGTGCAGATGTGATACATTCAAAAGAGATTTTGTATGAAAGGTAAAAGGTCATTTAGGGAGATATCATGAAGAGACGATGAGGTATAATTACTATGAACATGACTGCGTCTACGCCAGGGACAATATCATTTGTAATATTGATAATTATGTTTTTGTCAGATGGTGAGCCGCACATTTGATTAGCATTTTTTTTTTTGTTTCATTGATATATACAAACCCGTAAAGGTTACACTATAAAACGTAAGCAATATTACCTGAATTACAATATAAATCCTGTTGATGGGGAAAAGATCATTTGTAATCAAAATATTTTTTAGGTTTTGTATTTTTTTGGTTTTACAACACAGTGTTAATGTTGTATGGAATCATTAAATTTTAAACTATCTTGTTTTGACAACTGAATTGCATATCGTCGCCTGCGAGTATAAGTATCAATGACACTGAAATGATGATTTGAATGGAAAATATCAGATTTTTTTGTCAAATATTTAAATAATGTGACTTCTATTATAACAAACTTACCTTTTTTCGGGGACAAAATATTCACTGGCAGTGATATCGACTCCGTGGTAGAAAAGAGAGAAACGGTACCAAGAGGCCAATTCAAAAATCACCAAATGAAAACAGACAGCACCATGGCCAAAATTGAAAAAGAACAATAACAAAAAATTACGCAGAAAAATGAAGATTAAGCAATACAAATGTGACACTTGTGGTGTTAATTCTGTTTAAAAACGTTTATGGGTCATATAAGGTGATCATGTATCATATCATAGCACATGGGTGAATTTCCCATCTTCCAACAAACCTTACCAACTGTGAACAATTGGAATGATTATACGGTTTTTACGACAAAGGATGGACAATCCTGTCAACGATAGAACCTTTGAAAGCTTGTTATGCAGGTCTGGGTTTTGCTCATTTTTGAGAACCGAATGCTGAGTTACAGTTGCTAACTATCACGTCATTTTGGTGTGTTTCAAGGAAAGATATCTCATTATGAACTTTTCACATATTCTTATTTTTATACTGACAGAAAAAAAAGACAAATTGCATCCAAAAAAATAAGAAAAAAAGCAAAACCAACCTCTTTTAAACAAAACTGAAAAAAAAACCTTTATATCAAATGCTCCGGAAGAGAAGCAGTTCCTGCTCCACAAAGTGTTACCCGTTGTATTACTTATTGCAAGTAAAATTGCTTTCATATGTTGCATTTCATAACAAAACAATAGAGGAAATGATGACGTACTTGCGGTTACGACGAGCGGAACATATTCATGGTCATCCAAGACATAGAAATTCAATAACTTTGACCAATTTTCAAAAGAATGAACCCGTGATGCAATAACTTCAATGTCAGCAGCAACACTCTTTCATAGAAATCGTGATAGGAATTGAAGCCCTGGAATATAGTATCCATATGCATTTTGCTACACAGAAATTGCTGGTTCATAACAAAATAAAATTGAAATAATACCTTGTACAATGTTAGGTCGTAAGAAAAACTTTTTAACTAACAGTCTTTTATATGAATAAGATTTTATATATCAATTCATCTTTCTTTTTTTATGTGTTTATACTTACAGGTCATTTCAAGGTTGACGTTACATGGAATAATGGAACCAGTTGCAATCGGTAAGATGTTCTCTTGTTTAAGGAGTTGAAAAGATAGAAATGACACAAACATTTTGATAAAACTGAATTGCCTATAGCTATTTTTTTATAATTTCACCTGCACAATAATCAATCAGAAAGAATATCTATAGCTGCCGATTTTGACATTCAAAGATATCTAACCAACACTCATGAGACTTTAAAAATTCGAATTCAAGATATGAACCTTGTGGCCATCTTCTTATAGGTAATCTTGACATTATCCTAGACCCAGAGGTGGAGATGAACATTTAAATACGGGTCCGAATTATTGTCCACCTTATAAATTATACTGGACCTTACACCGTAAAGACATCAGCATACTCCTTTCCTCTTATTGCAAATCTTGGTTAGAAGAAAAACTGGTAAAAAGCCTTAAGTTCTTTATCAACAAAGATGTGATTCTTATTTATAATCGAATTAAACGTAATGAAACTTATACTGCTTACAATTAGAGGCAACATTATGTCTCGTCATTTCTAATATTACAACCAAAGGAAACAAATGAACAAATTGCCTGAATTACAAAAGGAGTGAGACGGTTGCGTAGACAGGTTATGCGTAATGTAAACACGCATTCCCTCAACATACATGCAATAATTTACACAATCATGTAAACGCTATATGAAAAGGCAGAATTATACTGAAAATATGCTGAAATCTCAGGTTCGTCATAGATCTGAGTTTGAACTCGCCAACCTATGTCAATTTCAAGAAGAAGAAAAATCCAAAATGTGAAGCAGACCTTCTCGTTTCAAAGGTTTCCTTAAATAAATATTCGTTTAGATATACGCGTTGCAAGCAATTTTATTATGGACTATTAGATATATATAGGTTAAGTTCAATTTCAATAGTGGGCATATACCGTTCAGTAATAATGTGTAGGAGGTAGTTATCTCGAAAGGCTAAGCAATGACGCTGGAATCATAACTGTTGAAAGAGTTGAAGAGCAAGGAGGGTCACACATATATCAAAATGTTTCTTGTTCCTCATTTGCCCGATTGAAAAAAGTACATTTGATTTAATTCCTTTTTTATTTTTCGAGACTTTTTCCTGACGAACAGGGGTTAAAATATATTTTTCTTCTAGATTGCTTGATTTTATATAATCATCAAATTCAGACTATTTTGTCAGGATGAGAAATGTTGAGTTTATATCATAAGGAGATTCTGCAAGGTGGAATGACATGATTGCCAATGGAATACAATAGATCGTTTTATAGAGACAGACTACGCCTCGCATCAGCCCACAAGCAGAGAGTGTGGTACTTTCTCAATTCGAGTCATAGTATCTAATGTTTTAATTCTGACTGGACCTGGCTTGGTATTTATATATCCTGCACAGTCCTACTTTGGCAATGATTTTAATGACTTTCGGAAGAAGACCAATGTAACATTATTCTATACCCTTGTCACCCTTGGGGTAAACACTAGCGATGTTCCTAGTAATGGCAATGACAACTGGATGTAACAATTACATAACGGGTGAAATATGCAAAGTTTGTTTTTCCTTTTCTTAACTTCATTTGTGGTTCATTTGATTCAACATTTTGTGTCCTCATCTTCATGTTTGAGTCATGAATAATGCATTAGTATTGATATATGTATACCACTGCCAGAATTAGCTGTTGGTAACAACAAAAGTCTACATACTTGGGTGTATTGCCACATTTGATTGAGTTGTTGGTACCTTTACGGGTAAACACTACAAAAGCAAATTAATTTCATATGTTTTGTTTTACATTTGTTTGTCTGTGGATCGAAAAGAGAAAGAAAGAGAATGAATTCAACCATTGTTGTAAAATAATTATAGTGATGATAAATAAATGGGTATCATAATTTGTTTACAGCTGGAACAACTGTTGGTTCAATTGTGGGGATAATACTTATGGTGATAGCAGGGATTTTCAAGCTGCGTAAATGTAGAGGTATTTCACATATGTTTATAGTTATCTTTATATATTAAGAATAAAATGCAAAATTTGAAATTGCCAGTTTCTTAACCGAAACTTATAGTCTTGGTAATAGAATTCGAAATGTCGTAAGTTTAATCAGTTTCATCAGTAACGTGAAATTGGAAAACTATTGTTTATGTTCCTTTAAATGTCATTGATTAAGTTGTATTTGCGGATGAGATATATTAGTAATATTAGCGGATTAGATATATTAGTAATATTAGTTTGCATTAAATGTAATCAAAAGAATTATTTTAAACCTGTGTTTTATTTTTCATATTATTTATGGAAATGATCGATTTTGAATTAAAAGAATATAATTTAATATTCAAATCTAAAGGATATATTTTACATTTTAAAGAAAAATTATAACTGTCAAGACTTAATAAATATTTAAAATGAGATATTCATGAGATATTCTCTACAATGGAACTTAAGTACATCTAAGTAGACGAAGACAAGATTGAATAAGACTATACAATTAAAATCCTTTGTTAAATATAATGAAAAAGCATTTGAATTAAACAGAAAATTATTTAATATTCCAATTTGAAAAGACATATTTTATATCTTAAAGTAAAGTTATAACAGTTAAGGCTTAATAAATAATTATAATGAGACATTCTCTACAATGGAACTCAAATAAATCTAGGTAGAAAAGACTAGATTGACTAAGATTATACAATTAAAATTCCTTGGTTAAACATGGTGAAAATATGGATTTGAACATGCTCAATTATTTACAGAAGGCTAGTCTTTCAACATTTGCGTTATAAATGCACTTCACAAATATGCTAAAGTCAATATTTGAGCTTCCTATATTAAACTAATATTATACAATGTTTAATTTCTGTCTAAATGGTATTTACTATACTTCTTTGTTTGTAACTAAGCACATATTTACAATTCATGTATCCATGAAACCGGATACATGTATATCCCTAAAATACGCATTAAACTTTTAACTTGAACTAATTTATTATTTTTGATTTTACAAAACTCACTACTGGACGAAAAACAACTGTCCATACCAGTAACAGTCGTTCTAAGACTGATAATGTTTGTTTAAGTTGTAACAGTTGTTAAATTTCACTGCTACAGTTATTTTGCAACTGTCCCAACTTTAAAAGTGTTTGTCTATAACATAAATCGACTGCAACAATGCTAGAAATAACTGTCACAGTCATTAAAGGACTGATACAACTTTTCAAAGTTGTAACAGTTGATTACAACTGTCCCAACTCGAAAACAGTCATAACTAAACTGATTAAACGCCTAAAAGGTTGTCACAGTCACAATAAGACTGCTGCAATCATTTAAAGTTGTAACAGTTATTTAACAACTGTCCCAACACGGAAAACGTTGAAACAGTCATAAATAAACTGTTTACACGCTGAAAAGGTTGTAACAGTAAAAATATGATTGCTACAACAATTATATATTCATAGCTAATTTATAGGTGTAGCAACTTCCAAACATTGATAGTCATTAAGACTTAAAAGTCACGGATATAAAATTTCTGACAGTCAGGGATAGGTTACATTATTTGTACATGTAAAACAATTTTACCGTGTGCAATATAATTAAGGTTGTGACAAAGAGACACAACTGTCACACCATTTAATACATTAAGTTAAGATAGAAATTGATTTTAAAAAGTATTTTGAAATATTTGCTGCTGAACATTTTGGTATTCCCCGCTTATTTAGTGAATGTGCTAAATTTATATAATTATTTAACAATACCTCGCCTCCCATCTCTTCGAACAAAATCGGAACCAGCACTAGATACCTGCAATTTCACACAGGACGGTTTTATTCGCATTTAAAACTACTTACAGTTAGAATATAGCAAAATGCTCTCGACCAATGAAAGTGTAGACTTTGGTGTTCCTAAATTGTGAAGAATGAATGTAAATCATGTTCTTAGTAAGGATTATCCTTTTGTTTAGGCCTATTTACAGTTCAAAACAAAGAATTTCTATAAATTAGTTACAACTGCCTGAAGCACATTTATTAGGATTATTGATTGAATTTGAATTTTGAAACAAACAAAAACTGATTAAAATAAGTTTGAAGTTTACTTGTGCAGTACAATTGATACCGTTTGTATTATTATGTGAATATTTAAAACTTTGAAATTACAAAAAAATAAGCAATATCAAGAAGAAAAGAAAGAAAAAACTTTTAAGATTAAACATAACCTAAATCTTCAACTACATGCTTATCAAAACTCATATTACTGTATTCTCAGTAAGTAAGAGTAGTCATTTCAAAATACCGGTACATAAAGGAAATTGAATTGAAATTTCCTATAAAAAGCACTTTCTTTCAACATTTAAATTTTAGTTAATTAAGTAGTATTTAAGGTAAAGAGCTGAAATAAAATTGGCTGTGGAATACAATTTAGTTGTAACTCTGATTTTGAATTTATTAAATTGAACTGTAAATAAACAAAAGATAATTCCTCACTAAAATATTTCATAATTTACACTCATACTCACAATTAGGAAACTTATACAATTTCTGCAATTTCATTGCAATGTTGTACATGTCATCTAATGTCTAAAACACAATTTATTAAAATTTCCCAAATTAAAAGTAAGTCCTTACATCACTATGACCAATACATAAATGAAATGCCTAAAAGGAAGTCATCCATTAATTATAAACATTGCACTGACAATGAAACAAATTCTTGAATAAAACCAATCAAGAGATCATTTGAGCCTTGAGCACTTTACAATATTCTAAGTTTGTAAGAGAATGATAATCCTTTCATCATGATAAGTACTCGCTAACGCTCGTACTTAATCATGAAAAAGGATTATCATTCTCTTACATATACATAAATCGAAAAGGTTACCTGAAATGTACCTTTAACTGTATTAACAGTTGACAATTTTCAATAGTATCTAAATAACAACTTTTTAATTTTTTAAATTAGTTAGGTGTGAAATCATTCATGCATACAAGGTTGTCTTCAATACGCGTGTTTTACGAATCACATTACTTCATAATAACGGTCAATATACATGATATACTGTAAACCTAGCGGGGAACTCCGAATATACACACTTGTCAAATTTATCCCCATATTAAACTGCTTAATTTTTCCCGAGGGCTTATTTCACACATTTATTTTGAGCTTTTATTTGGGGCTACATTTTTTTCTTGCAAAATTATAGATATTGCCGTATTAACCATTTTGATTTCTATACATATAAAAAAAAACAAAGCTATAATGAACATTTAATGCATTTTTGCAGCTGTGGAAAACAAAAATATTCTTAAATCTATCTAAATTTAATTTATTTTAACGTATTTTATTTTTAATAGTTCAATACTTACTCGACTTTGTACTGTATATTGTACCGAGTGGTCTATTTAAAGTTCAAAAGTCCTTGATAAATAGCACTTCGGCATTCATGATTGAAGTAAAAAATATCACTCGAGATCATTCATATTTTCACCGGATTTTCTCAACCAATTTACCATACATATTTTGTAAAAAGGTATTTATAAATAGAAGGACGTACTGTACAAGACCGACAAAATAACTAGCGCCAGTGAAAGTTGAAATGTTCAAAACAAGAAAACTTGCATTGTTTCAGACAAGGAAATCAAATTTTATTTATTCACATCACGGTTTAGAACTTTTATTCTTTAGACTCCGATCTTGTTAAATTCTACAGACTGACATCAGATTCTCTTTGTGGTTTCAGTTGATCATGATGTCGTACTAACGTGAACCCAAAATATTTTTCCCATTTCCATTTTTAAATTCAATTTATTTAATCATATAAATGCTTGTCCAATATTGATATATTATTCAACCAGTAAAGAAAATTAACAATTTTACTAGATGCAATAGAAATTTTAAAATGGTCACATTTATAAATTAGGCAAATGGGTCCATTATTCTGATTATATTCATCTTCAATCAGTGATGAAAACAGTACATATCATTTATGTATTACCAGCAAAACTTATTACGGCGCCCTCAGAAAAAAAAATCATTGATTAAATCATACAAATTTTTTACTCACTTTAATAGAAGGATGGACTGAAAATAAGTATTCTGGCCCTGGTCTGAGTGAAAATATATAATCTGGCTGCCTATATGTTGGAAATTAATATTCTGACCTTATCAAATTTGCCAGTTCAGTTGCTAACTTCTATGTCATTGGGTTTTCGGTGAAAATTGTCTAATTTGTAAACAAGTACCACACCATTTTATTTATTAAATAATGATCTTATTAAAAAATGCAGTTCTATTTAACATTGTTGTGTCGATATTTTGAGTAATTTACTAATTATGATTTCAGCCATGTATCACCCATCAATGATCACTTGTTCTCCAATGGATGAATTTGTCGTAAAGTTTTCACATGTTTAGACGTATAGATATATATATATATATGTTGACCTCTAGATTGTTATTTAGTTGTTGTTGGGTTGATGTCTCATAATAACAGTTTACTCAATTTCACCAGTTTATTATCATGTTTTAGTCTATTTGTATTACATAGGCTTTTCACACCATGCTATATATATATATATACATGATATATATATGTATAATGTACAAACATAGTCGATACATTAATTCTAATTGTACAGCCACAAAAAAAAATCCAATTATCATCCCTTTCTTGAACCACTTTTTATATTTTTTTTTTCATTTCAGGTTGTTTGTTTTCTTTTGCTAGTTTTAATAATCATAGCGAATTAAAATCTCAAAAATATGCTTCCACACATAAATATTATAATTAAATTACAACAAACAGCTCACTAATAGTGCATAATACATGTATGCCTTTGTAATGCTTATAGTGTATATTGAAAATGTTGCTAAACATCTTGAGATACATATTTAGAAGGCATTTATTCAAAACAGATAGAATGAATTTGTAGAAAAACATGAATAAGGGCAGAAGCCTGTTAATATTGGATCACCTATAAGTCTTTGGTAAACCATAATACATTTGTCATCACTCATGTTTCAATGGGCCTATAAACATATAAAATGGGAGACATCAGAAATGATGATCCAGGAACTATTTTTTCAAATTCTAAACATGCATAATTGTAATTTTGATGCCCTATATAGCTTGTTGTTCGGTGTGAGCCAAGGCTCTGTGTTGAAGACTGTACTTTGGCCTATAATGGTTTACTTTTTCAAATTTTTGACTTGGGATGGAAAGTTGTCTCATTGGCAATCATACCACATCTTCTTATATCTATTAACTGACCTAATTTTATCGCCAACTGATTGTTTGTTGCTTTTGTATATAAATCAAACTTGGGTTTCTCATCTAAACTTGTTTACATTGTGTTACATCATCCAATATGGCTAGGCCTGTTATAGGTTTTCATTATCATGATTATGCGTTACTGATTTTGCTCATTGTTGAAGGAATTACATCACTTGGTCTACAGCTGACGGTTGTCGCATTGAAAATCATACCACATCTCCTTATTCTGGTTATTGTACATTATACATGTTATACACCCTAGTTTATTTTCAATCTATGAGTTTGACTATCCCTCTGGTATCTTTCGTCCCTCTTTATACAAGACTACAATATTATCAAATGAATTATCATGATTATCATTATAACAATTGTAAATAGTTGTCCGACCTTTGTTAACAAAAGCAGCTATAATCAACATGGTCATGATGGTAGACATGATCAATGGTGATGTAAACAAGAGTGACTGTGCACACGCTGAAATGTCATGTCTTCTTTGCCTACATGTAAAATTGAATTTATGTTGAATGTAAAAATGTAATACATGTATGAAGGTTTTACTAAATGTACAAGTATCACATAAACTTTCTATTATCAATTACCTTTGAAAATGAAGTCACGGTCAAATTAACCATGCCAGACAGATGATGTACACCCTACAAACTGACATTCCATACTCCAAATTTAGTGGTTTATAGTATCTGTGAAATAGACTTAACATCCAAACCATGAAAACTAAACATTGCCCAATGAAACATGAAAATGAGGTCATGGTCAGATTTAAAACCTGCCAATCAAACTTGTACAACTAACGAATATCCAATACGCCAAAATAGTGATCCTATACATGTCATGCATTATGCATGTACATGTACATGTAGTTTAAAGCATCTGAGAAACATTGGAAATAGACCAAACCACAAAACTAAACATTGTTCAATGAACCATGACATTTTCATTGAGGTCAAAGTCTGATGCAAGTCTGGCAGTCAGACATATTCACCTTACAATCATTTCATACACCAAATATACATGATATAGTTGACCTACCATTCCTACTGCTTGTAGTATCTGAAAACAAACTTGACAAAGTAACTGAAATAACCTTAATCACTGATCCATGAAATGAAGTCAAGGTCAGGTGAACCCTGCCTGTCAGACAATGAGACATGTAGACCTTTCAAGATACCTATATATATATATATATCATATAAATTTATCCAATTACTCGTTATACATGTAAGAGAGTATTTCACTGTATGACTGTTCAAACAGTAATATTTTTTCAAACAGTCAGTGAACCATGAAAACAAGGTAAAGTGCAACAGACAAGTTACTAACAGAAACTTCATAACATAAACATGATAAAGAATTATCCAGATCTTTAAGCTTCTAAAATGTACCTGGTGAAGCTTTATACAAATAGGTTACGCTGTAGCCGCTGCCAGATTGTAATACCTATTTCTTGCATACTTTAACTTTTGTTGCAGGCGGGACAATAAAATTATACTTTGAAGTACATGGTTTATTTGTTTAATATGCTTGGCCACTAATTTAGATTTTATTGAATTCTAATTCAGACTTCAAGTACAGCAGGCAGTCATTTGACACTAAACAATTGTGACGGACCATGAGAGACCCTCATGGGTGGTTAAGGTCTTTTACACACCCTGGTGGTAGTTATCAATTGCAATGCCAACATAAACTTCAGATACGATATACATGCACTGTATTGTAAATTTCACTGAAACTAGAATTTCACATTATCCAAATTGTTATTATATTAAAACATTGTAAAATGACTGATTATCCACTAAAGTATTCATGAATTCAGATATGATGCACTATTATTAATAATATTCACTGAAATTATGAATTTTCATTATTCCAAATTGCTATTTCAAATGAATAATTATCCAAGGTATTCATGAAATTCAGATACAATGTATGATTGCACTATTAATATGCACTGAAACTATGAAATCTTGTTATTCCAAATTCATTATTGATATACCAAATGAAAAATTATCATGATTATCCAAGGTATTTAGTCATCCAGTAATTTGGTCCTCCTTTAATACTATTTGTAAGTTTCATATTTGTACAATGCACAATTTTGTTCTTGTCCAATTTAATCCTAATATCACATCATCATCATGGAATAATGCTGCAAGCGCTATTCATTATTTCCAAAACAATAAATAACTAGCACAAAATAATGAATTAATCCACTGTTTCACAATTTGCAGCTATAAGAGTGACTCAGTGACATCTATATTTCCTATGCATCAAAGTGCGCATGTAGCAGGCTTCATATTCTAAGTGGGAATCATGCTCAAACCAATATGATTCTACAAAAAAAAATACATTGAGACTAAAGTACAGTAAAATTTTAACTAATATAATACTATATACATTGTACGGTACTTAGAAGAAAGTCAATTACAATAACTGTATTTACCTAGATGAAAACTAGCAATCCTTATTTGATTGACAAAAATTCTAGAGCTTATACAATTATATTTTTAAGTCCCAATTAACAAGAAGAATAGATCTTTTAGGGGTCTAAATTCTATATATGGTGTTGTCTTTTTCCTACATTAATGATTTTTTATGTGTGACTGTGTACTTTCATTGAAGGGTTACGGTCTTATTGAGGCTCACATCATACTTTATTTCATCAATTCTTTAAAGTCAGACATCATGGACATAGTTATTCCTCTCTTAAACACAACAGGTTATTTCTTTTGTTCATGTTAATATGAAATAGATTGATATTTCAGAGAAAAGTTTAAAGAATGAAAAATAAATAAATAAATGCACTGTTACTATATAGATGCTATTGACTTTCCCTTTGTCAAGTGCATATAATGAATAAACCTTTATGATGTAAATGTAGAATCTTTGTCCTAAAGTTAATCAGGAAAATATATATTCTGTTCCAAGGCTTAACCCTCCCTGTTAATGTTTTAAATCCTTGAGTTTAATTTTACATCTTTTGTGTTACCCGGTATACTTTTTACTTATTACAGCTTGTATTAAATAATGCTTTGCAGCTCAGACAACACTTTCTTTATTTTATTTTAGTTATTTACCCAATTTTATTTTGATAAATCAATACTCAGATAACTTTTAAAATATGCATTTTTATATCCACAATAATATTATATCCTGCTGTTTCATATTTTCTTAAATTATAATTTATTTTGAAAATTTATCCAAATTTTGAAGAGGACAATTATAATTTGTGAACATCATCATAAAACAGTCAGGGTACTACTTATACAAGTAATCTTTATTTACTTGAAGCGGTAAACAAAATATACTTATATAAGTTAATTATAATGTGTGAATAATCTCCTTAATTTTCTCAAAATTTACTTGTACAAGTAATTTTTTTACAATCCCACAAAAATTCTCAAGTTTAGAGATGTAATAACATGCCTTTAACAATTTTTCTCAGGTTAGCTCATAATTTTGATTAGAGTCCAATGTTTCATCTCATTAATTAAACAAAGAAACTGATTGCACAAAGATCTTAAGTATTTGCACAAGGCCTTCAAAATTGCCCCTTGGGGCTTGTAAATGAGCAGTGTTCTGAAGATTGCACAATCTTTCTATTGAATGTCAAATTGAATTATTTGATAAGATTGTTAAACCTATTTTAATTTATGGGAGTGAAGTCTGGGGTTTTGGTAATAATTCAGTTATAGAAAGGGTTCATATGAAATTCTGCAAACTTTGCTTAAGGTTAAAATTCTACACCTAATTTCATGATATATGGAGAATTGGGCAGATATCCTTTGAAATTGATATAAAACTCCGTATAATTAACTACTGGACAAAATTATTGTCTGGAAAACAAGAAAAACTTCCTGCAATTCTATACAAGTACTCATTGTATAAATATAAAATGATATTACTTGGTTAAAACATGTTAAATCCATTCTTGATGAATCTTGTTTGTCATTTGTGTGGGATACCCAATATTTTGTAAGTGATACATGGCTATATACTATTGTTAAACAAAATCTTGTTGATCAATTTAAACAGAAATGGCACACTAACGTGCTAGAATCGCCAAAAGCTTTAAACTATCGTATGTATAAAGAAAACTGTGAATTTGAATATTATTTAAAAAATTTAGATGATAGAAATATTATTACATTATGTAGATTGAGAACAGGAAATTATAGATTTCCTATCGAGACTGGTAGGTGGCAAAATGTTGCAAGAGAAAATAGAAAATGCTTACTTTGTAATTCTGGCGACATCGGAGATGAATTTCATTATATTTTTATATGTTCTGTATTCAATGATGGTCGTAAACAGTTTTGAGAAAAGATATAGAAATCAACCAAATTCATTGAAATTTAATGAACTGATGAATAGTAAAAATCTTTCTGAACGTAACAACTTGTGCAAATTTATAAGACTAATAAATATGCATTTAGGCTCTCCTGGGTAATTCATGTACTTGATATCATTTAGTTTAATATGTATACCGTAATATATGATATGTGCCTCCTCTTGCTTCTGTATAATTTTTGTATGTCTGTACATATACATCATGTAATATTTATTGTGTGTATCTCTATACCAATGTAATTTGGTTTGTTGAGAATAAAGATATATATATATATATATATATATATATGAAGATAACAGACAAATGAGATTTTCATTGTCCATGAAATTACACTTAAATGATTAGTAAAGACATCTGCAAAATTCTATTAGAGCAAAGAAGTCCTAAGAATTCAAGAAAAGAGGATAGGATGACTTTTTACTTGAATAAGTAAAAAAATCTGAATGTGTAAGGGCATAACTTTGCCCAAAATGTTTTTACCTATACAAGTAAATAAAATACACTTGTATAAGTATCCTACAAATTTACTTATATAAGTATATTAATATTTACTTCAAGTAGTACCCTGACTGTAAAATCATCTTCAATATATACCCATTACAATTTAAAATTCACCCCAAGGCAATAAACTATTGTGTCTTAATCTGTATATCAGCTATAGCATGTATATAAGAATTCCTGATTATTACCTATCCAGTGTTAACATCCTGATTATTTCCTATTTTAATGTCACATTTGCATGGTCATGAATTCATGTTCAGTAAATACATATATTTTAATTATTTATTTTGAATTTGAATAAAAGGTATTTTAAACTAAATTATTAGACATACAATGCAGTTAACACAGTAAATTTTATGACAACTTACTTGACAATACAAGATCTATAAACAATATTTTGAGCTTCATAAAATACTTTAAGTTTATATCATGTTTACATAAAAAAATATGCTTACAGATAGATTTTTTGTTATGTTTTCCCAAATATTGAATGTTAAACATAAAATAATTATGTAGAAAAGGCAAAAATCTGCAGTCAGATGTGAATGCAGTTTGCACATAATGAAAGGGATGTGGGATACATATCAATGATGCATCAACCCAACAGTAACATGAGAAAGGCAACAATAAAGTAACCAAAACACAATTTAACACATGTAGAAAAATATGACTAACAGGGCACAATTTTTTAATAAAAATTTGACATGAAAATATATAGTTTAGGTTCAAAGTATTTACAAATGTATAGTGATTTAATATTCAATGTTAAATCTAAAAGAATATAATTAAGATGCTAACTTTGCTCTTTTAATATGTTTTTATTTCTTTTAAAATTAAAACCATATAGCAATTAACATGATGAAATATTTAAATAGATATTTTATTCATTGTAACAAGTGTGGACACAGATGAATGTGGATAGTATGTTTGGATGTTTGACAGTGTTTTATATGACAAAAGGAGTTCTATGTTTTCCTATATGGTGTTATTAACTGTGTTGCACGATGACAACCAACCTGAGCATTAGGAGTGTTGTTAATTTAATATTTAGATTTAATGTTCAAGACGGGCATGGAAGAGACACTAATTGCATTAATTACCAAATGATTATGATGGAATATTTTCCACATCTTTGATTTTGGATACATTTTGTAGCTAGGAGAGCAACACATAATAGGTTCATTTTTCATGTGATTTTTTTTTAAATGGGAGATGATATCTGAGAACATAATATCAGGAGCCTGTAATTCAGTGGTTGTCGTTTGTCTATGTGTTACATAATATTTGTTTTCGTTTATTTTGTGTACATAAATAAAATAAATGACTGTGTTATGGGCTTTGCTCATTGTTGAAGGCTGTACGGTGACCCGTAGTTGTTAATTTCTGTGTCATTTTGGTCTGTTGTGGAGAATTGTCTCATTGGCAATCATACCACATCTTTTTTATATGTATTTGCTCACTATTTGTATGGTTCTATTTATATTACTTTGTGGTGGATTGTCAATATCATTAGCAAAATATTTTGTTAAAATGTCGAAATTGTTTCTCAGATTAGAAGACATTTATTGGTTTTAGTAATGGCAATGCCTGACATGATGCTTGGGGCTAAATGAGCTAAAAAGTAAACTTCTGTGTTGTTTTTATCAATTCTTTGACAACATCTCCTCCAAAGCTGGCTGAAGCAAAAAAGTTTTGACCAATATGAAAATGATATCAACAAAAACCTTTGTGAGCATACTTCAAAGACTCATAACTGCTCCAAAGTAATCTGATAGATTTTCAAGCATGTCAAGTGGGTATTATGAAAATCTACTTAATATGTCTAAATATCAAAAAGTTATAGTATTCAATATGAAAAGGTGTTGCAAAATTATTCTCTTTTCAATTTTTTGGAGAAGTTTGCTATAGCAATACTTTCCTTAGGCGTCGGCCTCAAACTTCCGGTGACAGACTATCGCAAATGTTCAGCTCCAAGATAATGTAGTACTAGTGTTTGAATACTGATTGTAAGAAGATTCTTTGAAATTTTGAGTCCTTTTGAAAAGATTACAGCTTGAATAAAAAAGGAATGAATGTTCACCGACAGTTCAGATGAATTTAACTTCATTTTGAAAATAACTATCACAAACACTACTTCGCGGATCTGCCATGCGCTGAAGAGAAAATCAAAGAAATCTACGCGAGACAGCGTTTAATTCATTCATGAATATTTCATGAATGAACATTTTCCCGCGCTTTTTTTTACTATGTACGATATTTACAAATGTTTATTATTAAATAAGTAAAAGTCCGAGTGTATCGAAAGAATCCCGTATGGCTGACATTACTGATATGTTTTGACCAAGCCTTCGGATAATTGACAAGTGATAAAAGTTTGATTGAACAATTATACACAGGTGACAGAAATACTCGATAATCATATGGCTTATGTCACACGCCATCGATGAGTAAAGGTAAATACCGGCTATGATAGAAAGGTGCATGTTTTTGTTAAAACATCGATCAGAATGTTTTGATGCCAAAAACATTTGAAAACTTTAAATTCCGCTATTTAAATACTAGCTATTTCACATTCCAATGTGGATTTAAGGACCTTCACTCGTCCAGCATGCTCAGTCACGTGGGTCAAACTGACAGCTGAAAAACATTGACTGAACGACAGTTCGTACATATCGCAGCCTCCTCAGCGTTACGATTAACAATTACATTTGTACACAAATCGTTACAAGGATATAAGGCAGACAAGTCAGCTTCTACTTAGAATAACTCAGTGTATCAAGACAAGTGCTGTAGCAATTATTTACATGATTAAATAAAATCTGTCCATGTAATAGGAAAATGACTTTCTTTTCTTAGTGCTAGTCCAAATAATTATGACAAACCAAAAATCTCAAATGTTATTGTCTCAATGCTAAATTTCACAGCATCAACTATAAAATGTGTTACAGCCGGGGTTATTAGCACCTCTATGAATCTAGTGTATATAAACTTTTTATTCATGTCGTCATACTGCTATTGTTATGTCTCCACCGTATTAAGTTTTACCCTTTTTCTTCTGTAAGAATTTATACGTCCCTTACTTGTATGTACGTCCGTACATCCCATCTGTTCTCTAACTTTAGTTTTCCTAAACCAAATTGTATGAAACTTATACGCAATGCTTATTTCCACAAAACACAGGTCAAGTTGAATTTTGGTGGCGTCGATTTTACAATTCTAGAGTTATGCTCCTTAACAAATGAAAAAGTTGCTTGAATTTTTTGTTTACGATCTCTAATTTTAGTTTGTCTCAACCAAATGTTATGAAACTTATACACAATGCTCATTATCCAAAACACTGATTAAATTTGAGTTTTAGTGGCGTCAGTTTTACTGTTCTAGAGTTATGCCCTTTACAGTTATGCCCTTTACAAATTTAAAACTGATTGTTGTCGAGCCTTTGACTTTTGTCGAAAAAGCGAGACATAGCCATCCTACATTTCAGCGGCGGCGGCGGAGGCATCTACAAATATTCACTCTGTGGTTAAAGTTTTGAAATTTTAATAACTCTCTTAAACTATCCTGGATTTCTACCAAACTTGGACAGAAGCTTGCTTATGATCATACAATAGTACCCAGAAGTAAATTTTGTTAAAAAAAATCAATTTTTCAGTATATTACTTATAAATGGACTTGGTTTTTCTGCCTATAAACATTACATTCACTCTGTGGCTAAAGTTTTAAAATTTTAATAACTTTCTTAAACTATCCTGGATTTGTATCAAACTTGGACAGAAGCTTGTTTATGATCAAAAGCTAGTATCTAGAAGGAAATTTAGTTAAAATTTTGTTCTTGTTTTTCCGTATTTTACTTAATGGACTTAGCTTTTCTTCCAGTTAACATTACATACAGTCTGCAGTTATTTTTCAAACATTTATTAGATTCATAAACTATCCTGGATTTTTACCAAACTTGGACAGAAGCTTCTTACAATCAAAAGATAGTATAGAGAGGAATATTTTATTAATTTTTCCTCATTTTTGTTGAGCCTGCGATTAACAGCAAAAGTAGGCGAAACACCGGGTTCCGCGGAACACTTACGATTTTTTCAATTCCGTGCTCTAACTTTAGTGTGCCTCAACCAATTGTTACGAAACTTATACAAAATACTTTTAACCACAACACCAAGATCAAGTTTGAATTTCGGTGCCGTCATTTTACTGTTGTTGTTAGGGTTATGCCCAGTTACGAATGGAAAAAATACTATAAAATCACAGGCCCTAGATATGGCATGGGCACATAAAGAAATTAACTTATTGTATATTTGATTATTTTAGAACAACAGTTCAAGGTTGCAATAGAAAATATCAAAATTTTATATGAAAACTTTTATGAAAAAAGAAAATGGTTTAGTTAAAAATATCAAAGCTGTGATTGAATACATATTTAAAATAATACACATCTATAATCTATTTGAAAAATACACATCTACAGTTGCAAATTTCCAGCGGTGCTATCCAGCACTTTGATTGTTATATGGATACAAATATAAGTGATACCAATACAGTATTTGTTGTGGTATGAAAGTGTAGTAATTAACATTTACTGTAACAATGTTAATTCACACAAATTAAGAAATAAACAAATGAATGAAAATGTTGAACATGTACAATGAAATATAGTTTTAGAAATCAATTAGGCCAGATAGGCCTTATAATTTTGGTCTTTTTTAACATACTGAATGACCATTTACACTCAGGACTGAGTCATCAGTAGGCAGTACAGATGTATTAAAACAACCTAGCATCATATTACTAGTAGCGAGTGTAGCATTGTCGGTAAATTTGTTCTTTTTTAAATTTGGTTAATGGACAAAAATGTTTGGTTCAAATCATAATAAAATGCTTTTATCTCCTTATTACGTACATTGTACGTAGAATGGATACTACCCTGACAAATCCTTGTACATGAGAGTTGTCTGTCAAATCTTTATTTCACAAAGAATGAATTGCATAACAATGAACTGAGCTCAAAGCAAAGCACTTTAATAATACACTTAGAAAAAGAGCTCAATCCAGTGATATACTTTGTACTACAGGTCCTTCATGAACATCCTATCCACCAAAACCATATCTCACAAACATACCATACTACGTGGTTGGATCAGAAGTCCTGAAAAGACATGAATTTTATTATCGTATTTTAATTATATATACACAGGTTAAAACTTTCACAAATTTGTGGTGAAATCATTCAGTATCTAGCAACTATCAATCTCTTCATGTACAAATTGATATAGGTTGATTGCCCTCTGTCAAATAAGAACATACCTCCACCTAATTTTAGTCAACTGATGAAGAAACATTCAAAACTATAAAATGTTATCTAAGACTTGTCAGTGTCTGTTTACTTTCACCACTGAATCAATAATATAAGTATACATATATACATGTAAGGCTAAAATTAAAGTACATATATAAGACAAAACTGACATTCGGTCTTTACTACATCTTCATTCCTCAAGTCGTGTTCAAATCTGACTTCATGATAAAATAAGATTCCATATCTACAACCAATGAAATACCACTCTAATAGACTAGCATTGAAATCCCAGTTTTCTAAAATGGTAGGCTGAACCTGAGACTACTATAACACAGAGATTGGTCACTTCCCGTACTGACCAGTCAAATAGTAATTAATTCTAAGTCGTCGATCACGTGACTCGGCACGTGACCCGAAGTGTTTGACAAGAAGGACACGATCCGCCATTTTTGACAGTGGAAGAGAATTTAATAATGACCAAATGTGGATTTAAAAAGAATTTTATGTTTCGGTAAGTGTGAATTAAAGATTTGAAATAATCATAAATGTTTGTTTATAAGCACTTTAAATAAAATAAGTGCAGTTATGGACTTGAATTTACTGTCCAAACCGGAAGGTAACCTCGAGTTATTACCAGTCCGTGGGATCGGGTCAATGAGCAACTCACCCATAACTTACATTCAGATGAACAATCTGTTTTCCGGATATTTCATTTGCAAGCCTTAATAATAAACCTGTGTAATGATGTAAAATTTGTAATTATATGACAAACACATACACACAACATGAGGTCTGATACTGAGTGATAGGTCAATTTGTATTGTTAATTTAAGAAATTCAGACTTATATTTTGTTCTGTTGATAATATATATGCAGTCTATACATGTGAGAATAAAATTGTATGCAATGAAAGTTTGTAGCCATGTCTACATAAAGAGTTATAGACATATATATATATATATATATATATATATATATTTTAAATACTAGACCCAAACTTGATATTCTTAGTACATGCACCTTGGTCTGCTTTCTTTATCAGTTTAAATGTTTTGATAAATACTGACATGATTGTTCAATTACTGCTGAGCCTTATCTCAGATTATTGTCTTAACTAATACTGATTTGCCCATGCTATAAACTTGATAAAAGTTATTTTTTTATTCATAATATATTCTTTATTGTAGGATAAAGAATGCCTCCCAGAAAGAAATCCCGTATTGGAAGAAAGGCGAAGTACCGTTTTAATAAAAGGGAACAGAAGCATGAAATTTGTAAGTTTAATTCGGTAACATGAAAATAAGTCAAACTGAAATTGCAAAGACAATATTCCTGTGTTAATCATCTTCAGCTGCAGTCCTCAGTTAACCTGCACATAGCTTAGGAATCAAATAAAATTACATTATTTATTGGTTATCATGTTTATTCTTACACATTTTAAGCAGTATTCTGATTATATGGTTCACACAATTGTTAATGTAAAGTTGTGCTGTTGCTTCCGATGAACAAATATTATCTGTAATAGATTATTAACTAGTGTTAATTGCATGTCTAATGCTGAAGAACAATGCTTCATTCCCTTTGTCATTCAGGTGTACCCCATCTCTAAGGTGGCTTCGTCTGAGGCACTTGTGATTCCAAAATTTAATGCCGTTTAATTGTGCTGTTTTCTCTGACAAATGTTTATTTATGTTTTTCCTTCTGTTGTCATATTGGGAAACTGACATTCTTCGTGGTCTGAGTCTTATAATAATGGAACCTATTATAACCTGTGCTACTCCTTTCTGTTGAATTTCAGCAGCTAATTTCAGCAAGTTTTCAGCTATGTCCTTTGCACTTGCCTCAGGTGTGATATCATTACCTCCAACCTGTAGAAACACTACATGTGGTCGAAAATTAGTGATAACATGCATGTCAAATTTTCTCAGTAATTCTGTGGTCCGACCACCTTTGCCATGGATGTAGGATTGATGTCCTGACAATAAATCTGAAGATGTGTTAGACATCCACTGATTGAGGTCCCGAATTAAACTGTGACCAAATACCAACACTCTATTTGACATTGTTAACTTAGTACTTTCGGTGTCCAATTGATTATGGTTCTAAATGAATCCTCTTTATAGTCTTTGTGAACTGTATTAAGCACGTGGTTAGCATTATCATTAAGTGATGCTCACACATAATTATTCAATTAATTATTGAGATTAATTTAATTAGATTCGTAATCAGACATGATAGATTGAAATTATTTTGTTTTGAAATTAAACATGTTAATGAGATATTACATTTATATTAATGGCTTCTATTTTATTTTTACTATATCAGTTAATGGAATGAATTAATTAAATAGTTAAATATGATTGCAATAATAAATTTGATTGAGAAGAATTATATACATGTAAAATTGAGTATGGAAATGGGAATATGTTCATGTACATGTACATGGGTAGAAATATTTCAATATATAGATTAATTTGAGTGATTGGACAAATACCTAATTTCAGACACTAATCATTTAAATGAAACATGCTAAAGTATTCATGAATGATTTTAATAGCCAATTAACTTATAGAATGTATAGAGGCCATGGTGCTTTATTAAATAGAATGTATAGGGGCCATGGTGCTTTATTAAATTCCATGGTGCTACTTAAATTTTCTAGAGAGAACACTGGTACATGTTGAGGAAAAAAGTATTTTAAAATATGTTTATCTTTATTTCAGTATGCACGGGTATTCAGAGTTCTAAAGACACTTTGGTTAATGCTCCAGACAGTTCAGTTATTCTAGAGTTTCCAGATAATGAAGTCCATGATATTGATGGTAAGATTTACAGTGTTAAAATTTATGAATTGTTAGTCCAGCATACATGTTACTTAACATGCTTAATGGAATGAATTCATAAAATAGCTCAATAATTGCATTACTTTTATTTTACTAATGATTCATTTTGAATGATTTTGACAGCAAAGCATTTAACTTTTGAACAAAACATTTTGCCTTTACTAAAACAAAATGTAACTTTAATAATGAAAATTTCTGTACATTCACTAGATAATTAATGGATAATGTCACACAAGCTTATACTGGTTTAACTAAATGTCCATTTATATAAACTAGGATTATACAGAGTTGTACATGCTGAGGAAATAAAATATTTAAATGTATGTGTATCTTTATTTTAGCATGGATGGGTATTGAGAGATCCAATGACGCATTGATTACTTCTCCAGACAGTTCAGCTATTCAAGAGTTTCAAGATAATGAAATCCATGATATTGTCATTATTGATGGTAAGATTTACACTAGCAAAATTTATGAATTTGATTTATTATTATCTTAATCATTACAGTGATTTTTTCATGAAAAATCCATTAAGGTAAACAACAATTAACATGATTAACAATATAATTTTCTAATAATAAGAAAATACTTTAAAATGTTCAACAATGAACCATGATGAACAAAACTCAATACCACATGTCGATCTGTAAAACAACAGTTCGATGTAAATTGCATTATATGTTTCTCCGCTTTAAATTTTTGAATGTCAATACATTTTGTATATTTATAAACAGTACACCACTACCGCCTACTTAGTACATGAGCTTTATGTTTCTGGTTTGTCTGTTTGTTTATCCATGATCAGGTTAAAGTATTTGGTTGTTAGCTTATGATGGTGTAGTTCAATTTGAAAATTGTATGTCAAAGAAGGGTTATGACCCAAATTTTATGGTTTACTGAACATAGAAAATTTAATATTGCAAGCAAGGCATCATGTCCAGTGGACACACTCTAAATTTATTCATAGATACTTAACATCTTGTTATAACAATTTTATTTCCTAATTGTAGACCAAGACAAAAGTTCTGGGAAATTCCAAATCTTCATCATGGTACAGTCACAGGTTTATGCAGTGAAGATAACATCATAGAAAGGGTTGATAGCAATGGACTCCTTGGCCATGAGTTTTATGTTGTTTTGGACTGTATTCACCGTTACGAGCCACACATCAATTTAGATGAATTTGTAATTGAGAAATCCAAAGAAAAGTTCGAAATGCTTAAAAAGAATGTCAGCAAGACTTAAATGTACACGGCTCTTTTGAATTGGTGAAAAGTTCAAAGTATGTAAGGTATGTTGAGTTGTATGATACAGACAACCCAACAGTGAAGACGTGCATCACAATTTATGATAATTTTCGAGCTAACATAGTTGTTCATGGAGTACAGTTACCAAAGAATCATGCCATATGGGACACACCTGGCTTAACAATGAAGTTTATAAGAACTCACCATGTTCATGAGCTGCTCAAGGCTGCATCATGCTACCAAGTTTGCATTGGAAACCCAGATCCTGAATTCAACAAAATTTGCCCCTTGGTTACTATGGTAATAAACCTGCTACAACCTGTGCAGGCTATAAAGAAGATGATTTGGGTGCATATCATAAAGACTTCCACTACAACAGCACAATAAGATCCTCTTACTGCTGTCTGCTGTCAAAAGTCGAAAGATGTAAAGGTGCCAAGTCTACCGTAAGTCTCTTAACAAAGGAAAATTCGTCTTAAGACAAAAGTTCCAACACCAGAAAAGAATTGGTTGTCATCACGCAAGGAAATACAACAATGACAGAAAGTGAAAAGCTTACCAAATTGAAACAACTTGCAGCTCTTTCAACAGATTTGGAGACAAAGGTTAAAAACTTAGAGAAGAAATTACAGCATGCTATACAAGTAAACGGAATAAGCCTGCTGGATTCAGATAGCAAGGACTTATCAACATTGAAGAAAGACCAAACTAAAGAAATAGAAAGGCAGTTTCCAGATAGCACTAGCTACCAGCGACTTTTCTGGGAGCAGCAAATGAAATACAACAGATTGAAAGACAAAAAGGTATGCGATGGCACCCGATGATGATAAAATGGTGTCTGTACCTGAAGAGCAAGTCATCTTCAACTTATGATGCTTTGAGACACTCAGGCTTCATTCATTTACCAAGTGAGAGATTGTTATATGACTACAGCCATGTTATTAAGCCAGGAGTAGGTTACAATACACATGTTATGGAGGCATTAGCAACAGAGATCCAACAGAAGAACCTTACTGAGGAGTGGCAGCAGTATGTTGGTATCCTTCATGATGAAATAAGAATTAAAGAAGACCTTGTGTATGACAAACACACTGGAGAGCTTATAGGGTTTATCAACTTGGACCTGACCGGTAATTCCATACTGGACATTGAACACTCCCTGAAAGATGAAGCACTAAAATGGCCAAGAATGTTCTTGTTATCATGGTCCGTGGTATTGCCAGTAATCTGAAATTTCCATTGGCTCATTTCGCAACAGCTGGGATTACTGCAGACCAGTTATTTACCATTCTGTGGGAAGCAGTTGAAATTTTAGAACTTGACACTGGACTCAAAGTCTTATTTATAACATCAGATGGAGCCTCCCAAAGACGATTTATCCGCCTTCATGCTAACAACCAAAATGGCATTGTTTACAGATCTGCTAACCGATATGCAGATGACGGAAGACATATATACTTTATTAGTGATGCTCCACACTTACTTAAGACAGCTAGAAACTGTATGAGCAACTCATATTCTCACAAGAAATCCAGACAATTGTGGAAAAATAACAAAGACATTTCCTGGATGCATATTGTCAACCTTTTCAAGGACCACTGCTCTGGTGGATTACGCTTGTGTCCAAAGTTGACAAGAAACCATATAGACATTTCATCATACGGTTGCATGAAAGTGTCCCTTGCAGCACAAGTTCTAAGTTCAACAGTAGCAAATGCTTTAGAGTTAGTGTATGGTGCAGAGACAAGCGAGACAGTCTGTTTTATAAGACACATGAACAAGTTTTTGACTGCTTAAATACCAGAAGTCTCTATGAAGCCAGAAACACCAGAAATGAAAATGTAGCACCGTACACCTCTGAAGATGACCAAAGACTTCAGTATCTTGTTAGCGATTTCTTGGAATATTTCAGTGAGTGGAAGGCGAATATAGCCAACAGAGCAGGTCAATTTTCAAAATCCGAAATATCTAAATGCAGCTCAGTTATCAAACACTTCAAGGTTTAGAAATAACAGTCAAATCAGTTGTTGAATGCGTTAAAATTATGTTAGCCAAAGGAGCCCTTATGTTCTTACCGACCATTTCAACCAAGATCCCATTGAACAATATTTTGGTATCCTCCGGACTAGTGGTGGGTGCAACAACAATCCAACATTAGAACAATTTAACCATTCAATGGTGAATATAAGAGTTGCAGGCTCACAAGCCCTTGCACCATTCCGAGGCAATACAAGGCGAAATATTCAGAGAGATTTCGCATTGGAAAGTCAACCTTTGTCTAAGAAGAAAAGATAACCAATAACTGTAATGCATTGAAGTTGATACAATAGTTTTATTTTGAGATTTAATCATACATGTATTATGTACACACAATTTTTATAATGTCAACACTTCAAAATTAACCTTTGCAGTATACCAGGTTTTTTTTATTGGTTTTAAGGATAAGTTTTGAATTCAGAAAATGACCTTATTCATGTTAATATGCTGTATAAGAGAAAATAAACTTAGATTAAATTACAAGTCAGAAATAGATAATGTTATTAAAATATAAATTTTGAAGTTAATCATGCTTATGCATGCATTACATACATTTATTCATCATTACATGTATGTAAATCAAAGAAGTCGACACCAAATTTTCTTAAAATCAAAGTGAAAGATTAACATTTTTATACTTAAGCAAGCCTCGTGTACATTTACACCTCATTTGATGTATCATATGCTAAAACATATTTTTCAAAGTTACAATGTAACAAAATATAAACCTATACAATATCTATAAATACATTTCAATATAATATACATGTTTAATACTATTTAACATACAAAGTAAACCTAATTTCGAAGTTTGTCTAGCAAATTTCAATGTTTATTTACTAATGCACACGGTTTGATTTGTCTTTTAGCACTTGTCGTAATGCCTTGGCTTTCACAGATGTCTGTTTTTCTAATTTAAGCTTAATTTGACGGGCAGTTGAATGACCACGAACAGTCAGAAATAGTCTAACACATTTTCCAAGATATACTCTTTGTATTCTGGTGTCGTACACAGTTGGTCCCAATAATAATTTGTCATGTAATTGTCTAAGATGGTCTCAGTCAAGTTTACAGTGTCAAGTAATGTCGCTGAAATGCAGTCCAAGTTGACACATTTCCTGTAGATATTTTGAAACTCTCTGAAGGAGGAAAATTTGTCACTAGGTACCTTCAGACCACCACGGTTAAGTTTTTCAGTCCATTTTGAATACTTTGCAATAAATGTTTTTGTTGACGCACTGTCTTTGTATATTAGGAATGATAATTGTTCAGATAATTTCTGATGTTTAGTGCTCTTCTTGTGTTTAGCTTGTGCGGACTCTTTTTCAAGGCTGAAATAATATAACCTGACAAGTAATACAAGATGGATTGGTCTGTATCTGATATGCTGGTTGGTTCAAGAGATTTTTGGTACATAGCACTGTTCTTCTTTGAATAAGTTGCTTGAAGATACGATCTTGTAACAAAGCTATGAAGGGCGTAACGGGCATATTCTGGTCTGTTTCATTTCTTTCAGAGATTAATAAGGTTGTAGGATTTACTGGATTTGTTTATGTTTGTTCCGTTGCAAACAGTGCTTTATGCACGGACAAATTCCAGGGATTCAAAAGCCAGCTTTTTCTTTTCAGGTATTTTTTTTCTTTTTTTTTGCATTTTGTATTGAGAATTGTTCATAATCTGTTAATTTGTTTATACTGATCACCTATTGGAAAAAGTTTTATATAATAATATTGTACTGTAATTTTGTATATATAAAAGATTTCTGTTTTAAGAAATCTCCTTTACTTTATTTAAGGCAGTCATTTTGTGTCCACTTTCAGTTTTTGCTATCTTTAAAATGTACCAGCACACAACCTGTTTCATAGCAATTTAAATAAAAAGTGAAATAGTATTTGCTCAATGTCTGTTTGAAAATCAGTAAATCATAATATATCTATGAAAAATTAATTGTTCCTGTATGTTTAAGAAGAACACCCCCACCCCACCCCACCACCCCCACCCCCTTTTTTCCATCTGTCTACAGGAGAAAAAATAATTGTTTTGAATTTCATTGTCATATTGTCATGCTTGTCTCAGTATATGGAGAAATAAATAATTAAGTATTTTGATATACATTTTTATTATTTTATGCATTTAAACAAAGACAGGAATGCAGAAATTCAGAAACATGCTCAGTTTGGATGACAGTTCAATGAAAAAGACACAAGTAACCACACATCCTGATATATTAAAGGAATAGCCACTTGTAGCAATACTAATAAAATAAGGAGATTTTGATTTTAATAATGATCGCCAATCAGACAACTACTTAAGTTAAATTAAGTTCAATGATGTGGATGTAAGCGATTGGAATCCACCGTAATTATCTTCAACAATGAGAAACTTATACTGTGCTTCAAATTCCCCGACATGAAAAATATAAAACAATTCAGGAGAGAAAACGAAGAGTCTACATTATCAAAGCAATTTACAAAAAAATCAAATATGACCGACATCAACCAACGGCAACCACTGAAATACAGGCTCCTGACTTGAGACCGGCACATAAAAAAACTAGCATGGGACATTGGTGTAACGACACAACATAAGAACAAACTTTAAACAGAAGTTGTAAAGTGTTCATTTCGAAGTTGAATTTACAGAAAGGGTGACATCATCATGTGCTATCATATTTAACATTCTTGTTTAGATCTGACATTGCTGCATATTTATTTACACATTCCGCAATTGTTTGGCTTCTCAGAATTTTCATATGGAAAACTGTCAGCAGATACCCAAACGAAAAATGTTATAGGGAACCTATAAAGCATCATGCCGGCAACAAGCACATTTATATTTGCTGTGGTTTAGGTTAATGCAGTTCTCAACTCTTCATCTAAGTGGCTCGATTATTTGGGTTACAAAAAATATACGAAGAGCATAGTGTTATAACTAAAACATACGACACTTTAACAATAGACAATATTCAAATTTTCAAACCACTGGACGTTAAGCAACCAACAATCAATCAAATTTTAAAAAACTTTCTGGTTCTATATTGAAACACAAAATTCCTTGTTTGGGTTTACGAAAGAGGGTCAATATTTCTGGTGTTGAAAAAAATGTTATCGTAATTTACACTAATGCTGTTCTATTTATGTGAACAAAGAGATAATTTATTAGATATTTTGATTATTTAGTCATGCAATTTGGAAGCTTTCTTCATTTAGAATATCTTATGATTCGTCATTAAACCTGGAGCCACACTATATATTTAATTATATATAACAACATTTAGTACACCCAGAAATACACTTCACCAAAAAGGAACTTCAATTGAGGCGTTGCTATATTTGGAAATTGGCAACTAATATTACAAATTAAATTGAGTTTTGAGATACTTAGTATAGCTTCAATCACTAGGATACAGAGAATAGTGTACGTCATAAAGATTCTGTAAAAACGCAATGAACCCCATTTCGAGAAATATTTGCCACTGACTGACGCTCTCATGTAGCTTAGAAATTGAAAACTTGACAATTCTTAACCACCAGTCTTTTCATTGATCAAATTGAAAAAGGATTTTTAATTTTTAATTCAAAATTGTTGCTTTGGTTCTAGACAATAACTCCTGTTTAAGCATTTCGTGGTAAATGTTGTCGTTAAACACAAGATTTGGACACAACAATGTACTATCTTTAACATGTTTATATAGCTCACTATGTGGTATAGGTTTTGGTCATTGTTAAAGGCCGTACGATGTCCTTTAGTTAACTTCTGTGTTATTTGGTCTCTGGGGAGAGACTTCTCATTTGAATTTATACCACATCTCCTTATTTTTATTTTTGGCACTTTATTTTTAATGTGACCTGTCTTTTGTCGACGAGTATTCTATTGAAATACATATAGAGAAGGGAATGAGAAATAAGATTATTTAGAGTACATACCTTTTATCTTGCTTAGGCTGTGCTTTGTTCTTAAATGGCCACGGAAACCAGAAACGGAAGAATATGTATTGTCACACTCGGGGCACTGATATATAGCTTGACGTTCGGATTTACATGCACTTGACGTTGATGCTTCTTTTAGAGTTTTGTAGTTTTTGCAGTCTTTGCAGCAGGGACGTAGTCATCCTCAGATTCAACGTCTGATGCAGTATATTCACCAAGTAAAGATCAAGATTGAGATCACTATCATCCCAAGATAAAAAATCAATGTTACTGGACATTGTGAATTGATAAATGAAAACGCCGGCGATATTTTGGGAACATATATATAATTTGTAGGGCTTATGTTTGCTTTATGTACCCATTGAAGTTATAACCTCTTTGCTGATCTGTTACGTAAGGAAATTACTCATTTACCTTTAATGATATTTTTTCTCTCTTCTGTGATCGCCGCTAATTACATTGTTTGCAAAACTTGATCTAAATTGATTGAATAATTAAACCTTTTAATTATCATGTATACTAACAAAGGCATCCTGATTAAACTGATTCTTTAGAAAGGAATGTGATAAAAAACCACCTAATTATCAGACTGAAATTTAAAAAGAGGAGGGGATTGAAACCGAAAAAATGGTTTGAAAAATAAAATTTACGTTGGATAATCTGAATGAGGGTCTGGATGGGGTTCTTTATTTCCTATAATTTCTATACCATTTTCTCTATTCTTTAAATTTTATCACCTAATTATTTTCTCTTCTCTATTCTTTATTTGTCGGTCCATTTTCTCCATTCTATACTTTTTTGCCCTTATTCTCTATTCTCTATTCTATAAAACCCCATCAACACCCTCCTGAATCCTACCACAAGTGCACCGACGATATTTGACAAGGTTTACTACAATAAACATGCATATTGGGCACTCAGCAGGGAAACATACCTTTACAAGTATAGAATAAAACTTTAAAGTTTACTGCAATAAACGGAGCCTCGTGTATCTTGGGCACCCAGCTGTGAAACAAAATTCATCTCCCATGCTTTTGAGACTACCTGTCTTTACAGGTAAAATATTTGTATATTAGATACAATTAACGGACGTGTAGCAAAACAATGTAACTGTAAGATTGATAAGATTAATCACATTCACATTTTCAAGAGTGGCCGCATAACAACAACATGAAACTATTAACAAATTATTAATGATTAAAACAAAATTTAAATATGAATTGAGATAACTACATTTGAAAGATAAAAACTATTTTCCTTTTTTGATTAATTCAATTTTGTTTTAATTTATTTTAAAAGAAAATAATAATATCCGATACTGTTATATCAGTCTCAGTGATTAGGTGGTGATTTATGTCGCCTGCTACGGTCGAATACGAAACTACGGTTAAATACGAAACTACGTTAAAATAACGTAGCTAACTATACCGGAGACACAGATAATCCGATAAATCGATAGTGACCAATCTCTGTGTTATAGTAGTCTCAGGCTGAACCTAAGACTAAAAATTTGAAACAATATATTCCAAATAATTCAAATGCATTTATATGTAATAATATAAATTCTCCAAAGTTCACTATATTTTTCCTTTTTGTCTTTTGTTTGAGACTGCATATTGACCTCTAGATGTCTTTCAAATACATCCAGTTTGGTTTGGGTTGATGTTTGATTGTTGTACATGTTATATATCGATGTGATATTTGTTTATATAAATAACAACTATTTCCTTAAATTCAAATAAAATAGATGTAAGAAATTATAGGCAACCATATGCATGTAAATAAAAAAGTATTTGCATTTGTTCTGTTGATTGATAGTGGTACATATACATGTATGAGGACTGGGTGAAATCACTTATATATAGTTCTGATCAACAGTTTCATGGTAATTTGCAGCATATTCAACTTTGAACATCTTTTTCAGGTCTGCAATCCATATAAAAATCTGTATATACATGTATGTGGTATAATTGCCAATGAGACAACTTTCCACAGAGGTTTAAATAACAAAGTAATTATAGGTAGCCATACAGCCTTAAAAAATGAGAGAAAAAAACCAGTCCAGACATGTTAAGTATGCAACAATTAAATTAAGAAAGTAATGGCCTGATTTACAACTTATAAACAACAGGTTTGGAACCCCCAAAAAAAAAAAATAATGATCTAATGAAGATAAAAAGAAGATGAAGCCTTTTAAAACTTATAAAGGGGATCTGGACCGGACTCATTACATTCGGAACAACTTTTCTAAGTGATGGATACATATAAAAATTAAAATATGTAATATGATTGCCAATAAGACAATCCACAGAGGTTCAAATGACAAAGCAATAAAAGGCAACCATACAGCCTTCATAAATGAGGAAAACTGTCCTGACATGAAAAGTATGCATCAAAACAATTGAGAAGAGTTAAGGCCTGATTCACTATTCCACTAATAAACAGGTTAGAACTCCCCCACCCTCAAATAAAAATAAGGGGGCGGAAATGTAGCCTTTTAACTTATAATGGGGATTCATTACCATAGAAAACAACTTTTCTGAAAGATGATTCCACTTCTTTTCAATAAATAATAAATATTGAAGTCTATCTCAGGCATCTGGGAACAGACTCAACATTAATTCTATACATATATAATATATTCCAAAATGTGGACAAACCTACATCAAATATTCTATTTGAATGACTTTAGTGGATGAGATAAAGTTACAAAGTCGCAGTGGTTATATACTCCAATGGCAGTCTTTCCTGCTAAAATGTCATGTGTAGAATGTGATATACCTTTTTGGGTCTATATACTGTCCTTTATATTTATTAGGTCATTTTGACACAGCAAAATATATAGAAAATGTTAACTATGATCTGAAATTGAGTTCTTTTCGCAAAATATACCCACTAAAACTAAACCTTGAATGCAAAAGACCCTAACTGGCTAACAGATATTGCTATAAAGAATAGTCCATGAAATGTACACCGATTTTGTCAGTTGAATGGACTAGAATGAGATAAGTTATATAAACATAAAGGTTTTTTCAACAGTTGTAGTGTAAATTAAATCAGTTTTATTTTACGGTTGACATATTTAAGTATATATGTAGATCATTGGCTTTTCAACACATTGATATTTTACAATATCGATTATTTATTTATTGTTATATTGTTGGTATTTTCACCTTTCTAAAACATTTTTAACGCAACATGAACGCAAGCTTGATAGATCTTGATAGGGTGTCCTCACATATTTTGACGTTGCTGAAAATTTTGGTTGACATGTGTATCCTCTTCTCATTGTTTTTCGTGCTATTAAGAATGCATACTGTCGTCTCAATTTCCATTGAAAAGGCATGCATAGTACAAATTCATATGACGTACGAAAACATATGATCTGACCATATACATGTACATGTATAGGTTATCAGCTTTTCTACACATATTAGCTAGTAAGCCGCAATGAACCTATTATGGCAAGTGAGCGCAGCTAATGAGCTAAAATGAATCAAATTGTGTCCTCAGTGGGGATATTTTAAGGGATCTATATGAAGAAAACCTGATCATCTGTTTATCGTTCTATTACTGACTTTTCACCTCCCTAATTTGGCCTAAGACAGTTTTACAGACGAAAGCAAGCTTGATAACTACTCCTCACACACATGTATAGATTATCAGCTTTTCTACACGAGTCATGAATATCGTAAAATGTTAGCCAATGAGCAGGCCCGCAATGAACCTTTTTAGCGAGTGAGCCCAGCTAATGAGCTGAAATGAATCAAATTGTGTACACAGTCACAGTTGGTGATATTTTAAGGTATCTACACAAAGAAAACCTGCTTATATAAATCTCAGTGGCGGATCCACAACTTTTCATAAAAGGGGGGTGGCCGCTGACTGACCTATGGGTTGCCCACTCCCGTCATGCTTCCCCAGTGGCGGATCCGGGGGGAGGGTTCCGGGAGTTGGAACCCCTTTTTGGACGATCAATGCATTTGAATGGGGACACATAGTTGGAACACACACCCCCACCCACCCTTTGTCCTGAGACTGAGTTGGGAACCCCCCTTTTATAAAATGGCTGGATCCGCCCCTGCTTCCCTATAAAATCAACCAAATTTTCCCCACCCCCTGGATCCGTCTATGTAACTGTTTATCGTTTTGCGTAACCTCCCTTACTTGGCCCTAGACAGTTGCTTATCTGTTTATCGTTCTGTCACTGGCTTTTTTAGACTAGAGACTTCATGTGTACAAACCTGACGTCAAACTCTTGTACTATAGAAGAAGAGACAAATAATTTCACATTAAATCCTGTAATATTACATCTAAAGATAATCATATTCCAAAGTAAACTATATTACGATGTCAATGGACTAAATTCCCGCGCAAATGTCATCACTGGGATAGACCAAAACGATCAATTTTAGGTTTATGTATCATTCACATTCTGATCAATTTACTCAGTTAAATAAAATATATGTGTTAACTATTTTATATTGGTTTTGAAATTAGTTAATCTGTCAGAAAAAGAATTTATTTCTCGCAGACAGCCCTCAATACTATACACCAACTCGACACTGAAGCTAAAAAACCCTAAAACATAATAGAATATGGAATCGTCCAAACGGATTACCTAATATCTATATAGGTGAAATGTGTAGATTCAGAATTGTGTACACAGAAATAAGATCAGAAATAAAGCCCTATGTAAGGTGAAAACAATAACACAACTGTAAAAATCATTGTTTATTAAATTTGCTTGCATAAGAACCATGAAGTTAAAATTTATAACGATAACGTTTATCCTGTCAACCCTTTTCTTCATTGCATCAAGGCTTCCTTGCTTTACATCGAGCAACATTTCAACCAATCGGGGAATGTTAAGTTGGGACATACCTCTATTTTTGGAAGCGTGATCTTTACATCGAGGCTTGCGTTGCTTTACACCGAGGCCACAGTAGTTCGACCAATCGGGGAATGTTTATTTGGGGCATGTGACCTATTGAACTGCAGGTTTTATAGTATTTTAATCGAAATTGCAGAAAATGAAATGTTGTTAGTACATACAAAACAGAAAATGATGAATACTTTTAGTAAAAGATAATTTGATCCGGGTTCTGTGTATTCACATCATTTGTACAACTCTCCTTACTGATGCCTTTTTGGAATTTCTGTGACCTAAATGGTTCGCGAAAATTAATATTTTATTATATAGTATAGTGATTATTCATTTTGAGAAAAGATGAAACAACCTCCACAACCCTTGTTCAATATGAAGCCTTAAGTACATGATGAAACAATTACTAATTGAATTAGCACATTTTGCTTAATCAACTGTGTTTAAATGGCAACTGTTATGACTCTGTGCATTGTTTCAGGAACATTAATTTAATAGTATTGTTTTATTTTGATGATTAATGATATTTTGAACCATCTAATAAATATACACTTTCAATGCCTTATATTATCAAATATATTCTTGTTTTGTTGTCCATGATTTTGGAATTATTTAAAATTAAATGAAAATGCATACTTGCTAAATAAGTCACTAAAATTAATAATTTTCATAACATTTTATGGTCAGATCATATGTTTTTGTACGCCGTCATATTAATTTGTACTATGCATGTTTTTTCAATGGAAATTGTGACGTCACAATGCATTCTTAACAGAACGAAAACTATCAGCTGACAAAGCAAAACCAGGGAAATACTTGTAATCCAGCATTAGTAACACAATTATATGGATATGCACATGTAAGGATTGATTGGTTGTTGGTTATAAAAGTCCAGTGACAAGTATTTCAAGGAAATTTAGGACCAGAGAGTTAACAATACATTCACATACAATATGTACATGATGTATAGGTCCTGTAAAGGCCATCCCGCACAACAAAAGTTAACTAATGCCCCACATGTTAGAGTTTAACAGTAAGACGATGAAGATCAAGAGTAACCTTTTTTATTCCCTTGACCTTGTCACCCTTGGGGTGATGTATGCAAAGTAAATAAGGGATTACGTGACATACACATGATAAAAGGGGAGGGGAATGGTGTCAAACATGAATTTCAATGATACACAACTTATACAAGCCCAAATCCTAACTTTGCCTTGGAACATGCAACTATGCACGAGTGTGGTGATATAGAACGTCGATTCATAGCCTATCTCATTCTGTAGGAAGAACAAATGTGCACATTTTCCTTCAAAATCTTGGATCCATGATTATTCGATAGACATGCTTTAAAATATTGTTCATTTCTACTCACCGATTGTAATTTCCAGCTCAGCTCATATTGTACATGTGGTCTAACATCTGTACCTAAGTTTCCTGTATAAAATGTATAAAATGTAATTTGCCGACCTGCAGGTCCAGTTTGCCGACAAGAAAATGAAGAGGGTAAATCGTTTACGGTGAAGAATTGTTTTCCGTTTTAATGAAACTTGACAGATCTAATTTATTAATTTTTTATCATCGGAAATGTCCCTCATGGAGAGTAATTCAAATTAAAACGGTTTTATTATGCTGTACAATATTGGTAACTTAGTCATATTCTTTAAATTTACTTCAGGAACACCCACGGTATATTTTCTATTCCGCAGAATTTATCAAAACTTTTTAAATATAAATTTGAATGAATATCATTAGCATCTTCTGCAATAATATTAAAACTCTATTTTTAAACGAAGGCTTCTAGTATGTAAAACCAGTTATGAACGAATCTGAACAGATAAAATAAAAAGTAAAGATACCTAAAGGAAAGTCAAACGAACATGTCAAAAATGAACGGACAATGCTATGGTAATAAACGGAAAACGACAAAAGAAAGACAAACAACGATCGCAAAATGAATAAATAAAAACAAAACAAGTCAACAACTGCACAATAGATGATAATAGTATAAATTATGGGCTATTTCACAACTATATCAAATCTTCACAGCCGGGTGAGACGTGATTTTTTTACACTGAGTTGCTAACGTGACGCTAAAATATTTGTATTAAACATTTACCGACTGCAACAACCTATGAAATGTTTGTTTTGAACATTTAACGACTGCAGCAACCTTTTAAAATTTGTAATAAATATTTTATGACTGTTACAACCTTTAAAAGTTGTAACAAACATTTTACAACTGTCCCAACTCTAAAACGAACGTTGTAACAAACATTTTTGACTGCATCAACGTCTGAAAAGTTGACACAAACAAATTTCAACTGTTCCAACTATTAAAGGTTGGGACAATCATTATACAACTGCCACAACTTTTGGAAAGACTGTAATAAATAGTATGTGACTGTGACAACGCCGTAAATCACTGCAGCAGTCCTTAAATGACTGTTGATAACATTTTTGATTTTCACAACCCATAAAAGTGTTGGGACAGACATTAATTAACTGTATCAGTTGCTTTGACAGCCATCTTCAGTCTTCCACAGACTAAGACAGTCGTACAACGACAGTTACTGGTATGGACAGTTGTTTTTCGTCCAGTAGTGACTGTTATCGCCTTTTTTTCCTGCAAAATTTGATTAAGAAATACTCTGTCAATAAAATTCCTAAATCAACCTGTAGATTAGTTGTTAGTTTGGAAGAAATATTTGAGTAAATAGTACGCACCCTATCACGGCGTTGACATCTTGTCACACAGTGAATCCAACAATACATTTGAACAGTTTCAAACAAGTCGGTGTATATTGCCCTGACAGAAACGCAAAAAACACAACCAGTAAATTATTTTCAAAATCATAAATTCGCGAAACCATTTTATTTAAACAATACACCATATTAATATTAATAAAAGTGTTATATCGTATAGCGGGCTATTTTAGCGGGTTTAAAATTTCGCGATTTAAGGGCAACACAGTATACGAAAAATAATTTTGGCCGTTTTTATTTTGGCGGATTCTTAAATCCCAATTAAATAATACTTTTGGAGGAATCTTAAATGGTTGCAGTTAAACAATTGTAAATATTGACAAACAAGTGTCTATTGTAATCGTTAAATGATTATTTAACCTGCATGACCTCTATTTTGATACAGTTAATCAATAGAATACCGGTTCTTAGATATTTGTCACAGGTGTACAAACTTTTTCTAAATATAACGGTTGATATGTCACGAAATTGATCGTTGATGTACTAGAAAGTAAAATAACAAAAATACTGAACTCCGAGGAAAATTCAAAACGGAAAGTCCCTAATCAAATGGCAAAATCAAAAGCTCAGACACACCAAACGAATGGATAACAACTGTCATATTCCTGACTTGGTACAGGCATCTTCTTACGTAGAAAATGGTGGATTAGGTTAAAAAGTTATTACGAGTGACTTGCAACTCTTATATAATTCGACACTAGTTAAAAAGGGTAAATACCTGACAGAGTATCTTACACTATTATATTATTTGACACTAATTAACTACTTTACACTTGACATGCAGCGATTTCATAAATTATATGTAAATATCGCCCTTTTGCATTTGTGTTGTTTAAGCTATCATAAACAGTTATTAAGCACATATTTACAATTCATGTATCCATGAAACTGGATACATGTATATCCCTAAAATACGCATTAAACTTAAACTTGAACTAATTCATAATTTTTTGATTTTTACAAAACTGTTATCGCCCTTTTTTTTCCTGCAAAATTTGTTAAAGAAATACTCTGTCAATGAAATTCGTAAATCAACCTGTAGATTAGTTGTTAGTTTGAAAGAAATATTTGAGTAAATAGTACGCACCCTATGACGGCGTTGACATATTGTCACACAGTAAATCCAACAATACATTTGAACAGTTTCAAACAAGTCGGTGTATATTGTCCTTACAGAAACGCAAAAAAAATTCAACCATTTAGACCGTTAGTTTTCCCGTTTGAATGGTTTTACACTAGTAATTTTTGGGGCCCTTTGTAGCTTATTGTTCGGTGTGAGCCAAGGCTCCGTGTTGAAGACCGAACTTTGACCTATTATGGTTTACTTTTATAAATTTTGACTTGGATGGAGAGTTGTCTCATTGGCACTCATACCACATCTTCGTATATCTATTGACCCGTCGACCGGAAAAACATAGATGTTTACAAAACGCTTAAGCTATTAGAAAGTCCGAATGTATGCAAAAATTTTCGCGGAATTTATTTTCGCGATTTTTCTTCATCCGCCAAAATAAGCGAAAATAAACACGCCGCGAAAATAACCCGCCATACGGTAAATACGCTCAATTCTAGAATTAGAAATTAATTTCGAGTTCTCGCACAGTTCTTATCGTGTCTTTGTCGTACCTAACGTCAAGGCAGTAAAACATATGAAAAAAACGAAAAAGTTTTCTGACTTCAATTGAACAAACTTATTATTAGTTGTAAGTGACAAAATTTGTAAAAATCTATCTGGCGACCTTTGAAATTAACAACTTTTAGACTATTGTATACGTAATTACCGGCCAATATACATTGAACGTGTATATGTGACGACTTTTACATGAGTTCCGAGCTGTCGAACCATAAAAGTAAGTGAATAATGCGATAAATGCCAACTGGCTGACATTTAAAAAAAAAGATATGTCTACATGTCTACATGTATGCCAACCTTCAGATTTTGCATAATTGCCGATCTGCCGACTCCTAAACATAGATGTATTTGATTTATTTCTTTCATAGCCAATTTGCAAACTTTTAGAAGTGTCGACTTTCAACCAATTTACACGTTGAATAGTTCTTCCTGAAGAACTATATATATTTCGATACACTACCTGACCCTTCTAAAAAAGTCATAAGTATTTAACATTCTATTCCTGAAATTTTAATGTAAACTTTGTTTTTTTTTTCTACTTTTGTGTTACAATTTTAGTATGGTGGATATAAGAAAACCTAATATGACAGTAAAATTTGACAAAAGCAATATTAAGTATTAATGAAAAATCAGTATTTCACGTCCTCTGTTTAATCATATTAAATCTAGGACACAGATGTTAGAGTCGCCCATTTCACTTCATTACTGGCTAAAATATCTTCTTGACAAGGTGAAAGTTAAGATCTTATATAAAATATAAAAAAAAGTGATGTGTTAAATTTCCAATGAGACAACTATCCACATGAGACCATTGGATGACTTTAAAAACAACTATTGACTTTATCTATTTAACACTTATATCAACAAATTCTTAATAACATCTTTAACTTTACTACAAAATGAATAGACATACATTTATATGGAAATCAATTTGATAATTTCTTGATGAATTTCATTATAGTTACATATCTGTAAACAGAAAACACTTGTATACAATTGTTATTTTTATTGTTACCCCATTCAGTGTATATAAAGTGCGAATCCAGTTAGTTTATTTTCACTGTATTACGCGAGTATTCATGATTTATAACAAACTTTTCTAAAATTGTCCGTTTATAAATTTTGAAATTATAAAGAAACTAAGGTTTCAACTCCCTCAGGCAAAGTTGACCTTAGATGGATTTGGCTATTTGTTTTAGGTATTTTTGTCATATTATTAGTATGATGATATAGCTCTTCAACTGTTTCGGTACTTACACATCCCTCGGATTTCAAATGTTGGGCTTTGAGCGTTCCTGATGAAGGTAAATCCAGAAAAGCGCTTCGGACGCATGAAATTATTAAACGTGTTGTTTTTAATTTTTACATCACTGGGTCGATACCTCTGCTGGTGGACTATCAGTCCCCGAGGGTATCATCAGCTCAGTAGTCAGTACTTCGGTACTGACATGATTTATAACAAACTTTTCTAAAATTGTCCGTTTATAAATTTTGAAATTATAAAGAAACTAAGGTTTCAACTCCCTCAGGCAAAGTTGACCTTAGATGGATTTGGCTATTTGTTTTAGGTATTTTTGTCATATAGCTCTTCAACTGTTTCGGTACTTACACATCCCTCGGATTTCAAATGTTTGGCTTTGAGCGTTCCTGATGAAGGTAAATCCAGAAAAGCGCTTCGGACGCATGAAATTATTAAACGTGTTGTTTTCAATTTTTTACATCACTGGGTCGATACCTCTGCTGGTGGACTATCAGTCCCCGAGGGTATCATCAGCTCAGTAGTCAGTACTTCGGTACTGACATGCTTTATAACAAACTTTTCTAAAATTGTCCGTTTATAAATTTTGAAATTATAAAGAAACTAAGGTTTCAACTCCCTCAGGCAAAGTTGACCTTAGATGGATTTGGCTATTTGTTTTAGGTATTTTTGTCATATAGCTCTTCAACTGTTTCGGTACTTACACATCCTCGGATTTCAAATGTTTGGCTTTGAGCGTTCCTGATGAAGGTAAATCCAGAAAAGCGCTTCGGACGCATGAAATTATTAAACGTGTTGTTTTCGATTTTTTACTATTGTAGAATGAAGGATGATGGGAAAAACTGCGTTTGTACACTTTTTGAAAATACAAAAGAAAAAATTGATTTGAATGTATGTTTTAAGGAATGTCATTAGAATATAACTTTTTAATGCATAATAACAGGATTAAAGTCCAAAAAAGTGTAATTGAAGCAGCTGAATCCATAATATTGATTACTGAATGCGATTCATTTTAAATAAATGCGATGCATTATCACTGTAAGTGCAATCATTTCTGATGGGGAATTTTTTTAGGTGCAATGAATTTTCATTGTTGTTTTATATGATAATTAGACATGCAACAATTGAAAATAGTCATTTACTGACTTTAATATTGATGATATTTACAATTTGAAATGCAAGCTAGTCGTAGATCCTTACTTGAATATACACAGGTGTAACCAGCGTATGGTTGATTCCGGACGTTGTGCGGTGTGTACCGTTCGTCGATTTTTTTTTTTTTTTTTTTTTTGTACGTTCGTTGCATGTTTTTGTCATAGTTGGTTTGTAAAACATCGAGAACATATAATTTGCTTTTCTATTGAAATTCCTATCTCTCATTATTGGTTAGCAAGCATTTGCAACTACTAAATCTATTTGACATTTCTAACATATCATACTGAAGATTAAAACACCTGAATTTTGTATTTTTTTGACGTGAAACAGAACTTACTGGAGCAAGAGAAGCTTACTCATCGGGAGCCCCTGATTGCAATCCAGTTTCTTAGAAATCAAGTATTTTGATCTTTAGATCTAAGGTCAAGCTCACACGAAGGTCAGAGTGAAATGTGTCACATCGTCTTAAGGTGATAGACATTCATATAATACGTTTCAATTATTTTCGGTGAGTTTACTATTAATGTGTCGTAGGTTAGAAAATATACTGGAGTAAGACATCCATTAATGTAACGTATTTGTATGGGGAATTTTCCTTGAAAAGTTTGAGTACTCGCTTAAAAAAGCTTTCTACCATATTGAAAGGCTTTCGCACAACGAACAGTACAAAAACTTACAACGAACACATTACTAAACTGAGCAAACAAACTACAAAGAGAATGAATCATAAAGTGCCGAAATTCTGAGGTCAGTTTTGTAAGTAAACGTCAAAAAATAAAATAAAACAACGGGTTTCTCATTCACATTATGTATTTTAAACAACAACAAAATCACAAAATACACGGGCGCCTTTAGTGTAAGAGTCAACCAACTATGCTTTATTTGTAGTTAAATCAAGTTACACAGAGTGTTAGTTTCGCGATGTTTACAAGTAATTCACAGAACTGTCTATTTGAAATAGTCACAGGGTGTTCATGTAATATAAATAATATACAATGCTGTCAGGAGCAGTAAACTTTGTTTTCATAAACATTGAATAGTTAACTGAACAGTACGTCAATAAGTCTTTGGTGAAAATATTAGGACGGTCTATCTCATGTATCTACCAACCTCGCTTCGCGATGCAGCGGAATCAACTGCACGGCAGTTATACCCCGTGGCATAGAACTATTAAAACATGTAACAATTAACTGTATTCAATATTGCATTGAATTCTTACAATTACGTGTTTGCTTATTTGTATAGCAATTTGTTAATAAATTAAAAAACAAATTAAAAACCAATTGTTCAGAGAACAATTGAAGGTCCTTCCACATCAATTTTCAAAGTTATTGAAAAGAAGCTAGTTCCTGTTTACTCAAAGTTAAAATTGGCATCCAATCATAATTTTCTTCATACTGATACGATAAATAAGTGGTTTCTATTTACTTTTGAGTGAAATAAGGAAGATAATTAACTACTTCCGGTGAAGTAAATATCACTTCCGGTCTCATATGATAGCTTCTTTCACACTGATTCCAAAAATATATAGTTTCTATATACTTTTGCCTGTAAACCAGGAGATAATTGGCCACTTCCGGTTTATCGAAAGTCACTTCTAGTCTTTAGTGATAAGTTAATGTATCTAAATTACAAAATATATGGATTCAAAGTACTTTTTCATGAAAAAAGTGCAAAAATGACTACTTCCGGTTTTCTTAAGGTCACTTCCGGTTGTCATTTTTCAAGGTCATATGTCACCCAACCTTTTGTTAAAGGTCATATGGCTTTATAATGAACCAAGTTGAAGTAATAATCAATTAACCTTATAATTAGACATTTCAGTTGCACTAACTCCTATAAGATGCCTTTAGATTGTATCAGACCAAATGTAACATATCTTCATTACAATGAAGCACTCATTTTGCACTTGTTCTTTTATACATATCTTTTAAAGTGTTGGAGAAAATGCAAAAACAAGGAAAAGTCACAATTGAGAACTTGACCTTTGACATTGACCTCATTTTCTAAGTTAGGACCTAGGGGCCTCAAATAAAAACATTCCAGGGTTATACGGTTAACATTTGATTAGTTGAAAACACATACCGACAAATTTATTGTGTAAAGGTAGATAACTCCTATAAAGATTCATCGAATCGCTTCGATCCAAATTAGCCAAAAATTCCTGAGAATGTAACGAGCAATTTGTAAAATTTGTCGATATCTTTTTTTTGTTACGAAAGAGATGCACACAGATGATAAACAGTGAATAGGGAAATAACTCTTGCAAAGAAAATGGTTCGGCTTAGCAGGGTGAAATTTAAAAGCGCATAAACTTTACGATACAATATGACAAATATCTAAGCGACATATTGTGAAACAAACATTTATTGCAAGAACAAAATTTGGCGGAAGAAAAAAAAAAAATAATAATCAAAACAAATACAATAAGTCTTTCCACAGAAAAGTGGAAAGACCTAATTAATGTGACTCGATTGTTGCTCGAACTTTCTTTACTGTATAAGATGTGTACACAATGGCATGTGAAATATCAATTATCCAGTCATCCAAGCGTCAAATGTAGGGCAATAGTTTGTGTGAGATGAAAACTTTACAACTCACTCAATCGTGAAATGAATATCGTTTTGTGAACGCTCTATATTATCTAAGATTCATCCATTAACGACGTTTCATTAGTATGTGATGTAGATTTAGACCGAAACCAAAAACTTTGCTTTTTAAGTGACGTGGAATGGCTTAACTGTTCAAGATATATGTATTCAATGATGGCGTGTCATATGAATGGATAAATTTTATCCTACATATAGATCTGGACAAATTATAAGAGAAAATATAATTGGCTGTATTAGCAATAAATGCTATTTTTACGGCATTTATTTATATATTACCTCAGACTTTCACTCACAAAGAGAGCATATAAAATCAATCCTTCTGACTTCATAAATTTTGTTACAGAGTCGGCTGAATTAAGATTTTATATGATGAAAATTATTTAATTTCATTCTGTGAAAATGTACCGCATATACAATATAAATGAATCGCCCCTACAGTGAAAATGAAAGTTTAGTATCATTATTCTACAGTAAACATGAACCTCATAACGAAAGCAGCATAGTGAAATTTAATTCAATATCAAAAGCTGAATAACAAAACCTGTTTTAATTTATACAACATAAATAACTATGTTAAAGTGTACATTTTTCTGCAAATGAAACTTAACTCTGCTTTTAAATCTCTTGTACGCTCCATTCGTGAACTATTCTTAATATTAAGATAAAACCCGTCCGCATCTCTTACTTATATCATGAATTTATAAAAAATAATGCATATTATATATAATTTCTTATTTTATTCAATAATCATGAATTTGTCGTTTGTTCTACATTTGACATTCATAACTGATACAATAAAATGGTATTTCAGGATTCGCATATTATTTACGCTGCCATTTGTTATTTATATTTGTCATGGATCTATTCCAATCGATAAGTTTTGCACACTAGCTGTTACCCAATATCACATATTCAATGAATCGTCGATGTTTAAAGTAACGTAAAAAATAATATCTCTCTTCAATATTTGAAAGTCTGATGGTTGTAAATATTAATGTGAATGTCGTTAAGCCGTGGATTTAGAGTTTTAGGTTAAAAAGATGTTTACTCAATCGGTTTGACTCTCTAACTCAACAAACAAACACTCTGACCAGACAAATTCAATTAGTGATGTTGACAGATCTACTGTTGGTGCACTAAAGTATATACTAGCATTACTGCCATCGAAAACACTTTAGATAAAAGTTACACATTTGTACAACAAAATTCAGAATAGCAGCAAACTTGAAAATTTGATAGCATTTTTAATTGTACAGATTTGTGTCCGAAGAAAATAAAACCATTCATAAAAAGAAGGAATGTTTTTTTTTTTTTTTTTTTGGACTACTACAGAAGGGAACAAGTTCAACATGTTTTTAAATATCAATATCGATGAAATGGATATATATGAGAGTACTGTTCTTGTTTGCTAATCCCATATTTAAATTACTTGACGTTTACGTCGTACTTGTTTATACTAGATATGACGGTATTTAATGTTAATACTAAAATATCACTGTTGTTTAGTTTTTGTTATTTAGATATTCATTTGTATCAAAATATGCATTTTAGAAAAACAAAGGGAAGGTAACAAAACTCAACATGCAGGAAAAAACAGGTAAGTCTATTTCAAATACTACGTTATATACATGTTGCAATAAAAAATATCATCATCTTTCTGACCGTAATATAACCATTATATTTGATTACAATTTGCAAAATAACGGTCTTCGGTTTTCTGCACCACGATGTGATTTCGTGTACTTAAATCTAACTTTATCTTACTTAAATTTTATAATCATTGTCAATTTATTGATTAACCCTAATATTTTTTTGTAAAAAATCCGCACTATGAAGAATAATTTCTTATCATCTCTGAAAAGGGAAAGCTATACAAATATCAATAAAACCATTTTACAAATATGAATTTCGGAAGTGAATTTTTATTCTATATTTTATCGACTGTCAGATTAATTTGATTCAAATTTGTGAGACTATCAAATATCTTTAACAACACCTACTTCACTTGTCTGAAAAATATTTGAATATGTATTGCAAATCGGTACACATTAACAAAGTTCGGAGAGGACAATAGAGAAAATAAACCGTTGTGATTGGTAATAATCTGTTATTTGCATTGCCGATCAGCTTCAATTGTGAGAAAAGAATATATTTATAAAGCATGTTAAACAAACCTATTTTTCTCAGAAATGATCTTGAATTTAAAAACTCACTGGTATGCATGGTATGCTAGTACTCATTAATCAATTTATAAGAAAAAGAAATGAAAAGATGTTAGTTGTAATAGTTTTCTTCCTTTCTTTTAAAAGTTTTAGAATGGATCTACATTAGTACAAGGAAATGATTAATGATAGAATTACGCACTATATAACCATATTGTTAAAAAATAAATCCAACAAACTTAAAAAGACATGATGTCGATAAAAATGTCCACAGCTTTTCAAATTTCTTCGTCTGTTTATTTATTATTGAATTTGAATTTCACTAACTTTAAATAAACATTTTGCCCGCCGTACATCAACATATTTATTTCTGACTGCGTTTCCTAGTATATTTATCGAATAAACATTGTTTTACGAGAGAATATAAATGATATTTTTATTTAAGATAGATAAAAGAAAAGAAGAGTGTAAAATGAAGCGGATGTTTGAGTATTTTTAAGCATTTAATGTCCATGATTTAAAGCATTCAAGAAAATATGTTTATTTATAAAACACACATCTAGTTGACCGCATACAGTGGACGACCTTAGTTGGTTGTTTTATGAATGTTTGAAAGGGTTTTGTTAGGTATATACAAATGTTTATTTTTGCATTTAAAATAATGATAGGACTTTATAAGCCAAAACCGCAAATTATTTGCATCGGGTTCTAATAAAACAGTGTATATTTAGTGAAGTGATTAGACTTTAAATAAACGAATAATCAAAATGTCTTGCTCAAAACAGGCAATGTTCCTTTTCTTCTGAGTGGTGTTTACTGATATAAATACTGATACATGAAAGATTGGTATAAATTAAAGAAAGCTGCATTTGGCAAAACCTTTCGGAATATTTGCCCTCAATGCTCACCAACTTCATACTTTATTTGGCTTTTAACTTTTAAATTTGAGCGTCTGATGTAGACGAAACACGCATCTGGCGTACAAATCTATAAGCCTGGTATATCTAAAGAGCTTTTTATTGACAACTAAGCTATAAATATGTTAAATTTACCAATTAAATAACTAGTATGTTAGATATTCTTGTTCTTTGAAAGCTTAGCTTAGTTATGCAGATTATAGTGTTTTATGCAGTACAAATGCTGCAAAATAAAGTATTTGCACTCAACTTTTATTTCTCTTTTCACAGAGGATTCTGTTGTCATTGTATATGCTGTTGTTCGTAAGTATATAAAACTGTATTATAAAAACTATTGATATTAATAAAATGATGGGGTTCGTGTTTTTAGTCTTTGGTTTTCTATGTTGTGTTTTGTAAACTGTCGTTTGTCTTTTGGTCTTTTTCTTTTTTTTTTTCCTATGGCGTTGTCAGTATATTTTCGACTTATGATTTTGAATGTCCCTTTGGTAATTTTCGCATCTCTTTTATGAACTATCTAAACCCTACAATGATTTCAAAATATTTATTTTTAGAATAGGTGTTTTATTATAAGCCATCAATCAGTGTATAACTATAACCTTAACATCAATAAACCATTTCCGAATTATTATTTTCATTTGAAGAGCATTGTAAATCAAACAATTTTACCAATTGTGCCACATCTTGCGAAAAATGCAGTCGATTCAGACTTGTTCAGTCCGGAAAGACCATTTAAGACTGAAATCGTCCTACTAGAGAATACAGGAACACTGACTTATGGACTGATTTATATCCTCGACGATAGTGGCAATGACCCAGTGATTGGAAAAGCTATAAATGATACCAGACATAATTGTTGAGTGAGAGACATAAGATTCTAGAGTGGTAGAAATCAAAACAGTTGGATGACTAAATTGTGCCGAATCTGTCTCAGGCCATCGATGCCTATGGTTTAATCAACGTAGTCTTTGGAATGATTTTTACATTTTACGAACTGTAAATTTTCAGATCATGTCCGCATTAATAAGAATGTCTGTAAGTACAGAATCACTGTCTTCTGGGTTGGTGATATACTCTAGGACGAAACATCCGCCGATATTGCAAGTGACCCAGCTAAATCATTAAAGATAGCAGGAATGATAATACAGGAAATTTGTCATATGCAATGATGGAGCAGACAACATCTTTGAGTTCTGCTCACACATGATTAGTGTTGATACATGAATGGTTCACTATAGCAGTATTTAGATCACATGAATATTCATTTTTTTGGAGTTGACTTGTGAAATTGTATTTAGCACAAAGTTTGAATTAAAGACAACCAGTAAAAAAATACATAGCGCGTTTCTTACCGTTTATTAGACACATTCTCTAATTTATTTATTTTTCAAATGAAAAAAAAAAAAATCAAAATCAAAAAAATTTCTTTGTTACGTTATGCGAAACTCGTCGATTTATTTTTAAGGTTTCATAAATGATGCTTAATGTTTAGTATATTAACATTCCATTTCAGGGATCATTCGGAAAGGTGAGTATTGACATTTATCTCTAATTAGATTTATTCTGCGGATGAGAAAAAAAAAGGAAATAATGAACGCATCAATGTCTATTTTGTTTTCTTTGTGTCTAATAAATGCTGCTATATTTAAGGAATATTGACATTTGATAAATCATGCAAAGCCGTAACTATTGATATTCAAACGTAAAATCACAAAAAATACTGAACTCCGAGGAAAATTCAAAACGGAAAGTCCCTAATCAAATGGCAAAATCAAAAGCTCAAACACATCAAACGAAAGGATAACAACTGTCATATTCCTGACTTGGTACAGTCATTTTCTTATGTAGAAAATGGTGGATTGAACCTGGTTTTGTAGCTAGCTTAACCTCTCACTTGTATGACAGTCGCATCAAATTCCATTATATTGACAACGATGCTTTGTAACGTTGGTTTTTACTATCAAACTGTTTATCGTTGGTCTTTGTAATCTAGGTTTTAATAGCTTTCAAAAATAGATATTACTATTCAATACGGGGAAACCATAACGTGTGCACATGCAACGTGTTCTTTGCGACGTTAATAATAGTAGACATACTTAATTCAAAGCAATTTTTTGTTCTGTGGTAAATAAATATTGATGTAAATTAAGACATGTTATTTTTTAGTGTTAACCCGGTGGTTGATAATCATCTTCAAGTATAATAAGCATATAATATTGAACGCATGACACGCGTTTCGTCTACGTAAGAACAACCAGCCGCACTCGAATTTAAACCGTTATAAGACCAAATCGATTACATACTAGTAGTTTAATAGCTTGAAAATAAAATTCCGAAAGTTGTACCAATCTATCTAAGGCCATCTATGCTTGAGGGTAGAAAAACGTTATTCTATCAAATGATTTTACATTGAAGGTGGTTCACGAGTGGCTAATTTTTAGATTTAATTTTTTTGTTTTTAATCAGGCCAAAATACTACAAATTTCACATAAAAATATTAGTGATATTTATAGAATAACTAATCGAAGAATTCAAATAGAGAGTGACCGAACAACACATTAATTCACGAATGCGCGTAGCGCATGAGTTAGTTATCAGTGTTGTTCGGTCACGAGTTGAATATTTTTCGATATTTCAATTCTTTGATTAGTTATTCTTTTTATTACATTGGCAAATGGCTTTTTATATGAAGTTAGAGTAGAAAATGTAAGGAACTACTAGTATATCTTTCTCTACGCATTCATAATTTGTTTTGATCCGACGGTATCGACGTCTTGACAACGCCTATTTTTATATGACGTCAGAGGAGTGAAATAACCACGTTTATTTCACATGTGTCATTATCGGTTTTTATTTCACTGGGAAATCTATGTAATTCATTGCAACCAATGTTATAATACTATTTATACAAAATAACTACATTTTGGCACATCACATTATAAATTACGAAGTTATGCTTTATTTGTGTTTTAGCATTAGCGTTGGTCAATTTTTCATTAATAGATAAGAGTTTTAAGCATATTTATTTCACTTTGGTCGCCATCCCTGGTCCAAAACAATGGTGTGTATGGATTGAGTATTAACCTTGACATCATTTGGTGACAATACAGTTTGGATCGGAGGGTGCGGCCAAGGTTTTTCTAAAGCTTTTACGTCCTAAAATACAAAACTCATCGTATTCTGACAATATCTTCAAACTGTGCTGATTTTGGAGCCCATGATGTACTTTTATGAAGAGATTTGTATTACCTACTATTAAGGTTTATGAAAATGATCAGTTTAAAAACCAATTTGTGACCATTTTGATATTTTAAGGTCGAGTCGAAGTTCAAGGCAATATTGTGCCAAAAGTGAATCTTGTAATTTGCAAAAAGGACATCATCTAAGGTATTACCTGTCTGCACAGGAGTACAGAATGTCAACTAGCAGTGGCAGCGATCTCGTGGTTGCAAACATTTTCAAATATACCAAACTTAAAAATTAGACGCTAGTGACGCCTTTCGTCTACATATTACTCATTAGTAGCGTTCGAATCACAAAAGTTGGAAGACCAATCTATCAAGAAACCGAAGATCTTGAAAACAAAAATATCAAAAAAGTTGTATCAAATCTGGCTAAAGCCATATATGCACAGAGAAGAAAAGCTTATTCTTTCTAAAAATAATTTTACAATCGGTATATTAGCAGAAAACAGACCGCATCGATGATATTTTTCGTCAGTGCCTGATCACTGAGATAAACGGGGCTCTGTATACCCTCGGTGACGAAAAATCCAACAAAATTAGCATCAATCTAGTGAATGTAAAAAGTATTAAAAAAAAACAGGCATATTATTTTGTACATAAGTCTCATTAGTGAAGCTCAAAATAAAGAGTTTAATGACGACGTCGGACATAAAGTAAAAACACTCAACAAAAAATATTTTAAAATTGTGTCGAATCTGTGTAAGGTCATGTTTGATTTTGATTTTGAAAAGAGAGACAAAATCTTTCGAATTTCATAAAAGGCTAATTTGCAGAAAATGACCACATTAATGATATTTTCTGTCAGCACAAGAAGATTGACTAAATAGCTTTTGATACCCTCGGGAACGAAAAATTCGACAACAGTGCATCCACCTAGTGGTTGTAAAATATCATCAAAGATACCAGGCCATAATGTTATATGCCAGACTCGAGATTCATCTACAGCACCATCATAAGTGGAGCACGTATCAAAAGTGTTCCAAGATGACGTCGGTAAAAAGTTCAACACCTTAAGTGCCAGTCTGCCTAAGGATCAATCAGTGAAAACATGAAAACATGACAAACAAAAACCAAATCAAGTTGACATTAATCTATGTTCAAAATGTATAATGATGCACGAATATAACATTCGTTTCCTTTTCCTTTTCTGGTACTTCAAGATATAATTTGGTTGAAATGCACTAGAAATTAACAATTAAAGGGAAAATTCGCGACTTTTTACTTATCATCTTATTATATTCATAATACCATAAAAAACATATTCACCAAGTTTTATCTGGAAATGAACACTAATAAAGAAGAAAATTAGGAATTATTAATTTTATTTATTTGAACTTCCTGACTTCTGTGACGTAGTTTAAGTCTAATTGCATGCCGGGAGTGGATTTAATCTCATGTTAAGTATTGTTCGTTAATCATCTAATAACGCGATTTAAAGCGCATCGACGACTATTTTGCGTATCTATTAACCAACTAATAATTAAGTGAGTAAAGTGATCAGCCGTGCAACTTTTTAAATCAAAATGTACGATTTATATTTTAGGAATTTCTGATATGATTATTGTAATAAAAGTATATCATACAATAGAATATTTTTATGAATTTTTTTTTACCAACGGATATGTTGACCAAACATTTAAAACTGATAGTGTAATAAAAATGCATGTTTGTATTCTCACCTTTTACTTCAGTCAAGGATTTGTCTTGCTATACAAATCATTACTTCAGTCTAGCAAGCATTTCTCGCTAGTACTTTGTAAATACAATGTGTATTATACTGACACTACCTGGTAAAGGCGTGGTTAAATTCACGATAATTAAAAGATTAGCATTATATTATTTTAATCTTTTGATCTTCACTAGAGTGTTGTATGGCCTCAAGGGTTCACCGTTTCAGGTGTGAAAAACATAAAAAACAAATGAAATAAGAGAAGTGTGCGGATTTTGAGACAGAAAAAAAATATTTGGGAGGAATATGGTGGCAAAATACCTGTATCGCCGTTAAATATTTTTTTAATATTTTGCGTTAGCTCAGTTTTTAAATAACTAGGTGAGTATTTTGTTGTAACATCGAAATTCTGAATTACTTTCAATTAAATAATTCTATAAATAAAAATGGCCCACGAAAACGAGCGTATAAACCAAAAACTGTACTATTTTAAATGATCATCGGTAACCTTGAATATTTAAATGTGCAGAGAAAATTATATCAGTTACATTAATATAGTTTGGTCCGTCCAAAGCGACTTACATTTACCTAATCGGGAATGCCCTTATTAAAATATTTTAAATCTCACAACGTATAAATACTTTAGCTATTTGACCAACGATGTTTATAAAGAAAAATATCAGAATCAATCTAACGTCAACTTTCCTTTTTTGAATGGAGACAGACCGGCGGAATAAATTTTTAATGTGCTTTATATCTTGTACCTTTGCAAGACTTATCATTCATTCATAAACCCACTCTAAACCAGAGACATATATACACATATATATGTCTGTCTAAGATGACAAGAATACTCCTAAAGCGGACAGCAGTATATTCTTCAAATTTCTGTGATTTAATACCAAGAAAGAGAAAAATCCCGAAACTAATTTTATACTCAATATTTTTCCTGGAAAATATTCACATCCTCATTTGGTCTGAAAATAAGATAAGAATTTGGTATACAGAACATGCAGAAGTGTGAAAAAACCTTGTAATATCAGAAACCATTATAAATGTGAACCTGTATACGTAAGACCTCATGGGACGTCACCTAACCACATACAGGTAATATACAAGTAGCTCTGTCATACCATAATCACTACCGATACAGAATGTACCAATGCAAAGAAAATTCTGATGATTGTAAAGCATGACGATTCATGATTTTAGAGTCTTAGGTGGGGGATCGCGGAATGATTTAAATTCTGACTAGATTTTTTCTCTCAATTTAAACCACTGAACTCAAAAAAAAAAGAAAAGCTACGTCCAAGAACAGAATTCTTCTTGTAAATTCATAAATACAACGTTCTAATTTTGTAACTTTCGATAGACTTTACCTCCAACCCCTAACCCCCACCCCTTCAAAAAAAAAAAAAAAAAAGAAAGAGATGAACGGTAAGTCACATCAGATTCAGATATTTATATAGTTGATTGTCGTTAACTAGAGATACATACATGTCTCTGCGTTAACTTATAAAAATATTAACTTGAAATAGATTGATGATGAATACTATGCAACTGCTGCACCCTTTTATCACAGCGTACATGCATGTATTTTAATGACGGTTATTTCAATTAAGAATGACAATTGTGCGTAAAATCCTATACGTAATGAGACTTTTTCTACCAGATATGCGACTTTTCGTATTTATTTTTTCTTTTATATTACTCTCATTTAATATGTTATGCATAAGTGCAATATTGGGAATGGTTTATTCCCCCACAAGCTAACTAAATAAATTAATCAACCCCCTAGCTGATCATACGTAATACAACTACTATCAGTCTATCCGGAGTGAAGTTTCTTTATTTCTTCAAGTATAGGATTTTTGGGGATCATTAGTGTATGTCCAGTGACATATATAACATGCATGTCGGAACAGGAAAATTGACATAAGGTACTAACAGAACCATGTTCACATTATCATACATTATACCAAACAATTGTGATGATGACGAATTTCTGAAACTGTTCGAGAACAATCTAATTGAAATATAAATCTGTGATTTTACTATGTCCATAACTTCGATGAACCAAAGCAAGTTAGATATCAACCTGTATTTAATTCAGATTGGTTCTGGATGTTTCTCTCTTATATTCAATGTACATGTTTATATTTTAAATTGCGGCCATCTACAGTTCCGTAACTTTCTATCTAGGCATATAAACCAATGATCGACAAGTGCGTACATTTTTGTTAAATCAATATTTGTATGTTTCAAAATGTCCATAATTATTGACAACGAGTATATACTTACATTTTCCTCAATTTACCATTGTAAAATATGTAAATAGATTTTTATTTTATCAAATCTTTTTTTGGAATTATTAAGATTTTCATCAATATCATTCTTTACACCAGAAATGTTATTTGTAAACAAGCGTATGAGTTTAGTAATGACTATAGTACATCACTATCGGACACGCAAGACAAAGATGTATATTACACCTGATAGTTTTAAAATGGAAAGTTACAAGTTATTGGCCGTGTACACTGATCAATACCCTCAGAAGTGAAGCGATGCATCAACTTGCATTATGTAATTGTGTAATAAGAATTTTTTAGCCCGACAGGAAATCGCTTGAATACGTGGACGTGTCACCTCACAATACCTCTGGGAATAATTCCTTTAGCCATGCTGGTGATCAGATAAGGGAAGGTCCGAATTTATTTAAATAAGCTTATTACATAAAACTAAATGAATTATGAACAAATTAGATTTTCGAAAACAATCTTACATGGAACACTTATTTTTGATTTGAACTTTGCCTTTTTAACTAATTCCCATTTAAATTTCTTCTTTCAAAAACGACAGACCATAGTTATTTAAAAAAAATAATTACATTTTCCGTATCAAGTTAGTTGCACAACCATGTCTATTATAATCATGTTTGTGACCCGGTTAACTGTTTATGCTTTCCTTGTTGAATAAAACAACCGTACGCTTGACAAGATATCGACACTCAATTACGACTACGTTAGGTTACTGCTGGTTTTGGTCCTTTGTGGTTTATAGATATCAAGTGGTTTCGTAAACCGGGAAGATGATAAAATAGCCGCATGCAGGAAAATTGATACTCTCAATTTAAAATCGATGGTGATCTTTTATCTAAAACAGAATAAAACTTTAATATTTTCGAAAATATAATATCAATTTTTCATTTTTTTGCGAAGTTTCCCTTTAAGGGGTGCTAACTCTGTAATTTGCTATTATTCTAATCAAAAGTTATCTAGAGATTTCTCGACACCAGAAAAAAAACCTACCGTTTCTAATTCAGGATAAGGGTAACTTCAAAATAGGATCGTTAAGTCGGTGGGTTTTTTTCCGGCCATGTTTTGATTTTTTTTTTTTAAATTGCCTGATTCTTACAAAGACTGGCATTTAAGAAAAATAAATTGTTGCAAATCTGGCTAATGATATTTATACCTTACAGTTTTTAGTGGGGTTCGTGTTGCTTAGTCTTTAGTTTTCTATGTTGTGTCATCTGTACTATTATTTGTCTGTTTGTCTTTTATTTTGGCCATGGCGTTGTCAGTTTGTTTTCGATCTATGAGTTTGACTGTCCCTCTGGTATCTTTCGTCCCTCTCTTTACAGACACAATGTAGGCTTTCGATTAATTTCGGAAATTTATGGAAGGAATAACTTGGAGAAAAGGACTGCTTCAATGATATATTCTGTCCGTACAATAGCACTGACTATTGGACTGTTTTTATACTCGGAAATGAAGCATCTATGGACATTGGCATAAACCAAGCATTTGTTAAAACATATATTAAAAATACCATGCACATCGATACATGAACCTTACCGTATTTAATAATGGAGCCGTGTATGAAAGTACTCACATATGCCCACATATGTTTAGTACTGTAAATTGGATGGTTAGATTGGGCTGTAGTAGTTATTTCATCACATAAATTCATTTTTTTTTTTTGGTGATAAGTTTGACTTGTTGAAAAGTTTGATATGGCGTTCTAGAGTGTTTCCGGTTGGAATGTTCGTTGTGTAATGACTATGAAGTTGGTAATGTAGGCATCCGGTACAAATAAACGCATTGCGGATGTATTTTGTTTTTTCTTTCTGTTCAATAATGAATGCTCAACTTAAGTTTTTTTTCAATTTCAGTCCTTCAGTTGAGGGGTAAGTATTGACATTGAATTCTGATGGCAGTATGACTGTCGGTAATTTAATTTCTTCTCCAGTTGAGGGAAAATTAAAATCTCAAGTTTCTTATATATAATGAAAAAAAATATCGAATTAGTTTTGTCTACTATTTCTTAAATAAATAATACAAAATTTCAAGTACATTTTCATTCCAGAAATCATGCTACACCGTAATTGATGTTATTAAACACTATGATCTGTTGTTTTAATCCAACTAGTTACACGTCATTGTTTGTGAATGCTCGGTACACAAGCTTCAATTGGATAGCTTTGAAAAATATATATTGCTATTGAGACTAATTATTAAACAATGTTTGTTTTAATATGTTTAATTTGCAAAAGAAATTGATGATTTGTCTTTATGCTAGAAATGTTTATAGGAAATTAGACACATTAGTATAGGAAAATAATAACGCCCGCATACCTGGCCTGTTTTTCCGCGACGTTGCTAATAATAGACATCCCTTATTCAAAGAATCAGATTGATGTTGTGTGATTTTAACACAAGTTAAGAGGATAACAAACACGATGCTTATAGAATAAAGTGAACTGTTAAGCGACACATGAAACTTGATGCCCATATAAAATTGTTGTTCCTTGTTCTTGGCATCGACCCATATTTAAAATCATCTAATATACCCAGGTGATAACTTTGCACGCCAGACGCGAGTTACATCTAATATAAGTCTCATCTGTGCAGCTTGATTCAAAAGAGTTAAAAGACGACGTCGGTTACAATGTAAGAACTAAAAAAAAGAATTCTAAAAATTGGGTTAAATGGAAGGCAATCAATGCCTTTGAAGAAGAAAAAGTCTGCGAATGATTTTAACATTCAAAAAAAGTAAAACTTACGGGAAATCACGACATCAATAATATTTACTATCAGCACAATAGCACTGACTACTCGACTGATGATATCCTCGGGAATGAAACGTCCATCTACAGTAACATCAATCAAGCAGTTTTCCAAAAATAAAATAAAGACACCAGGCACATCGATGCACAACCCTTACCGTATTCAATGACAGGGCAGTGTATGAAAGTTTAAGTTCTGCTCACATATGATTAGTAATGTAAAGTGAATGGTTCAATAAAGGCAATAGTAGTATACCGCTGTTCAAAGTCATAAATCGATTTAACTGAAGCAAATCCAGGTCACAAACCAAAACTCAAATAGAAGTAATTAGATCACGTAAAATTTCATTTTTTACGGTCATGAGTTTGAGTTGGGGAAATTTTTTTTTCGTTAGACTTTTCGTCATGCAAAGTTTGCATAAGGGACATAAAAAGTGGAACGCGAGTATATTACATTAATTTTAATTTTGTTAATGCCATTATCATTTTCCCTAATATAAAGTTTTTCTATAGATGAGATAAAATGCCACATCTACAGATTTCATTTATGTAATGTGAAAAGCTGCAAACGGATATATTTTTTTTTTCATTTTCTTTCTGGTAAATTAATGATGCTCCATTTTATGTATATTTCCATTTCAGCCCTTCATATGTGGGGTAAGTATTGACACTTCACTCTCATGGTAGAATGACATTCGCTAATTTATTATCGTCTCGAGATATACTTAAAGTTTATTCATATCTATTGAATACATAGAAGAAAAAAATAAGTCGATACCTCATTTATTTACAGAAAGAAAACAAAGTGTAAATTCAGAAATTATTGCGATATTTTTATCATTGCGAAAAATGCGACACGGTTATAATCGCAATAATTTAAACTTGCATTTTAAATTATTTTATATGAATTAAATAGGATTTTTCTCAATATCGCAAAAAATAAAAATAATTGTTTTCTCTCTGTTTAATAAATGATACTTAATTTTAATATTATCTCCATTTCAGTTCTGTATTTAAAAAAAACAGGCATATTTTTTTGTACATAAGTCTCATTAGTGAAGCTCGAAATAAGGAGTTTAATGACGACGTCGGACACAAAGTAAAAATACTCAACAAAAAATATTTAAAAATTGTGTCGAACCTGTGTAAAGTCATATTTGATTTTGAAAAGAGAGACATTTCAAAAAAGGCTAATTTGCAGAAAATGACCGCACAATGATATTTCTGTCAGCACAAGAACACTGACTAACTGGCTTTTGGTACCCTCGGGAACGAAAAATTCGACAACAGTGCATCCACCTAGTGGTTGTAAAATATCATCAAAGATATCAGGCCTATAAGTTTATATGCCAGACTCGAGTTTCATCTACAGCACCATCATTAGTGGAGCACGTATCAAAAGAGTTCCAAGACGACGTCGGTAACAAAGTTAAACACCTTAAGTGTCCATCTGCCTAAGGATCAATCAGTGATGAAAACACGACAAACAAAAACCCAATCAAGTTGACATTAATTTATGTTCAAAATGTATAACGATGCACGAATATACCATTCGTTTCCTTTTCCTGTTCTGGTAATTCACGATATCATTTGGTTGAAATGCACTAGAAATTAACAATTAAGGGGTGCTAACTCCGTAATTTGCTATTAATCTAATCAAAAGTTATCTAGAGATTTCTCGACACCAGAAAAAACCTACCATTTCTAACTCAGGATAAGGGTAACTTCAAAATAGGATCGTTAGGTCGGTGGGTTTTTTCCGGCCATGTATTTTTTTTTTTTTTTTTTAAATTGCCTGATTCTTACAAAGACTGGCACTTAAGAAAAATAAATTGTTGGAAATCTGGCTAATGACACAATGTAGGCTTTCGATTAATTTCGGAAATTTATGGAAGGAATAACTTGCAGAAAAGGACTGCTTCAATGATATATTCTGTCCGCACAATAGCACTGACTATTGGACTGTTGATATTCTCGGAAATGAAGCATCTATGGACATTGGCATAAACCAAGCAGTTGTTAAAACATACATTAAAAATACCATGCACATCGATACATGAACCTTACCGTATTTAATAATGGAGCCGTGTATGAAAGTACTCACATATGCCCACATATGTTTAGTACTGTAAATTGGATGGTTAGATTGGGCTGTAGTAGTTATTTCATCACATAAATTCATTTTTTTTTTGGTGATAAGTTTGACTTGTTGAAAAGTTTGATATGGCGTTCTATAGTGTTTCCGGTTGGAATGTTCGTTGTGTAATGACTATGAAGTTGGTAATGTAGGCATCCAGTACAAATAAACGCATTGCGGATGTATTTTTTTTTCTTTCTGTTCAATAATGAATGCTCAACTTCAGTTTTTTTTTCAATTTCAGTCCGTCAGTTGAGGGTAAGTATTGACATTGAATTCTAATGGCAGCATGACTTTCGGTAATTCAATTTCTTTTCTTGTCGAGGGAAAATTAAAATCTCAAGTTTCTTATATCTAATGAAAAAAATCATCAAATTAGTTTTTTCTGTTATTTATAAGTTAAATAATACAAAATTTCAAGTATATTTTCATTTAAGAAATCATGCTACACCGTAATTGATGTTATTAAACACTATGTTCTGTTGTTTTAATCGAACTGGTTACACGTCATTGTTTGTCTGTGAATTCTCGGTACACAAGCTTCAATTGGATAGCTTTGAAAAATATATATTGCTATTGAGACTAATTATTAAACAATGTTTGTTTTAATATGTTTAATTTGCAAAAGAAATTGATGATTTGTCTTTATGCTAGAAATGTTTATGGGAAATTAGACACATTAGTATAGGAAAATAATAACGCCTGCACACCTGGCCTGTTTTTCCGCGACGTTGCTAATAATAGACATCCCTAATTCAAAGAATCAGACTGATGTTGTGTGATTTTAACACAAGTTAAGAGGATAACAAACACGATGCTTATAGAATAAAGTGAACTGTTAAGCGACACATGAAACTTGATGATCATACAAAATTGTTGTTCCTTGTTCTTGGCATCGACCCATATTTAAAATCATCTAATATACCCAGGTGATAACTTTGCACGCCAGACGCGAGTTACATCTAATATAAGTCTCATCTGTGCAGCTTGATTCAGAAGAGTTAAAAGACGACGTCGGTTACAATGTAAGAACTTAAAAAAAGAATTCTAAAAATTGGGTCAAATGTAAAGAAGGCAATCAATGCCTTTGAAGAAGAAAAAGTCTGCGAATGATTTTAACATTCAAAGAAAGTAAAACTTACGGGAAATCACGACATCAATAATATTTACTATCAGCGCAATAGCACTGACTACTCGACTGATGATATCCTCGGGAATGAAACGTCCATCTACAGTAACATCAACCAAGCAGTTTTCCAAAAATAAAATAAAGATACCAGGCACATCGATACACAAACCTTACCGTATTCAATGACAGGGCAGTGTATGAAAGTTTAAGTTCTGCTCACATATGATTAGTAATGTAAAGTGAATGGTTCAATAAAGGCAATAGTAGTATACCGCTGTTCAAAGTCATAAATCGATTTAACTGAAGCAAATCCAGGTCACAAACCAAAACTCAAATAGAAGTAATTAGATCACGTAAAATTTCATTTTTTTACGGTCATGAGTTTGAGTTGTGGAAAATTTTCAAATCACGTTCTATGATGTTTTTGGTTAGACTTTTCGTCATGCAAAGTTTGCATAAGGGACATAAAAAGTGGAACGCGAGTATATTACATTAATTTTAATTTTGTTAATACCAGTATCATTTTCCCTAATATAAAGTTTTTCTATAGATGAGATAAAATGCCACATCTACAGATTTCATTTATGTAATGTGAAAAGCTGCAAACGGATACATTTTTTTTTCATTTTCTTTCTGGTAAATTAATGATGCTCCATTTTATGTATATTTCCATTTCAGTCCTTCATATGTGGGGTAAGTATTGACACTTCATTCTAATGGTAGAATGACATTCGCTAATTTAATATCGTCTCGAGATATACTTTTATTAATATCTATTGAATACGTAGAAGAAAAAATAAGTCGATACCTCATTTATTAACAGAAAGGAAAAAATACTATAAATTCAGAAATTATTGCGATGTTTTTGTTATTGCGAAAAATGCGTCACGGTTATAATTGCAATAATTTAAACTCGCATTTAGAATTATTTTTTATGAATCAAACAGGATTTTTCTCAATATCGCAAAAATTAAAAATAATTGTTTTCTCTTTGTTTAATTAATGATACTTAATTTTAATATTATCTCCATTTCAGTTCTCCATTTCATAGGTAAGTTTTACTATTTAACTCAAACGGCAGTATGACTTTCGCTTACTTAATTTCTTCTCCATTTTGTTCTGCTATTGCAATTCAACTGCTTTTACTTCATTGTGTGTCTGTTAATGATTGGTTTGATTTGATAGCTTTTAAAATAGATATGTCTATGAGACAGGTTATCAAAATATCTTCGTATTCATTAGAAAAATAAATTGAAAATTTGTATGCTTAAAATGTTTATAAGATATAAGACACATTAGCACGAGAAGACAAAGTTGCAAGCACATCTAAATGCCTGTTTTCGAAACAATGCTTATAAAAGAAATCCGCAATGCTGCGATTAAAACATTCTTTCGTCTTGAAATTGGTTGTTTACTTTTGACTCGAGTCATGATGTTACTGGAAGCAAGTAATTATTTCATCGGGATATAAATAAAATAACGACTTGATCTTTGTTCTTAGCATTGACAGAGTGGTTGCAAATATCATCAAATACACGACGCTGATAATTGCAAAACGCGCGTTTCGTCTACATTGGTATCATCTTTGGATTGGATCATAAAAATAAAATTTCGACCTTTCCTATAAAGTCGAAGATTTTGAAAGCCAAAATAACTAAATATTCTGTCAAAGAGAGGTGAAGGATACCAAAGTGTCATTCAAACTCATAAGTCGAAAATAAACTGACAACGCCATGGCTAAAAATGAAAAAGACAAAAACAGTACACAAAACAACACAGAAAACCAAAGACTGAGCAACACGAACCCCACCAAAAACTGGGTGTGATCTCAGGTGCTCCTGAAGGGTAAGCAGATCCTGCTCCACATGTGGCACCCGTCGTGTTGCTCATGTAAGTACAAACCTGGTGATATGTCTAATTCGGTAGGTCACATTCGGGAGAAGGAAACGAGATTGTAGTTACCATACCTATCTAAGGCCATATATGCGTTTAGGTTAGAAACAAATGAAGTCTTTCGAATGATCTTAACATCTAAGGAAAGTAAAACTACAGAAATTGAATGCACCAACAATATTTCCTGTCAGCACCTATTACTGAGTCGGTGGTACTCTCTGGAATAAAATGTTTATCTTCAATCGCATAGACCCATAAAATCATCAAGTATATTAGGCTCATCAATACCAAAACAAAACTTGTCATATTTAAAGGTGGAACAGTGTGTGGTTGTTTAAGTTCTGCTGACATATGTTTAGCATTGTCAACTTAATGGTTAAAATTTGGTTGTAGCAGTGATAAGAACACGATTTTGTATGACAATCAGTTTGAGGTGTGGAAAGGTTCAAATCGCGTTCTTTACTTATTTTTGGCTTGTCGTCATGCAATGACTACGAAGTATGTTAAGTCCCTGATTAAAAAAACGCATTATGACTTCCTTGTTATTTTAAAATGATAGAATATATTTCTCCAATTAATTATTTTTCCAGCTGATTATAATAACAAAATCTACAAATTCTACAAAATGTTATGAAGAATTAATCGAACTGATATAGTTTTTTTTTCTGTTTCATAAATGACATTTAATGTTTTAAGTGTATTTCCATTTCAGATCTTTAGAGGAAATGTAAGTATTAACATTTAACTTAAAAGAGTTCTTATTAAGATTCCAGATAAGGAAAAAACAAAATAAATTATTTTTCAAAATATTATGAAAACCTTCGACGTCGTATTTTTTTTTTTTTTTTATCATTTAATAATTATTACTAAACCATTTCAAAATCATGCTATACCGTAATTGTTACTGTGTAACATGTTTTTCCATACAACTGTTTTCACTTCATTCCTTGTTTGTTAATGCTTAGTACACAACTTTCCATTTGATACCTTTCACAATAGACAATGCATATTGCAATCCCATTCAAATCAGATCTTTTACTTTGCTCTGTCAGAATTGTTTCGCTCGTGTAAGAATTGAAGACAAATCTTCAGGGATCCAGTGCAGAGAGCTTTTAGCATTATATCAAATCTTAGTCTACAAAATGTTTTAGCACTTTTTACTATCAAAAATTAATAAAAAAAAATCCAGTGTGCAAGTGTGTAACTCAAAATGATTATATAATTAAAAATTTTGATAAAAGGTCATCCAAATATAACCCCTTATGGGATGACTTCAAATCATTCACAAGCGACAAACAAATCTAACGAAATAGAGTTAACCAAAGATTGTAATGATATTGTCTCCTATGGAGACTGATCATAAAAACATGTTTGTATTTATTTGCAAAATAAAACTGGAAATTTGTCTCTATGCTAAAATGTAAATAGGTCATAAGATACAGTACAACGGGAAGACAACACATGCACATCTACGTGTTTTTTTTTGTTTTTTTTGTTTTTTTTGGAACGTTGCTAATAATAGGGATCCTAATTACGAAGAAAACACTTACGTCTTCAAGCAGTTGGTTGCGTGCTTTTGACACCAGTTGCAAAGGAAAATAAATATGCTGTTGATTGAAGCAAGTTAACTGTTTTTTCGAGACAGAAATCTTGATGCAATTAAAGATGTGTTCCTTGTGCATGGCATCAATCATCTAGTAGTTGTAATATAATCAAATATATTAGGCTTATAAATTTGAACAGCAGACGCGCGTTTTGTAGACTCATCAGTGGCACACGAATCAAGAGAGTTATAAGACGACGTCGGTGACAATGGTGAAGCGTTTGAAAGCTAAATATAAACCAAAACCTGTGACAAATCTGTCAAGGCAATGCATGTAGGAGTCTGAAATAAATTTGCCGAAAGCTACCACCGCAAAGATATTGCCTTCCAGCACAGGTGCAATGACTAATTGGCGGTTGATACTCTTGAGACGAAACGTCAACCAATAGTGACATCAAACCAGTGGTTATAAAAATCCTTAAATATATCAGACTTATAAAAAAGTTACCTCAGTCGCGCATTTCGTCAAAATAAACTCACAAGAAACGCTTGAATCAAATGAGCTTTAAAACCAAATATATAAAAGCGTTGTGTTTAATAGGTCTAAGACAATATGTGCCTGGGGTACAAAAAACTTCCTCTATCCAATGATTTTTTTATTACATTTTACGAACTGAAGAATTTGCAGAAAATGCCCGCATCAATGCTATTTCTTGTCAGCACAGGAGCACTGACTACCGGGTTGCTGATACCCTCGTGGACGTCCACCACCAGCAGCGACAGAGAGCAAGTGGTTTTAAATGAATTCATTAAAAATACTAGAAATATCAATAGAAGAATATTGTCGTATTCAATGATGAGTTATGGTTACAAATGTCTAGAAATGTTTAGTTAACAGATTAAATTAAGCAAAGTTTGAATCAAGTGGAATTTTGTACATGTTATAATGTGATTTGTTTGAAATGTTAAAAATTGAAACAACACGTTTAATAATTTCATGTGTCCGAAGCGCTTTTCTGGATTTACCTTCATCAGGAGCGCTCAAAGCCAAACATTTGAAATCTGAGGATTTATAAGTACCGAAACCGTTGAAGAGCTATATGACAAAAATACTTAAAATAAATAGCCAAATTCATCTCAAGTCAACTTTGCCTGAGGGAGTTGAAACCTTAGTTTCTTAATAATTTCAAAATTTATAAACAGACAATTTTAGAAAAGTTTGTTAAATCATGTCAGTACCGAAGTACTGACTACTGAGCTGATGATACCCTCGGGGACTGATAGTCCACCAGCAGAGGTATCGACCCAGTGATGTAAAAATTGAAACAACACGTTTAATAACTTCATGCGTCCGAAGGGCTTTTCTGGATTTACCTTCATCAGGAACGCTCAAAGCCAAACATTTGAAATCCGAGGATTTATAAGTACCGAAACCGTTGAAGAGCTATATGACAAAAATACCTAAAATAAATAGCCAAATTCATCTAAAGTCAACTTTGCCTGAGGGAGTTGAAACCTTAGTTTCTTAATAATTTCAAAATTTATAAACAGACAATTTTAGAAAAGTTTGTTAAATCATGTCAGTACCGAAGTACTGACTACTGAGCTGATGATACCCTCGGGGACTGATAGTCCACCAGCAGAGGTATCGACCCAGTGATGTTAAATTATGTCAAATACACCAGTTTCACAATTAACTGCGCATGTCCAAACTAATTAGACAAACTATGGAATCACGCGATATTTCCCGAGAATCCATCGACTGGGGGCTTACGGTTGATAAGCAGTGACCATGCAGACCTGGAAAATTAATCACCTGATTAAATGTTTGCGTTTACATATGTACATGCAACACGAGGAGCATTTGAATCAAAATATATATTGACGAGACTGTATTAACAATGACACTTTAACAGATTTTAACAACGACTACTGTTGTGTTGTTGGTTGCAGTAATAGACAATGTGATGTGTCGCCTGACTTTGTACCTTTAATTGTCATGAAGAAATGCTAGGGTTCACGCGGAGTTCGTTCACTAAGCGTGAAGAATAAATTAGATAAGATACGCGGGGTCACTTCATATCCCTATATTAGGTCATAAATTAAGAAGTGTTAAAACAACTTAGCCATTTGAAATCTTATTTTTACCTTGTACAATTTCACCAAGTGACAATTGATAAAAACGAACCTTTTCCACCTACATTTACACATTTACTGAAAAGGGTACGACAATTTTAAATTCTGGGGATGGCCAGAAGGATTTTTGTCCGATTGAATATTCATCTTCATCTGTTGCTACCTAGGAATATTATACTGTCAATATAATATGCCTCAGTTGCTACGCATGCTATTTTATTTTGCTGCGCGAAAATCTATTTCACTTTCGTACACAATTATTTTCTGCATTTATGTGTTACAGATTATTCATTCTCATCCTGTCTTGAGCAAAATTATTTAATTTCAGCACTTACAAGGCCAGAATATTCATTATCAAAATCAACCCATCCCCCCACCTTCGTTTCCGCGTCCCTCGAAAATCAAATGTTCATTCCCTAATGCAGATGTTAAAACTGTTAATATAAATATAAGGAGATGTGGTATGATTGCCAATGAGACAACTATCCACCAAAGTTCAAATGAAATTGAGCAATTATAGGCAACCGTATGGCCTTCCACAATGAGACAAAACTCATACCGTATAGTCAGAAATAAAAAGCAACGACAAAGAAGTAATAGGAGAACCATAAACAAATGTTTAAAAAGGTTTCGCGACCGTGGATTAAAGGAAAACAATGAGAGAAGTGGCCGGAAGAAAAAGATTGATCCCAGGGAGGATCGGAAGCTTCAACGACTGTTGCGTTCGGTCCAGCGATGAACTCTACGTATAATCACTGATGCATTTAAATGTCAGACATTGAATCCTGTTTGTGCAGGCGGCAACTACAGTTGAAGGCACCAGTTTCGAATAAATCAACGATTTCCCCAGTAAATCGCGAGAAAAGGAAACGATTTTTTCGTGAAAAACTTCATTGAACAGTGCTGATAAACTGGGAAAAGTATTTTTTTTAGTGATTAGGCAAAAAATGAGATTGGAACCAACAAAATTATTTGTGGCGTAAAATTGATGAACGATTACGACCAGAATGTAATGGACAGTACCACGGGAAAACCTACAAAGCTAAGTTTTCTGTCATGTTTTTGGAGTGCATTTCATACCATGGAGTGGGAACTCTAACACCAATCAAAGGAAATTTAAACATTGAGAGATATATAAATATTTTAGATGAAAACATTTCTCTGTTGATCCCTTCATCTTCCAGGAAAACAATGCTCCTTGCCATGTGTCCCGACAGTCAAATCAATGGAAGACAGAAAATGATATTCCAACCGTATCGTGGCCGCCTAAAAGTCCAGACTTTAACATAATTGAAAACGTGTGGTAAGTGATAAAAATTCGTGTCCAGCAGAGAATAAACGATATTTCCATTACCGGGGACTTGAAAACTGTTGTGCAAGAAATATGAACATCACTTCATCTCCATTATATTCAAAGCCTGTAATAAACTCTATCAAAACGAATAATGACTGTTTAAAGAGCTAAGGGATTTAAAACAAAGTTGTAGTCAATAAAAGTTTTCCATATTTTTAACAAAAAAAGTTTCAATATTGCCCTCCATAATCGTCCGTAATGATGTATCCACCATCTTGGACACTATCTTTTCTTCCTACTGGAAGTGTTTAACGACCTTGACTGGCTGTTCAGCCCTCGCACGGTCGGCTCGGTGCCCGAAGGCGTTTGGTGAGCGTTTAAATAATTTTGTGCCATCGGTCAGGAACAGGTGGAGGACGCCATTTTGGTAGGCCGCCATCTTGGTTTTGTGAGTTGGTTTGGTTTTTCTTTTGTTGACTATTTTGATGTTATGTCTTCACAACGGCTGCTTTCAGGGCCAGATTGGTCAGCTTGGCAGCCCGCTAACCTCGATGATGGAGTACTGGTAGATGAGTCTCGGACGTAGTATTAAAGATGACAGGAAGCATTATCAGGACCAAAGTCGTGAGACAGTGAAATGAAGGTCCATCATCTAACACCTAGGATACAGCCCTCACACGTCAGTTGGCATAACACTCCCCATCTACAATGAGTTTTGGAGTGCATGTTGACGCGGGAATTTACGCACAAAACAAATGTTTACTGTACAGCGTGGGATTGGTTTCTGTCATCTAAAGTAGTAAGTCGTTGATCCATCTAAAAGTAAACCCTCATCAAAGATAGCGGGTAAAGGAGAGCTGACCCAGCACGTCCGTTCAGCTGTAATGACTAAGACGTGACTGGAGATGGGATAAGAACTGAGCAAAAACAATATTTTAAGGGTACTTGTTATGATAAATAACTATCTTTTGTCCAATGAATGTATGCTATAACAGAATAAAACGCACGATGACCCTATTTTTCTTTAGATATTCTGGAGACAATTCACAAGAACTATCTTCTCACATTTTATTTAAAAATTCTATCATTTAGTTCACTTTCTAATCATATAATCTATTCATATTTTCTCAGCCGGTAGCCTGAACATATCACAAAATGTACTGCATCTTACATTTTCGTTTATATTTCTATACTACGTTAAGTGGACATACCGATTATTTAGTGGCTACATTCTTAACTGCAGGTAACTGGTCCTCGTACCCATAAAATTTTGTAGCTGACACCTGGTTGTCCTAGAACAAACAGGGTTCAATGTCTGACCATTAAATGCATCAGTGATTACACCTAGACTTTGTCGCCGGTCCTACCGCAACAGTCATTGAAGCTTCCGATCATCCCTAGGATCAATCTTTTTCTTCCAGCCAATTCTTCTATTGTTTTCCTCTGATCTGCGATCAAAAAGTCACCGTACTAGTAACCGGTTTTCGTTTAAAAAAAGATTAGAATTCGAGTCTTTGATACGTAACCTAACTTTTGGCCGTGACCCTTTATATGTTACAAGAAGATTTAAATACGGAGTTCCTGTAAAAAAATATTTAGGAAACACTGCGAATTGTTTACGGTAACTCACACAGAGCGAATTTGTACTGGAGCGGTACTGATATTAAATGTAATTCTATGTATAGATTGTTTCTTTTTAACAATATATTTTTCTCTTTTCACAAATAATCAAACTGACATACAGCGCTGTAGCAAAGTAAAAATTTGCAACTGCAAGATATATTTTTGTTTTAAACAATATTAAACTGTTATAAAACTTTAACCTCAAGAAGAAGACTTATTTTCTCGTTTTGATTATTTTGTGTCGGGACCTTTTATAGGTTTATATTCGGTATGGATTTTGCTCATTGTTGAAGACTGTATCTTGACCTATAGTTGCTTACATCATTGCCATTTAATCTCTGGTGGATAGTTGTCTCGTTTGCAATCATACCCAACTTCTTATTTTAAATCTATTCGGAGTTTTTCTCATTTAGATTTTGAATATTCGTATTCTGTATAAACTGTCATACTATTTATTTAAATATATAAAATAAACGATTATTAAAACTATAAAATACAAATAATCTGAAACCAATATATAAATTTATTCTTCCCAGTCATAATACATTTGTTAATTTGCAATTAATGTCAGCATATTATACAGTGTATATAAAGTGCGAATCCAGTTAGTTCATTTCCACTGTTGTATGCGAGTATGTCTATTGTAGAATAAAGGATGATGGGAAAAACTGCGTTTGTTTACTTTTTGAAAATACAAAATAATAGATTTGAATGTATGTTTTAACAGAATTTCATTAGAATATAACTTTTAAGTGTATAATAACAGGATTAAAGTCCAAAAAAGTGTTATTTAAGCATCAGAATCCATACTATTGATAACTGAATGCGATTCATTTTAACTATAGATGCGATGAATTATCACTGTAAGTGCAATCATTTCTGATGTGGAATTTTTGGAAGTGCGATGAATTTTCAATGTCGTTTTATATGATTATTCGACATACAACAACTGAAAATAGTTTTTAAATGACTTTAATATTGATGATATTTACAATTTGAAATGCAAGCTAGTCGTAGATGCTTACATTAATATACACGGGTATAACCACGTTCATATCATGAATATTCAAATACTGTTCGTGAGTTTGCTATTAGCTTGAAATGGATCCGAAAATGTACTGGAGCAGAACATCCATGAATATAACGTTTTTCTACGACGAATTTTCTTTGAAAAGTTTTATAACTCGCTTAAAAAACCTTTGAACATTTGTCACGCCGTGTCATACATATTTCTACCGTATTGATAGGCTTTTGCACAACGAACAGTACAAGAATATACAACGAACGATACTAAAGAAAGAAAACAAACTACAAAGAGAATGAATCGTACAGTGTCAAAATTCTGAGTTCAGTTTTTCAAGTAAATGTCTTCAAATAAAATTAAAACAACGGGTTTCTCATTCGTATTATGTATTTTTACAACAACAATGCACAAAATACACGGTTAAATTTAGTGAAAGAGCCAACCAACTATGCTCTATTTGTAGTTTAATCAAGTTTGAGTTACACATATAGAATTTGTTTCGCGATGTTTACAAGTAATTCACAGACCTGTCTATTTAAAATAGTCACATGGTGTCATGTAATATAAATGATATACAATGCTGCCAAGGGCAGTAAACTTTGTTTTCATAAACATTGAATACTTAACTGGACAGTTAGTCAATTAGTCTTTGGTGTAAATATAAGAACAGTATATCTACCAACATTGCTTCGCGATGTAGCGATTAACGTTTGGAAACAACTGTACGGCGGTTATACCCCGTGGTATAGAACCATTTAAACATGTAACAATAAACTGTTTTCAATATTCTTTGTATTCTCACAATTGCGTATTGGCTTATTTGTAACACCGACTTATAAGAAATTCAAGCATATTTAAGGTGACTCGACTGTTGCTCGAATTTTCTTTACTGTATAAGATTTATACACAATGGCATGATAAATATCAATTATCAAGCCATCCAAGCGTCAATTGTTTGTGCAAGATGAAAACGTTTCCACTTATTCAATCGTGAAATGAAGATCGTTTTGTGAATGCTCTTTGTTTTCTCAAATGGATCCATTAGAGCTATTTTCCTAACGCTTGTAGTTTAAAGGTTTGGTTGGCTTGCTTGCTTTGTTTGTATAAACGTTTGCTCAGTCTTAATTACAATGCTTAGGCAACATTTACACAATCAAGGCCAACCACACCTTTTAACTACAAGCATTAGGAAATTAGCTCTAATGACGTTTAATGTATTATGCGATGTAGACTTAGACCGAAACAGAAACTTTGCTTTTCCGGTGACGTGGATTGGCTTAACTGTCCAAGATATATGTATTTAATGATGACGTGTCATAGGAAAGAATAAATTTCATCCTACATATAGAGCAGGACAAATTATTTGAGAAAATAGAAATGACTATATTAGCAATAAATACCATGTTTAAGGAATTTATTGATATATTACCTCAGACTTTCACTCACTAAGTATGCATATATAATCAATCCTTCTGACTTCATAAATTTTGTTAGAGAGTCGGCTGAATTAAGACTTTATATAATGGAAATTAATTAATTTCCTTCTGTGAAAATGCATCGCATATACAATAGAAATGAATCGTCCTACAGTGAAAATGAAAGTCTAGTATCATTATTCGACAGTAAACATGAATCGCATAACGAAAACAGCATAGTGGAATTTGAATCAATATCAACAAGCTGAATAACAAAACCTGTTTTAAGTAAAACAACATTAATAATTATGTTAAAAGGTACATTTTTCTGCAAATGAAACTTAACTGCTACTTTTAAATCTCTTGCACGCTCTGTTCGTAAACTATTCTTAATATTTGTCTATTTGTGTATCAATTTTGCACCTGGATGGCTGTAGGCGCGATGAAAACCCGTCCGCATCTCATACCTATATCATGAATTTATAAAAACAGTACACATTATATATTATTTCTTTTTTTTATTCAAAAATCTTGAATATGTCGTCAGTTTATTTATCATTCTACATCAGAAATTAATCACGGACACAGTAAAAATGACATTTTAGGATTCGCACATTAAATACACTGTTATATCTTTAATGTCAGTGACAAATTCTCAAATATCTACGTTCGTCGTGACAAAAAAACTGTGTACTGATCTCATCTGTTTACCTGCATTCTGCACACACCAAGATAGACTGATGTGTATAATCGGTTGGTTTATTATTGTGTTGCCAAATATTAGGGTCAATCGGATAGCCACTGCTAAGTCTGGCTCATATCTTGACTTACATCTAGAAATTGACAATTAGAGTCGGTTGAAAACAAAACTTTACGACAAAAGAGATGATTTCAGCTTCCCAATTGTGAACTTTCCATTTCTGTGTAGCAACATTTCAGCAGCGCCTGCATACAGAGTAAATATCTCCCATTTGATAAGATATTCTAGGGCTTGTATTTCCTATCATGATTTCCTTGATAGAGGGTTGCTGCTCACAAGGAAGCTATTAAATCAAGAGTTCCAAGTGGTGAAGTTGAAATCATCCCTTCGTAAGTTTTACGGACGCCATCACGAGTTGGTTGACCGTTATGGAATACCCTTTTCAAAGATGATAGCGGATATGTTCCTAATATCGTTACTACAATCCCTTTCCCCTTTTCCCGAATGTGACCTTCCGAATTAGACTTATTAACGGGTGTGTATTCACATGAGCAACACGACGGGTGCCACATGTGGAGCACGATCTGCTTACCCTTCCGGAGCACCTGAGATCACCCCCATTTTTTTATGGGGTTCGTGTTGCTCAGTCTTTAGTTTTCTATGTTGTGTTTATGTACTATTGTTTTTCTGTTGGTCTTTTCTTTTTTTAGTCATGGCGTTGTCGGTTTATTTTTTACTTATGAGTTTGAATGTCACTCAGGTATCTTTCGTCTCTCTTTCACGTATGATATCGTTATTACCGCGGGATTTAAAACAGGCATATGACTACGTGATCAGGGTTGATTAGACGCTTTTAAGAAACTGGTATATTGCTCCCTTTAAAACCTTTGATTTGTGAAATGTAATGACATCAAGGTAGGTAGTTTAGGCAATTGGTATATACAAAAACTCATTTAAGATAACCTTTGCCTGAGGGAGTTTGAACCTAAGTGTCTTAACAATTTCTTTATCAACGGGGGATTTCTGAAAAGTATATTATAAATAAAAAGTTTTTGAAATTAGCAAAGTTTGCGAAAAAAAGATTTTTTTTTCAAAATAATGTAAACTTTGCTTACTGACGTTAAGACTACAAAACTAAATCACAGTGCGCTCATAGTCTTCCTTGTTATTATGTGAACACAACTGTTTGAACTTAAATACAATTATTTAAATTTATACAGGCCTCCACCATATACCAAGAATGTGCCGAGAGAAGATGTGTACGTATTTTGTCAATTTATTTTTCTTCAAACGTTGGCATTTTCAAATGTATTATACCGAGCATTGTTACCTTGAAGAAATATAAGAAAAGCAATTAATGCTTTTAAACATGAATTGTTGTACCAATGTTAGATAGATTAACGTCTATCAAGTACTTTTTAATGAATAGTATATTCGGTTTGATCAAATATAATTTAATAAGTATATATATATCCTGTTTTGTCATAGTATTTGAAACGACAAGCTGAGATGGAATTGTGAACCTTAGGGTTTGTTAATATTAGTGCTTACGGTAACATACTACAAGAAGATATGACACACTTTAAGGAATAATTTCTACAATCTGCGACGAGACGCCGTTGCTATTGTCAATTGTCCGAACTTCGATTTTTTATTATAGGTTGAAACATGATTTGAAATATATGTCTTAAACATTATTATGTTATTTTCTAAGCGCTAAAGCGATCTAACATATATTACATATTTTTTATAGATCTTAATATTCAATGCAACATATATATGTCCAGTTGATATTTCATTTCGAATCTAGTTGTGCAATCTGAAAACATCCAGTGAAACAATTAAATAAATTCCTGAAGACAAACACTCTTATACATTTTTTTCAGACTTTTATATTCTGTCTGTTGGTAACTTGTGAACATGATAGAAAAATTATACATTAATGTATTGTTTCTTCTTTTATTCAGAACAAGCTTCGATAGCGAAACGCACAGTGTATGTATTTAATCCATACATTTAAAGTAGATCTATGTGGATTGGATAGAGTAACACATTTTCCTTTGATGTAGTTTATTGATGTGTAATCTCGGCCTGTCTTACTCGCATCTGATCAAGATGGTTTAATGAGTGAAAGGGTCGATCAATTAACTCCGAGAAAATGACCTTTATTGATATTGATTTTAAGTGCACTAAGTTATATACATTCAAAAGAAAACCCAAAAAATTTACATAACTATTTTGCTTATGTAGGAAATCATACTCTTCACGTCATGCAACGGGTTTAAACTGGTCACCATACATCATTACAATCGTAATTCCTTGTTTGCGAAAGTTTGGTACTTTTATTTTGCAATGCATTTCTTATTCCTTCCTGCATAAAACTGTTCACAGTTTATAAAAATTCCCTGCTCATTTGGTCAACTCGTATATACTGTCCAAAAAATTGGTCAAAGTCTCAAATGGCCGTGTTGCAATATTTGTGAATAAGTTCCAAAGTCTGGCAAAAGAGAAAAAAATCCTCAAACATATCCATTATAGCAGATGCACAACTGCAACATATGTGTAATCTTCCTGTGTAATTTCAGGGATCTGGTCTGAAAACTTTTGGAGTAGTTGATTACACAAAACGTATATCCTCTTTCATAAATTTTGCTGAAAAATGACTAAGTTTCCAAGGCTGGGAAAATAAGGAAAATATTCTTTAACAGTTCAATAATAGCAGGTGCACAACTTCAACATATGTGCAAACTGCATGTTAGGTTTTATGGATCTAGGTTGTAAACTGTAGGAGGAATTGATTACACAAATTATGTACCCACTTTTCTTTGACCGCCCGCCAATCCGCATAATATCTACATAACATAAGCTGTTTTTGGACTTTTTTCAACCCTTTCCAAAAACCTGCACTTCCTGCTAGCATGTAGATCTGGTCCGAAGCTGTGACATGTTTTTGACACTAAAATCCGATTTCAAAAAGGTCAAAGCCGTTGCATGAATTTAAATTGTGACCTTTTAAATAAACGCTTGGATCAAAGTTCTACTGGAATAAATTGTCACCAAAATATTGCTGTAAAATATGTTATTACCTTGACCAAAAATTCAAATCATGAAGGGCGGAAGAATACCACAAAAATAGATTGGTATCTTAGTCATCATATTTTGAATACATCAAAAAACGAGGTTACGCTTAAATAATTTACCAATGACCTAATGTCGTACATTGTTGAACACGTTTGTTCATGCTCATCTTTCAAATTCAAATTATAATATGTTGTGTCCTAAATACAATATAGTATAACTAAATAGACTGTCCGAAAAAAATAATACATTTTTTTGCCAATGATCCGTGAATCCTACTTTAATTACTGTACATTAAACGATGCCATGTCTAGAAAAGTGGTATATATATATTCATCATTCGATTTATCAATTCCTATGTTCAGTATACCACATAACAAAATCAGACCTGCCCATGCACATTTTTTCCATGTCGTAAAAAATAATGCACTCGTTGGCTAAATATCTTGGTGTATTTGAGCATTTTAGTCATCATCCAAACTGGGAAATAAACTTAACACTTTTCACAAAAAATAACATTAAAGAGTAAGAAACCTATGCCATAATGTACTGCAAAATATCAGGCGTAACTTATCTTCTAATATAAGTTAAAACTGTATTACAAAACGTTTCCTTCATCGTAATCACTATTTTATTCAAATCTATCTATATTGCTGTTAAATATTAAATTAATATCTTTATAAGTGTTGTAGATCAACTTGATTACTTAACATATAAAAATAAGAATGGTATGATTGCTAATCAGACAACTATCCACAAGAGACCAAATGGCGTGCGGATTGCAACAAAGAGCAAAACCCAGACACCATATCAAGCTATAATATGTCCCTAAAATGACATATGTAAAACAATTCAAACGAGAAAATGTTCGGCCTGATTTATGTACAAAACAGTAAACGAAAAACAAATATAATATAAGCAACGAACAACAACCACTGAATTACAGGCTCCTGACTTGGGAAAGGCACATACAGAATGTGACAGGGTTAAACATGTTTGCGGGCGCCCAATCTTTCCCCTAACCGGGGACAGTGGTGTAACAGCACAACATGAAAACAGTTGCGAAAAATCAGAACGATACAAAGAACAAAACTAACAAAAACGCTTAAGACACAAAGTACAGATCTAAGAGTACTCGCAGCTACTGAAAGCTAGTTCAAAGCCAATAACAACTAATACAAACAATCATGTATCTAAGACTCAAACAGCAATCAGTACACAATCAACATCCAATGGATTTAATATAAAGACGTCATTAACTATCAGACAAAAACATGATCTTGTGCACTGCCAAAATAAAGGTTTATAGAAATAATATTAAGTTGGGTTTTAATTTATTAATAACAAAATCAATATTTTAAATTATACCGATAAAACAATATTCAAGGATCTAACTATAGTGTTAAATTGGTAACCGTTTAGAATAAGTTTATTTAAAGGATCGATAAGTTTATACGGATCGTATCTAAATCTACGGGCTCGATAAAGAACATCACCTTAAGAATTAGGATGTGCTATCTCGTTTGTTTTTGGTACAGCCAAATTTCCAAATCAATCTTTGTATATATGAAAGAATTTTGTAAAGGTTTTTAAAATGTGTGGTAACGAAACTCTTTACTTAATAATTTACCAGTAAGAAATAGATGACTTTCAAGGAAATCCAAAACGTCACTACAGTAACGTGCAAAGCGAACGACTTGGAATATAAAAACATCGTAAGATAAGGCTAACGGAATGTTACCGTTCAAAGGAAAGTTAACAACAGTGTGCGAAAAATCGTTTTTTTTGTCGTCAATATTTGTGCAGATTTTCCCGTGAAAAACTGTAATCTGAATCTAAGAAAGGACAGTTATTGCTATTCATATTTAATTTATAAAAATAAGTTTCTTTAGGGAAATTTTGGCAGAATATTTAGAGAATCCTTGATTATTTAACGAAAACAACATCATCTAGATATCGATAACTGTTGTTGAATTGATCCAGTAATTAAAATTTAACCGATTCTTTACTGAGTTTGGCCATAAACTGTGATTCATAACATATTCATACAGGAACAAGTCTGTTATTACGGGGGCGCAATTAGTGTCCATAGAAATTCCTAAACCCTGCAGATAAGCGTTATTGCCGAAAAGAATATTGATGGTGTCAAGGATTTTTTTTTATCTCTATCAAGGATAAATTTTACAACTTTAAGGTGGCTGGGGTGTCTTCGTCCATCTTGGATTTTGAAGTAGCAGATAACAATTGGTCATGTTGGTCTAGATCTTTAATGAAATGTGCAAAATTTGAGAGTAGTATGTAATTCATGTGTAAGGATTTTCATGTTAATATAGAAAACTATGTTTTTTTATCATATTTACGGCTGTATTTTCTAAAAACATAATATTTTTGTTTGATTCTTTTTTTTCAACTTTGCCACACAAGGGGAAATAATTCAGATTGTAGGGGAGGTAGCTCAGATAAAGTAATTTCACAGAGAAAAAATGTATTTTGATTAAAGTAAAATACATTTTCATATATACTCAAACCCACATATTGAAGGGAAGTAACTCTTGATGATTTCAATTTTCAACAAACCGGCCACCCCCGCAAACCGGCCGTCTTCCGTGGTCCGACCGGCGGCCGGTTTTGAGAAGTTTCACTGTAATAGTAAGTGTTGTGAATTTACCAATTTTAATATGTAGCAAGAAAACAAGTCCGATGACCCCATTTTTTCTTTTTCCTATCTGAAAGCATGTTATAAGAGCTATCGTCTCACATTTTATCTTAAAATTCTATGATGTAGTTTTCTTTTTATCACACAAAATTGGATTTTAAATGCATAATCTATACAAAATCTGGTGACCTGTATAATTTTTATTACATTTTGGAAAAAAAAACATGATAAAAACTACATTTTGACAAATTATCAAAAAATTCTATGGATTTTAATTAAGACACCCCATCCACCTTAATCATCTCATGACATTTCCAGTAACTATATAAAGCATATTTACATTTTTCATCACAGAAGTAGGCTATGTATGAGTTGCGGCAGATAAATTTGCAATCAGATTTTTCAAACGACCATTTAATTTAATGAGAAAACTTTTGTTTGCTAATTTCGTGTGTGGAAGTGTAGTGTACAGAGTCGAAAAGTCAAAACTGTCATTCGAATTAAAGGGTCAATCAAAAGCACGTAATTTATCTGAAACCTCCAAAGAATGGTTTACACTCAAAAAATAGTTAATTCCAATATTTTCATATACTTTATTACAAACGTTAATTATAATTTCTTTGATAGTAGTTAGGGGACTACTTAAAAGCACTGAAAGATTAATTGTCAATCTGAGATGTTATAATACTATGGTTGTTTACCTAATGACTCTTAGTGGAGCGCACACACCTGAATGTCGAAGAATTTATAATTTCATTCATTAGGCCTTCCGTGAAGTATTTATGTCATATTACCACCACATTGTTGGTTGCTTTGTCGGCCGGTACGAGCCTCATAATACCACAATACTGTTGGTTGTTTTGTCGGCTGGAACGAACTGCTTTGCGACTACTTGAAGTATGTTTCTTATTCTAGAGATAGGCGTATTATGTTCCCTTTTATTTATTTTTTAATTGTTTTCAAAATAGGATGAAAGAGCGTCTGTAATGACCCGATGATACTGTTTCCAATCTTTTTTAGATGGCAGACGATATTTATTTTTTTTTTCGAAAGCTTTTAACCTTTTGGTCTTGAACGATGTTTAGGTCCCCTGTTATAACATGGCCATTGAGACTAAATCTAAAATTCGATGATTCACAGTCTCCAGTTGAAGGATCATTGTTTTCTATACTGACGTCTAATGTAACTGACGTATGATTATTAATTAAACTTCTACTGTTTTTGTATGAACACTAAATAATAGTTGGTGCTATGCTATCAAAATAGAGAGGTGAAAGTTTTGAATGGTAGAGTCATTAAATATTCTAGATAAGTTGATAAAATCAATATCGATGTTAATATATTTATTTTCAGAAAATACCGTTTATGATCTTCAGGTTTCTCGATACGCGGGAACAGCCCATAGCTGTAATTCTACGCGTGCATTCATAGAATGGGCTCAAAGCGAAATTATATAACACTCCTTAAAAATATAATATAGTTACCAATTGGTGTTTGTCCAAGTTTGCATAAAAATTGATGCCTACCATTATTTTCAAATATAAATAAAAGATTGTCAAGTGTATAATTTAAGCGATGTTTAAGTCGTTGGTTTCGATTGATACGTTTGCCTGTTACTACGTTGTCTGTTATCAACAATATTTATAATATCAATAGAGGAAGTTTTATATATGTTCCATTGTTCCGATGTATTGTCATTTAGACCTATGGGATAATAACTAAATATGCAAATTTTCCTTCATATTTCAGAAATATAATATTTATGATTGATATGTCTACATTATAATAACGTGCTATTTCGACAAAATTTATTGTGTTATTTTATATGGCCTGTATTTGTAATATATGTATATCTTTCAGGATGAAGATCCTCGTGGATGCATTCTATCATAACAAAAGGTTTTCAAGAAAAAATGTATCCATATGATTATATTTTTCTTTTAATTATAACTTAGTAATATTATTTTGTAGATTACTATTGTAAGCATTATGAAATCTGTAATAACAATAGCGTCTTATTACAAATAATGTATAATACAGTGGTTAGCCATTTATAAAATTTCTAAATTGTTTGAAGGTATATGTACAAAAAGAAATTTTTTTTTCAAATATAGCTAAAAAAAAAAGAAATAAATATTTTTTTTAATAAGGCGTCACCTCTCTTGATGTTCGCTATCTATATTGTATATTTTCTATAAATTTTCTATATATATTTTCTTTTCAGAGAAACACTTTTAATTTATTGTTTGCTTGCTTGAACTGTAATTACATTAATAAGCGTGATTTTCAATTCTTGCTGTTCATTCTGTTATTTCAATGAGTTTTATATCGTATACATTACAGAAAATCTACTCATTGTATACCTAAAATGTTTTTCTTTTATGGTTCACAGAAACGTGTAGACAGAAATTTCTACATGTTTCCATTATTTTGAGGTCTTTGAGACATTTTGTGTGTTGAAAAATTCTATCTTTATTTTTGCGTAATGTTGATGTCATTTACTTTTTCGATTGAAAAGGGTTCATAATAATCAGTAAAGTAAGTGTGCATCCTTGAATAATTCAAGACTTTATATACACGGTATAGTTTTTACTTGCATAAACTTTATTTCCACTAATGATTGAACCATAATATACACTCATCACCTACATCTAGGGGGGAAACAGGAGATAACAACCCTGCTCAGATGCCTGACATCTGATGTACATTAGGTCAAGCGTAAGATCATTGACGAAGCGTAGTTTTTATTTGTTTGAAATATCTCAATTAATTCCAACTAAGACCCACCAAAAATAGTTTTGATGTATTTTTTTCCGATTGACAAAGCATCTTGATAAAACTTTCGTTTTTTGAAATAAGGTAGACCTTGTGAATATACTTGAGTAAGCCAATTGAACAAACTTGAATTTTGAAGAATTGCATAATTATCATTATCATTTTACACAAAGTAGCTTTGCTCTCATTTCTAATTTGTATTTTCGTGTGGTGTATAGTATTGCTACATTAGTAATTTAAATCAATTGATGACATTGGGACTTTTTGATTACTTACTCGCATCTTAACATATTATGTTTGTATCCGCATGTGTTTTTTTTTTTTTTTTTTTTTTATAATCAATAAAATTATTCGGAGTGTCTTTTGTTTTTTGCCATGACGTTGTCAGTATGTCTTCGACTTATGAGTTTTGAATGTCTCCTTGGTATCTCTTGCCACTTTCTATAGCCTATCGAACTGCATTGCTTATGAAAATAATGAAGGCTCCTTTACGACCTACAATTTTAAAGATTCAATATCTTAAGTTTGAAATTCATTGTTGAAAGCACATAATACGATAAGGATCTCACTTTTTGCAATTAAAGTTTTTTTTTTCTCACTTTCCAACTTTGTTGCTCAACAACCTTAAAACCAAATAATATTTAAAAGTTTGAAATAATAAGATCTTTTCAACATTTGTAATACGTTTTCACTAATACTGAAATGTAATATGTAACGCCACTTTTAATTATATCACGGCTGACGTTAAATCTACGGTTGTCGGTCGGAGTCATTTGCAACAACGCTGCGATATTGCAGTCAGCGCTTTCAACCAGGATATTTCAAATCTTTATTTTAAACATTTTTCTAATATTAATGTATAAAAAGAATAACAATACTGTGTTTGTAGAGTTGTCATCGTCAATTTGGGATTTGATAGTCGCAAATGCATTCTTACTGCCGAATAGGATCACTAACGGACAGTGACAACTCTTCAATCACAGATCTGATAATCATCAGTGATTATGACCTAGGATTCACTGAATAAATTTAGTGTTTTTTCCACTTTTTAGCATTAGGAGTTATCATAGCAATATGGAAGGTCAAGTAACAAAAAATAGTTTAATTTTCTGAGGAACCATCTACGTCTGTACAATGGAATAATAAAACAATTTTATATAATTTCTGTTGTTTTTTTTTTTTTTATTCATAATGAACGGATCTAGATCTGAATGATAAAGTCATTAAATAAATAGTATTTGCAACTTCAAGGACTCACAAAACAATTTCTTTTCCAATCGACCGACTAAATGTATATCATTATACATCTTTTTTTTTATTTTCTTAATTGGTTTTAGTGATTGAGTTTGTTGTTTGGGAGAACTCATTTCTAATGAATTACCGCTAAATCAAAAACCAGTCACGACGTCTGTGCATACGGCACAATTTCAGAAAATCATTCGTGGAATGAATGACCTAATATTGTGGTGCTTTCCAAGCAAACTGAACATTACACATGAAATAGAATATATGGGCACTTTTAGAACTACAATTGTTAAACATAAATCAGTCTATGTCATTGGGTCTTTTGATAATCTTCACTTGTTATTGTTGTCATCGCGTGCTTATTTCCTAATATTAGAAATGTGTATGTTCGGAGCGTTTAACTTTTAAAAAAATAATATTTAATTTAAAGCCTATTGAAGTTATTTGTGAAGTGTCAAAGGCTCATTTGAAATCCAGAATTCAAAATTTAAAGATTCGAATATGTATCTGAACTTACTTGAAATGCATGGTCAAAACTCATAAGTTATTACTTAATACAATGATCCTTTATTTAAAGTCCTAAATCACTTCAAGTGAAACACATGACCGATGCAGATATTTTCTTTTTATCTTGATCAATAAACTTTCAAATCCTCTACTGATGAGACGACGACGAAATTCATTTCAAGCTTTGTAGAAATGAAACCCCCTAAAAAAAATAACAAAATCACAAAAAAAAGATAACAAAAATACAAAAAAAAAATACTGGATAGTACAGCATACTACATCAACCAAAACATTGTCTCCTTCGAAAATAACTCACATACAAAAACAACACGGTCCAGATAGCCCGACTTGGTACAGGCAAAAAAGATGTGGGTTGAACCAGTATCAAGTTCGCACAAATCTTCCAATTGATCGATCTTTACTATATATGTCTTAAAACACACAATGAGGAAACCTGCACAGTGCGGGTACCCACAGGATGACCACTTACTTTTACAAGGAAATAAAAAAAGCACCTAATTTAGAAAGCAATGTCATAAAGTGTTCGTTGCTACATGAGCTAGCTAAGGTAGCTAAGATGAAATATGAAATTGAAATCGGCAGTATTTGTAGGGAGCCAGATGACACCCTTGTATGTCATCCAGGTGAAATCGAATATGGTGGCATTAGAAAGACAGGCAAAAGAAACCAAAAGGATATTCTAACTTATAAAGCGTAAACAAACTGAAAATGCCATAGCAAAAACCAAAAACGACCAATATAGAAAATTAAAGACTGAGTAACACGAACCCCATCAAAAATCAGGGGGTGGTGTGATCTCAGGTGCTCAGCAAAGGTAAGCAAATCTTGCTACACCTGTGGCACCCGTTGTTTTGTTCATGTAAATACAAAACAGGTGATACGTCTAATTCGGTCGGTCACATTCTAGCAAAATAGGACGGGATTGTGGTTACAATGTGGTAATTATACCATATAAAGTGCCATTGAACAAATTGAATCACATTTAGACTTTGAAAGAATTTAGCCAGTCAGAACCAAGCTTAGGAATATAATGTAAGGATCTATATTTAAATCAATATATACATATATATATCAATTATTTACAAATTAGATAAAAACGTGGCCTTCAGATGCTATTCATGGTTTTAAATGGTCAATATATGAATTTCTTGATTTATAATAATGCTTGAGGTGTACTCCTCTCTGTAACGTTATGCATGCATCCTCATGTCATGCTGGTGGAATTGTATCTCAGCAATAATGCAGCATATATATTACTCTTGAAGCCTATCTTGGATATTAATGACCTTGCGAACGATACAGACAGTAATTTGTAACGATCTATTTGAAATGTTAATTTGCATTAAGTATCTCCGATTTAAATAATTAACACGAATGCACTGGATTTCAGTTAAATATTTATTTAATTATTGTATTTACCTATATACAGTTAAAAAAAAATCGTAAAAGTTGAAAAATTAACCCTACAGTATATTGACTTATAGGATTGTTTTATTCGCCAATATCCGTATTTTGTTTAATTCTGCAGGGGAAAAAATGTGAAATTCTTTGGAAACAATAGATACAACCACCATTATACTCCGTTTCGATGCCTTCATTGGGATTGACATTTGTGCTTTGATTTCACTTGTATTTTGGCCTCATGAATCATTATAGAAAAATCCAAATAGAGGCGGCTCGTATTGTCACAGGAGCCACCAAACTTTGTTCTAAAACTGTACTTTATTATGATACTGGCTGGGTAACTCTTAGTGAAAGAAGACCAAGACATCATTTCACGAAATGTTTCATGATCAAGCTCCTGGTTATCTTTTGTAGTCTCGTACCTCAAAAAATTTATAACTATTATACTAGAAGTGCATTTATTGTTCAAAACCTGAACTATAGAACTTCTTTTTTTTTTTATCAAAATTCTTTCCTACCATCTGTTATTCGTGAATCGAACAGCCTTCCACAAGATGTAAGATGAAATCCATCAAAATCACACTTAAGAATTATTTAATTCATGATATGAGCTGCGTCGGATAAAAATTTTGTGAAACATATACATATCATATTCACAGCTACATGTAAGACCACACTTAGAAATGAGTTGTTCACATCTTTCGATCAAACTGACTTCTGAGTAACGGGCAAACCACAGAATAAACATGTAATGTAAATTGAAAATTATATTATTGCGGATTTCTTTACACTATGCTCCCAGTGTTGTCATTTTGTTGAGTGAGACGGATTTATATAAGTTCGTCTTGTTTCCGAATCCCTGTATTTCTATTGTATAATTGTAATTTGTGCACTTTTGAAAAATAAAATATTGTTTAAACTAATACAGAAAAGTTGTCTTGGCCAGTGACGCAGCTTTATGAATGTGGCGACAAAACCGCTGCAAATGTTTTTTTTTCAATTTTGATTTATCCATCCAAAGATCAAGGTTGAAAATAGAAAATCCACTCTGTTCAACAAAAATCTTTTTACAATACAGATTCCGACCAGTCAAACTGTTCTGGCACGATTACATTATAAAATTGAAAGCCAAAAATAATTATCATTATATAGTATAAAAAGCAAATGGTCTATTTAATATAACTAAAGCCTAAAGTCAACTATGCTCTATCGAGTTTTAGCATTGCTAATGGTTTGATTGCATACAATTTCTTGACATTTAAGTTTAAACTTCACAGCTTAAAACTAAATTGATCTTGCTGGTAAATATCTACTGCAATGCAAACAAGAAGAATAAAAATGCTATTTGCAATTTTAGCCAACCCCATCCTATCCTTAAGCACATTTCGTTCATTTGAAAAAAAAATAGTTGCAAGTGTTTCGACGGACGAGTAGGCGATAGACGGATACTAAGTAAAACAAGTCTAATAGAATAAGCGTACAGAACACTTTAAAAGGGGGATAAATCTTTAGGATTTTATTTATTTAAATTTGACTTACTTCCCTTGTACCGAACGAGGTTTTTTTTCTGATGTTAATTGATAATTGGTAGGTCGCAAACAGTTTACTCTAGGATAGAATTGAAATGGCGGGAGGGAAGATTAATTGATTTTCTTAACGCCTATAGGTTAATATGTTATTATTATTATTTTTTTTTTTTTTGGAATCAGAACAATAACATTAATGGTACATTTTTTATGCACCAGATGCGCATTTCGACAATTGATGTCTCTTAAGTGATGACCGAAGCCTAAATATCAAAACTTAATAAAAAAAAGTTGGAATAGCTGTTAAAAAACAAAAGAGGACCTAAAGTATAACCAAATCCGACCAAGGAATCATAGCTTTGCATGAGGAAGATATATTCCTTAATCTAAAATGATTTCAAAAATTTTATTACAACAAGTTTCAATCTTACAATATCCGTATTTTCATGTCAGTACCGAAATTATGGCTACTGGGCTGGTGATACCCTCGGGGATTAACAGTCCACAAGCAGAGGTATCGACCCAGTGGTAGCAATAACATTAACAGTATAAAAATAAGGAGATGTGGTATGATTGCCAATTGGACAACTATCCACCCAAGTTCAAATGAAGTGAATGTAAGCAATTATAGGCAACCGTACGGCCTTCAATAATGAGAAAAACCCATACCGTATAGTCGGCTATAAAAGGCCCCCGACATGAAAAATATGAAACAATTCAATTGAGAAAACTAACGGCCTAATTTATAAGAAAACAATTTACGAAAAACAAGTAGACAGACATAAACCAACGACAACCACTGAACAGCAGGCTCCTGACTTGGGAGAGGCACATACAGAATGTACCGGGGTTCAACAAGTCCTAATTTTATGACCAGATGCTCATTTTGACAATTGGTGTCTCTTCAGTGATGCTAGAGGCCGAAATATTTGAAATTTCAAAACTAAATAAAAACATTGAAAGAGTTGATCGAAACAAAAAAGGACCTGAAGTATAGCTAAATCCGGACAAGGAATCAGAGCTATAAATAATATTGATCTACTCATGCAGGTAATTATAACCAGTGATTTCAACTCGGGGATAGTCGTGCAATTTTGACAGAATTCACAAATATATGGGATGTTGGTATGTTAAACTATACTGATAACTTGCCAGTTATAACCTCATCGGAAGGTCTTTTAAAATACGCTGAAAGAATAGTTCTCTACAAAATCGGACATTATATCAAAATACCCAATCAGATTATGAGATAGAAGAACGTCGCCATGTTTTTATACATTCGACACAGCCAAGCAATTACCTGTTGTTATACAGTCGGATAGGAAAAGCCAGAATAACCTACTTCTAAAAATTATAGCTGTTTTCATATAATACCTCTGCTACAAAACCGCCGGTTTTTGGTGATGTTCGTGTTCCCAGACTCTTTAGATTGTTTTTTTTTTACTTGTTTGTCTTTTCGTTTTTTGTCATGGTGTTGTCTGTTCGACATATGGATTTTGAAAGTACCCTTGGTATCTTCCGCCTCTACACTATATGCGGAGTCCAATTTATAAACGGGGCCTCGGTGGCTGAGTGGTCTAAGTAGTTACTACTGTAATCACTAGCCAGTCAACACTGAGGTTGTGAGTTCGAACCAAGCTCGTACGGGTGCACTCGATTCCAATCTTAATTGTCAGTTTTCCTATCGAAGATCGGTGGTTTTCTCCGGGCACTCCGGCTTCCTCCACCAATAAAAACTGTCCGACACGAAATAGCCCAATAGCGGTGCTTAAAAGTGGCGTTAAAACACCAAAAATTAAAAAATCAAACCAATTTATAAAAATGTTCCATGATCAGGAAACTTGTCCTCCTTGCAGATGATTTATGTTGTATGAACAATTGGCAAATGTATAAAAGTTATACAGATCTTGAACAATAATTACATCCTTTAAATCATTATTTTGATTTAGTAAACTATTAATGTTACCGCAACTTGGTATGAAATAGTATTGCTCTTTTATGAAGATAATCGATTCTTAAGTAGAGTTTTATTTTAAATTCCTTTTAATATGAATTCAAGCTCAATTTGTTATCGTGTTAGTTTATTTTTCGAAATCAGTCTTGCATCACTGTTCATGTATGTAATTTTTTTTTATCGTGAATATTTTCAACATCTTTTTTAGTACACGGATTCAGACATGCAGTTCTGTGATTTCCAATAAATTGCCAGAATTGGCATTTTACGATCCTCGGGTCGGTCGATAATGGTTACTGGCAGACCTTGTTTGCATAGCAGAAATGTTGAGGATCTCAGTTTAGGCCTCCGATTTATAATATTCTTGGAGGTTTAAATACTGTCTGCCGGTTTAACACCGGTTTTTGATAGGCTTCGAAGAGCTCAATCATTTTTCTGTTTAGTGTTTGTTCCTTATAAAAATAAGAAGATGTGGTATGATTGCCAATGAGACAACTGTCTACCAGAGACGAATTGACGTAGATGTAAGCAACTAAATGTCATTGTTCTGCCTTCGACAATGAGATATACCCATACCGTATGGTAGGCTATACAAGGTTCTTTAGTAACAAACTGTATAACAATATTATTGAAAAAACCAAAGGCTACATGTATGTTCAAAACAATTAACGAAAAACTAATATGATAGACAGTGACCAAGGACAACGACTGAATTGCAGGTTCACAACTTGGGATAAGCACATACTAAATGATGTAGGGTCAAACAGGTTAGCGAACGTTCAACCCTCTCCATAACCAGGGGCAGTGTTGTAATCTCAATTTAATTGTTACCTCTAATTTTATACAAATTTTATACATAATTGTTCAAAATTTATGAAAGTGATATATATTCCAATATATTTGACCATAAAAATTAATTTCATTAATAAAACAGCACTGATACAATAATGCAATTACAAATGTATATTTCATACATCGGATTGAAAACATAGATAAACCATAGAAAATGAAATAAGCGACAATCATCTGTTTTACAGTGATTCCCGCTTAAATGTAAAATGTTCTCTTTTGGTCATAGTGTGGTCAGTCTTTCTTCTGCTTGTACTTTGTGATTGTCCTTTGGCATCTATTTAAAATCAAACTATATATTATTGTTATATACATATGCACATTCACAGTTCTACAATATGTTGATACTGTCGATTGCACAAAGTCATGTTTCTTTCCGACGGTTAATAGTAGTATCCTTTAACTTCACTTTCCGCTATATAGATGATGTTTTCTCACTAAATAATTCAAAATTTGATGACTATGCTGAACACATCTATCCAATCGAACTTGAGATAAAGGATACAACGATACAGTTAGTTTGCCTCATATCTTGACTTACATCCAGAAATTGACAATTAGGGTCGGTTAAAAACAAAACTTTACGACAAAAGAGATTATTTCAGTTTCCCTATTGTAAACTTTCCATTTCTATGTAGAAATATTCCAGCAGTGCCTGCATACGGAGTATATATCTCACAATTGATTCGATATTCCAGGGCTTGTATTTCCTATCATGATTTCCTTGATAGAGAGTTGCTGCTCACAAGGAAGCTATTTAACCAAGAGTTCCAAGCGGTGAATTTGAAATCATCCCTTCGAAAATTTTAAGGTCGTCATCACGAGTTGGTTGACCGTTATGGAATATTTGTTTCACAGATGAAAACGGATATGTTCCAATAGTCGTAACTATAATCCCGACCCCTTTTCCCCGAATGTGACCTACCGCATAAGACTTATCACCGGATCTGTACTAACAACACGACGAGTGCCACATGTGGAGCAGGATCTGCTTACCCTTCCGGAGTACCTGAGATCACCCCCAGTCTTTGGTGGGTTTTTGCGTTGCTCAGTTTTTAGTTTTCTATGTTGTGTTTTGGGAACTGTTGTTTGTCTGTTGCTCATTTTCTTTTTTAGCTATGGCGTTGTCAGTTTATTTTCGACTCATGAGTTTGAATGTCCCTTTTGTATTTTTCGCCTCTCTTTTAATGACGTCTTTATTCTAAATCCATTGGATATTGAACGTGTACTGCATGAAATTTTAAATTTAAAATATTTTTTATAAGTTGTAATTTTATTTTTATATTTTTATAAGTTGTAATTTTTATAAGTTGTAATTTTTATAAGTTGTAATTGGCATTGAACTAGCTGTCAGTAACTGCGAGTACTCTCAGATCTGTATTTGGTTTCTTTTTTCTTGTGGGGATGTATAAATACCCTGCCACGTCCGGTCTTATTTTTGTTATTTGTTTTTCTGCTTTGTTTTGATCAGATGAATTAAGCACTTTTCAACTGATTTTTATAGTTAGTTCTTACTTAGTACTGTTACACCACTGTCCCAGGTTAGGGGGAGGGTTTGGTGCCAGCAAACTAGTCTCACCCCGCCACATTCTGTATGTCCCTGTCCTAAGTCATGACCTGTAATTCAGTGGTTGTCGTTTGTTGTATATCATATTTGTTTTTCGTTCATTGTTTTGAAAAGAAATCAGACCGTTAGTTGAATGGTTTTACATTTTTCATTTCGGGGCCTTTTATAGCTGACTATGCGATATGGGTTTTGCTCATTGTTGAAGGCCGTAAAGTGACCTATAGTTGTTAAAATTCTATGTCATTTGGTCTTTGGTAGAGAGTTGTTCCATGGGCAATCATACCACGTCTTTTTACTTTTATGAGAACATGTGTGCTACTAGACGTAAAGCAAACAATAACCAATCCTTATTCTGAGGTCCTATATTTAAAAACAGAGACCATTAACATTGATTGATGTGCTTGATATAATGTGTTCCTAATTTTCAGATAAAATGCAACCGGGTAATTATTTACAAAATTTTTATCAAAAATACAAAAAGCAAAGTAAATGTGCACAATATCCGCACAAGCGCGGCAATTTTCCATGCTCTACCAAAGAACAGATCGGTTTGAAATTCCATTGGATTTAAGTAAAATTGTAAACTTCATTAATTGTGTTTAAAAGATTTTAAACGTGTCAAACATCCAATTTAATTAAAATTACAAGTTATAATATTGTCTATTTGATGAGGTTTTTAACAACCGGATATTAAAGTCTCTACACGATGTCGGCAATAAATATAACCTAATGGGAACAAATATTTGCATAAAATATCCCGGATGATACAACATTGTTAAGTCAATACACATTGACTAGTTGTAATGAAATGTTAAGAGTAAGGCTATAGACGTCGTGATCAACATAGAAATGTGCTTCTGAAAAATGGCATTTTTTTTTTCCTTTCTTTTCGGAGGTGAAGGTTTTGAAGTTTTTGGATCAACCTTAAGTTTAAAATCTTACGACTGAAATTTGCATAAATTTCTGACTTGCAGAAAAAATATCTCATTTTCCTGAGAAAAGAGAGTACAGTCAAGTCTGGTATAAAGGTTACAGGCGGGACCAGAGAAAACAGACTTTATAATAGAAATGACTTTTGAATTGAGGTTCAAAATATATAGGCATGACTACAGCGAGACTAGAAGTGTGTGGCCTTGCAAAACAGATTTCGCCCAATAGAAATGACCTTCACGGCAGATTTGACTGTCTATATAAAATATTATCTTTCAATATTGGCCACTGTACTGTTTGGCAAATGATTTTTCTTTAAGTTAAGTTATGATTTATCTTCATCGTATTGTAAATAATGTGTATTGTATGCAACTTTTGTGTGGGTAATTATGTATTTGATAGGGTGCAATGAACTCAGCTTAGAAATTGTCCCCCTCAAAACCTCTTTCGGTGTTTACAAGTGACATAATAGATGGCAAAATTCCAAATACTCTCAAATATGTTTTACTTTCCAATTTCGCCGACTGTTAGCCTGGCCTCTATAATCCCGAATATACCTGTAATAGTTGTCACTGCATTTAAATCAATTAGATATTAATCAACAAGAATAAGGATCCTATCAACTTTGACGAAGTATAGATAATTAATTGATTAATTAATGGTTTGATAAACGTCAAGTGGCAAATAGTTAATGCATGAGCATGACGACAGTAGTTATTCATTATCTTACTACATGTAGCGCTATGTCGTAAACAGTAGAACATAAAAGATGTATTCGGAATGAATAATAGATAACATCGTCGGTATTCAAAGATTTAGGTTTCGAAGAGATTGTAGACGAATGTTCTTATTACTACTTTTATATCAAATATTCATGGTATTTCCTGGCAATGAAACATTGCAAACATAAGTAAAAGCGAAAAACAAACAAAAGAACTGTGTGATACAGATACCATGTGCATGACACGGGTTTATTAAATATGTTTGAGACCATATTAGCCAAAAGGACATAACCAGAACAGCCAAAGCCTTACCTGGTGAGCTTAAACCGTCGTTTGGGTACAATTATACACTTTACTTTTGAATTGGGAGTTTACAGGCAAAAACGTGTCAATTAAATCATGTCAAAACTTAAGAACTGACTTCTAGGCAGATGGTACTCTACTGACTTGATAGTCCATCAGCAGAGGTATATTGTTGTAGGAAAACACGTAAGATACTGATTTTTGTGTGCACAACACTTTTTGCTATACGTATCGTAAGGTTTGCTGTCAAAACTTTTGAAATCCAAATATTTTAAACTTTCACTTTGCATAAAAACCAAAAGAGCCAAAATGCAATTTGAACTACAGTGTAGGGTCGTTTTGTTCAAGAAAGTTGCTATAAGTGATATATATCATCAACAATAATATTGGCGTTTATGTGTACAATGTTGACATGTATGCAATAACATATTTTAGTACACAAGTTAAAATTTCAATATTGATTTTTCTTAATGCCTGGATTTTGCTTAAACATTGAATTAAAAAAATAAATGACAAAAATCATATGCAATGAAGTCTAGTTTAATTTTCTATGAAATAAATAAATCTATTAAATGTAAAATTTAAATTAGATTATTTTTTTTAAACAATTATCGTGAAACATTAATATTTGGTTATTTTTTTCATAAAAATCGACTTATCGAAGAATTTTTCATAATATTCATATTTTCTTAATGTTCTTTATGATATATATTTCTTGGGTAGTGTACACGGGAATTGAGAATTATATATTTGTACTTCTAGAAAACTTCCAAACACATTCGCCATTTTGAAAAATTCCGAAAAATTCACTTTCTTAAATCGATGTGGGACGTAGTTTACCCTCGATTTAAACTGTTAAAAGTTGCCAGTTTTGCTAGATCTATGTATCGATATTTTCAATATAGCTGCAAAGTATTACTTTTATCAACGGAATTTGTGAATTTGATGTACTAGTAGACATGGGGTCGCTAGATTTACCATTGAGTCAACGGGGAAATTACGAGAAAAAGTACAATTTTTTCGAATCTCCAGGGATGTTATTTAATCAAAAATTAAACTGTCAGGAACAACATTTTTAGGTAGAACTATGTTCGAATACCAACCAAGGATATAGCTGCAATAGTTAGAAAACGGGTCAGATTAATGAGAAAATTGAACTTTATTGAAGCACCTATGCATTTTATGCGAGACTAAATGACACAAAATGGCGGCTCGCTACGTCACCAAAGTCACGTGATGTCTTACTTAGTTGGATATGGTTCGGTGACATTTTGGTGTGATTTTAAAGGTTAACAGTGTTATGTTATAGCACATGTGTATTTGTAATATTTTTAGTTTACATCCAGGTGAGGTAACATTTTGGTCCTAAGGAAGCGCGATGAGGGTAACGTTTCATTCAGAAACGTGACAAATCAAAACAAATATCACCTGATATTATACAAACTATGACCTGTTCACAATTTCATAACTTCTCACTGTTTTGCCAATCGTTAAAAACTTCAAAATGAGGCTGTAAATCAAAATCGTGTGTGCTTTCTCTTTTGAAGGGTGTCAGAACTTAAAACTTTCTGTGTTTAGCATAACACGACTGCCGCTTTAACCTTTGACATCAGCTTTGAAATAAGCCTTTGTTCAAACACGGATAAGTGTGAAAATTCAAACAGTTGCCATAATTCAATCATGCCTTTACTCAAATGGTTCAAATTACAATCATGCTTTTATCCTAATCTTTGATGTCGGTTTAAAATGTATATTTTGATTTATTGTGTTTTGGAGAAAAAGTCTAATATTTGTTAGCAATTATAATTTTTAATTTTAAACTTAAATAGTTAAGGCTGTAGATGATTGATCCCAAAGGTGGAAAATTCGAAACAAACAGATAGCAAAATAAATTTAAAAAAGTAGTTCTGCTATTTGATTGTTAACCTAGTCCTAATAAAAATGTTAGTGACTGATTGGGGAGGCTTGGATTTCTTTCTCTAGAATAAAGAAATTTGATCACAATGTGTTCTGTTTTATGGGTACTTTCCGGAGACCTTCAGAAAAAGGTTTCGGGTTTAGGGAGCTACCATTTGATTTTTATGGGGGGCTAGGATGAAAAATTTTGTCCTGCCTTTTTATTTTCACTCTATTCAGTCCTGCCTTTTAATTTTTCACTCTATTCGGTCCTGCCTTTTTTTTTATTAGTTTATCCTGACTATTTTTACATAAATTGTCATCCTACCTTTTTGTTTTGCCAAGTTGCTCATCCTGCCTTTTTTTTTACTCAAAACTCCTGTCCTGTCTTTTTTTTTCAAATTTCATCCTAGCCCCCCACCCATAAAAATCAAATTGTATTATTGTTCACTGAAAGTAGACGTTACGGGTCAAAACAAAATGTTCTTTAAATATGAATGACAGTGAAGTACTCTGAAGAATCTCAACGAAAATACACACAACATTTTAAAATCAGCCAGATTTGTTAATGTTGCAGTAAATTAACATACATTGATGGTGGGTCCTCGGTGGCCGAGTGGTCTAAGTAGTAGACTATTTTAAAACATTATTAGAAAAATACATCTCTCACTATTTTTATCTTTTAAATCAGAGAAAAGAACATTTCTTATTAGAAAAATGTTTTATATTGGACAATCCCGTTATCAAAGTAACAGATAACCATGCAGAAATATTATATTAATTATAAACATACCAGTATCTGAACTTACATTGAATTTCTATCTGTTTGTAACTGACTATATGTAACTGTCTGTTTGTGACACCAGGTACTGTCTGGTGAATGTTTCATTGTACATATTTGAATAAAATTTTATCAAGAGAAAAAGTAGTCGAACTACTGTAGCACAAGCCAGTCAACACTGAGGTTGTGAGTTCGAATCCCGCGCGGGGCAGGTGCACTCGACTCCAATCTTAATTGACTAGTATTGTCAGTTTTCCTACCGAAGATCGGTGGGTCTCTCCAGGCACTCCGGCTTCCTCCACCAATAAAACCTGACCGCCACGATATAGCACAACAGTGTTGAAAGTGGCGTTAAACAACAATTAATCAACCAACACATTGATGGTACTTCAAAATGACATTTTCAGTTTCATGGAGGACAGCAAACACAAGAAATAACGATTACGGTATTCTTCTTTATTTTTGTGGACAGTCAGTGACTGTATCGATCGATATGTAAAAGGCATATAACTTACCATTACATGTCAGTAATGCTCTATACGCATGCACCAAATTCGGTTTGTTTGACATATATCTTATCAACTTGAACAGTTGTCTGACATGTTGTTGTTCTCTTTTTGTGCCAGTTTATAAATCAGTCGAGTATATGTTACTTTATTTCCTATAACCATAAATATAGACTGATGTTTTAAAAGCAATATTGACCAACTATACCAAATCACACATATATTTGATAAAACTGCCGACTGCTTCATTTTGATGCCAATTTTTCATATGGTCTTATCCCACGTTTTACTACAACTGATACGATTATAGTATTTTTTTATACCTTTAAACCCAATTGTTTTGGAAGATTTGAACACTCAAATGCTATTTTTTATGCTGACAACGGACGAGATTCTGACACTCAAATGGTATAAATTTCATTCCTAACAATGGTCATTTATGAATATAAAAATGAGGCATGTCTTCAAGGTTGCAGATACGGACAGTCATCTCGGTTATTACGGAATACAACCATTGCGTTAAACCACAGTGGGTCGTGTTTTGGTGATAAGAGTACTTATTTCTATAGATAAATATACTTTGTGTGCGTTGCAAAATGATATTTTGATCGACCCCACTCAATTCTTACTTTTTCAGTTCCTCCTTTATTTCTGGTAACGTTATTCGTATATATAACGTTCTGCATGTGTGTGAAACATTCGTCGCCTGGCAACAGACAGCAAGTTTAAACTAAAATTTACATCAAGCACGTATTCGGGAATATTTGTTAAACATAAGTTCAGAATCATAATTAGCTACAAATAGCACTGCATGTTCATAACCTTAGACGAGTTATTCTTTTTTGTCTCTTTTGGCATATAGCTCGTCAAGCATTTGTACATTCCTGTCATTCAAATGTTTGGATTTGAGCATTCCTGATGAAGATTAATCCAGAAAAGAGCTTCGGACGCACGAAATTTATATGGAGTTTTTTTGTTATTTCTTAATCTTAAATAGCAAACTACGACGGAAAAACTTTGAATTCCAACTTAATGAGCATGGATTCATTTTGTAAATACACATAATAAATGATTGAATATTATATTGGGAATCTGTACTTTACCTAAAGCTGACTATTGAAATCTTCAAATATATGCGAGGATATTTTAGAAATTTGAGGACGCGTTCAAACGCTATCAATCAATCAATATAAATAGTTGGCTTAAATTTTAGCCAAAACTTGATTTTATTGTCTATTCAGCTTTAAGCATGCATCCTTACTTTTACAGATAAATGTCGTTGTTTCTTAAAGAATAACATCGATTCAAAACAAACAGTCAGTTTGGAAAAAACACAAATTGATTGATTTCTTAATGAAGTTCGTTTAAAGCTGATAGAACTTCTGAACAGTACTGAATTTACTGCAAGCAAATTTTCTTAACAGTACTGATTATACCGAATTATATTGGTATGAAAAAATACTGAAAGCTAGCTTACAAGCCGGGTATCTTTAATGAAATACAACGTCAGTCAACCTGCATCTTGCATATATTCGGAGACATCTTTAAGGTTGGAATCAGAATTTGAGACAAATCGTATTTTTAAATAGAGCAGGTTGATCTGAAAACAGCTAACTACTGTGGACAAAACCTTTCAACCAGGCATTATGTACACATTATCCACAATTGAAAAATTAAACAGGAAACTTTTATCATTACACATCTGGCCATTGAAACCTTCAAATATATATTAGGCTATTTTGGATTTGTGGTAACATTAAAATGCCATCAATCAATCACATATATAGAATCATCATGCAATCAGACAACTATTGTCCAAATAACAGGTATATTAATAGGTGTTTTCTTTAATTAATTTGTGATTGTACAATTAAAGTCTTCAATCTTGAGCTAACGGTAAACATTAGGGTTAACATAACAGTTCCTTTTGGGGCTTGTGTGTGGTCAGCGTTTTACCAGATCCAGATTCAATATTTTATTAAAGGCTCACCATTTATAGGAGATATAATACAATCATTATAATGTATATGTTCCAGACCATATGAGTATTTGGACCGTACGCGTACGGTCTGGACCGTATGCGTACTTTTTCGAAATACGCATACGGTCGGACTGTACGCGTATGGTCTGCCTAATTTTAAGAAGTTGGCCAAGTTTATTAGATACAAATGTATATTACAGATCAACATTACTGACATCTCGAATTAATATAAAAAGTTTAATTGTAATTGAAATAAAAACTTAATATTTTAAATATTTAAAAAAGTCACGTTAATTTAATCTGTTAATCTCCTGCATTTAGCATGTCAGTAATACATGGAATTGAATTGGGCTCACTGAAATTGAAGTTATCGGAAGTAAACATAATGTGGGAAGAAACGTTTTAAAATATTTAGGAACTTTACTATAAAAGCTGTCAAACCAGCTGTTTACTTGTGGGAAGACTGATAGAATTAAAAATGTTTTGATAAATGGGAAAAGTGATTCAGCGAGACACGCAAAATTGAAACTGCACATTGGAAAACAGAAAGAATTTCATTGCATGCTGCCTCAAAACAAGCAAGTTTTTCTCTTGCTAGCAACAGATGCAAATGCAAAGGAACATGCATGAACAAAACATGTAAATGTAACATCTGACGTTCCTTGTGGCAGCAAGTGTCATCCTGGGCGAGAGAGCCAAAATAGGATTCAGATAGACAATTAAATAAATATTTTATAAATTTCAATTGATTGAATGTTCACTTATTCACTTTATTCATCTTATTATAATAATATTAATTTTTAAAACTCAGTAAAAGATTTTGATAAATGTTTGTCTAAAATTAACCCATATGATCTAAATACATGTATGGTCCAGCTCGTACTAGACCGTATGAGTATATTCATACGGTCCGACCGTACGCGTATGGTCGGACCGTACGAGTATACGCATACGTTCCGGACCGTACGCGTACGGTCCTAATACGCATATGGTCTGGAACATGTCGATTTCTGGAAAAACCGAAGACACAACGATTGGAATTGAATAAACTGAACATAAAATGTCAGGGTTAAATTACAGGATAAAAATAATGTCTATAAATCATATATTCGCTAGAAAACAGGAGAAAAGCTCGGCGAGCCTCACTTTTTATCTATGCAGTTTCTAAAGCTCGTACAAATATTTTTTTTTTTTTTTATTGTGCATATTGTATATGGCCTTTATACCATCAAACCTGATTTTAATCGACGATCCAGCAGCTTTTAACATGCATCCTTACTTTTACAGATAAATGCCGTTATTTCTTATAAGAGTTACGTCGGTTCAAACTACATTAAAATTGAAAAAACACAAATTGATTTGTTTCTTAATGAAGTTCGTATAAAGCTGATAGAAACCTTCACTCCCAAATTAAAACTCCAATTTATAGTTTCTGTCAGGAATCTACGATTGGATGATAATGAAAAGGAATTAATTTTAATCTTATGGAAAATTTCTAGATTACCATTGAAATAAGAAATTAAATTAGTTGATAAATTTGAAATCGCGGAATGTTTTCTGTCTATGGTTTTTCCCACTTGAGAGTAGTAAACAAACGTTTGAATGGCAGTTTAATCACAAAAAGTATATTAACTTGTTTGTTACGACATTTTCCATGAAATAAATGTGATTCACACTCTAAATAAGAGTGGTTGTGCTTCGCTATTTCCCGTTGAAGTAAAACTTGGTTGATGTTGATGGCCTATATGCTCAGCATATACATGTATGTACATTTGGTCGTCTCTGTTGACTATATATTTACAACCTGTTTACCCATGGGGGATTCAAGGGTTGTCATATGGGATCCAACGCAATCCCTAAACACACATATATATATACGTCTAAACATGTGACAACTTTATGACAGACATTCTCCATCGGATAACACGTGGTTATACAGGGCTACATGGAACACCATAATATATATATAATTCGTCTCAAATTTAGCCGAACAGTGTTAGATCGGTAAATTTGCTAACGAAAATGTTGTTCTTCCCTCAGCGGGATTCGAACCCTTGCTTTGGGCGTATGACATTTGCGCCGATTTTAAAAATGTTCGATCTTTCATTTGCGCCGATTTGATTCAGGTAAATTACAAGTGAATGTTATCTTTTATTTATCATTATAAACCTCTTCCGTTAGCCAGTTGTACATTTATTATGAATTGTCAATTATAACATGTATATAATTGTTTCCTTGCAAATAGATTTGTTGTCGTTTTCATCTGGCTCAGAACTGGTAAAGGAAAATTCAGTCTGTTGGGCTAAGCAGAGTACAAAGACAAATCAAGTGACACTGTTAAATGGCTATCGCAATTTTTCGGGCTACAATTCCTCCCCCTCAGATGAAATCGAGGACTGCTTCACGTTTGACATTATGTCTGACGCTCCTTCTGATGCCATGCATTCTTACACTACGTACTAAGTACTTATAAATGCTCAACTTCACGTCATCCACCTTATTTCTGGGCAGCTGCACCCGTTGAAAACTGTATGAGGACGAATAACGGTCTGGAATCGTTTCATTCGCATAACAATGAACAGTTCTATTCACCCCACCCTAACATATATGTCTTTATGAATGTCATCAAGGTCGTTACTTATGTTAAAATGAGAACTCTTGACATTTAAATGTTGTGCTTTTGAATGATGTAAATAGAATTTTACTACGTGATTTTAGTTGATGTAAACAGAGTTCTTTTATCTTTTAAATTGACTTATCCTGCTCGAAATCCTACTTCCACCTCCCCGTGGTGAGCAGGGGACAACAGTTATATATATGTTATAATTGACAATGCATAACATATGTACAACTGGCTAACGGAAGAGGTTTATAATGATAATTAAAAAATAATATTCACCTGTAATTTACCTGTACACAATCGGCGCAAATTAAAGAAAAAATCGGCGCAAATGCAAAACGCCGCTTGCTTTTGTGACATCGTGGCAACACCGCCTATATACCTTGACCAGGAATCAGATTATGCAACTCTAAGTTCAGCTCCTACAGATTGGTAGAATCGGAAAGGAATTGCAATTAAATATTCAATGAATTGTTTGCACCAGTGATGATGATCTTTGAAGTAAACAAGTTGATAAATTCTATCAAGCAAGTTCCAGAGACCACTTCTGCATGACGGTCTTTGTAAAGTTTATACTGTAGGAGTATCACATAGAATTTGTAAAAACAGCTTCTCGTGCTGTCGTGCTGGCTTCGAGTGCTGGAGGTAATTGATTCCATCCCTAGCCGGTTCAAACCAATGACTTGAAATTGGTACTTCTCTGCTAATCAGGTGGCTTATAGGTGTAAAGACAAAGACTGGTCTACTTGGATTAAAAATGTGTCTGAGAAGAGCGACAAATCTTCAAGCGGACTGTAACCTTGTGAACTAGCAGGGTAAAAATCCACCTTAGCGTATCGGTCTTGTACAAAGAAGTGTTCATATCTCATTAACATGTTCTTATCCCGACATGTATGTAATGTTTGCCACTAGACGTTAAACACCATCAGTCATCGTCACCATCTTGTTCAGAACCGATGAATAGTTAACGTCGTCATTAAGTTCAAGATTTCCCAAATGTAAAAGTCCTTTATTTATATTCAGTTGGAGTCCGGTGTGGCATGTCATAACAATGCATAAATGAGATAAGTGAAAGTTTAGATAAACAGAACTGAAGATACGGCCTTTTGTGCAGTTTTATGTCATAAAAAAGTTTTTCAAGTATCTTTTGTGTTGCTCATCAGTTTTGTTTGCACAATGAAATTGAAATCGCTTTAATTTGAGTCTCAGAAATTTCGTTTTAGTACAAATAGCTAATAAACGTACATAAAAGTTAAAGATTTTAGACCACAGCGACTGGAAAAGAACTTCGAGTGTTTCTTTAATGATTTTACCATCGGAGTCAGCTGTGAAAAGTACATTTAAATTAGTTGTTCTTGACTGTAAAATCTAATTTATAACGTTTAATCTATGACCAATGTCAAGGGGGTATGGCAATAAAGACCTTTTATTTTGTTCATTTTCTTTAGTCTTACAAAAGAATAAAATGGACTGAACGTACTAAATATCTTACCTTTTCACTTACATGGGTGGCATGCGTGATTTTATTTTAATTGTGAAAACCCTTTATAAATTATGAAAGATTCAAGAATTTTGTACTTTTTGAGAATTCAAACCTGATATTTATTGGTTAATGGTTATTTGTATTTCATGCAGATCTTGTCATCCTTTTATTTACTGCAGAGCATAGAACAATAAAAAAAAATTTACGCCTATTTAGTCGTCACAATGCATGCTCACAAAGACAACAAGAAAAATCCTTAAAGACCACAAAAATGCAAATATAGTTCAAAGAAACTTTTTGTGAATGATGCATATCCACAAAGTGCACCGCCATGACACCATTTCATATACCTGTCACAAATTACCTGATTGTATCAGATCTTTACTAGACTTAATTACGTCACGCATGAATTACATATTATATCTTTCAATACACAGATTGTGCCCCAGTCAAAAAAAGCAATAACCCGTACCTAACAGACGGGACTTACCTGTACCTACAGGTGTAAGATCAAAGAAAAGATAAAATAATCACGAATTTAAAATCCGTGAAACCTAGCGTAATAAAATGCGGATTTAAAACTTTTATATTATTAAATGTTGATATTTAACGATTGATTTCATTAACATATATTTAAACACTATAACAGATGTGAGAAAACTTGTCGAGTTTTGTATTTACCTTCTCTTGAGTGGTTTAATCTAAAACAGGAAGTTCAAATTTGTAAATAAGTTTGCAACAATTTAATGCAGGTTAATACAATGTAAACACAAACACAAATATGACATAATTTTTTTTGAAGAACTTCATGCACATAGTCCAAAGCAGAATTAGAAACTTTACGTTATGTTAAGGATGTATACCTATAGATATAAGAAGATGTGGTATGAGTGCCAATGAGACAACTCTCAATTCAAGTCACAATTTGTAAAAGTAAACCATTATAGGTCAAAGTACGGCCTTCAACACGGAGCCTTTGCTCACAACGAACAGCAAGCTATGTCCGTTTTAATACCGAAAGTCCAGCAAAAAAAAAAACACAACAAAAAATTAGAAAAAAAATAAAAACAAAAAACAAAAAACACTGGAGTGAAAACTGAAACAATAGTATGAATCTCATACAAAGCGACCTACATGTTCTTTAATACGGTATTCATCTTCAATTATAAGTACATCGCCCGTCATGTCAATAAATAATCAAACCCAGTAACAAGGGGCACAATCAGAAACATGATAACGGGATTACATAAGTAACCGTCCAGTGGCACATAGTTCATACATATTCTGAACGATAACATGTTACCGAGATTACCGTAATCCTGCTTTGTACTTGACAGATTCACTGAAGTGGATTTCTAACGTTCTTATATACTCGCATTATATACTCACGTATAAATAACAGAGGGTCTGGGTGGAGATCCTTCATTTCTGTATTCTTTAATTTTTTAGGCCATTTTTCGCTATTCTTTATACTTTTTGCCCAGTATTCTCTATTCTTTATATTTTAGCACCTCATTGTTTTTTATTCTTTATTTTTTTGTCCATTTTTCTCTATACTTTATATTTTTTGCCCATTATTCTCTATTGTGTAACCCCCCATAACAATCCACAGGAAGACATGTTAATTTACCCGGAGATATTATTTTGACTCATGCCAGTCTTTGTTCTAACTCCTAAATGTCGCTTTTTTTGGCGGAGATGCAGCTTCTTCCAATGGTATATAGTCTTTAATCTGGCTCAGTCGGGGGCACGCTACCATGTCGAGACCACCGAGTCGGTAAGAAGTAAGACACAATTTGTTATGTCAAATAGGCGAGTGTTTATTCGAGATTTTTTCAGCATGTTATAATACTGTTTAGAGATTTAATTTTCTATGAAAAAGCAGTTGTTAAAGATGAGTATAAAGTGACGATTTTAGTTGTTCCTTCTCATAATCGTATCGGAGCTATAGTTGTTTTTGAGAGAATTTACAACCGTTTAAGTTCCAACATAATTGAGACAGGTTTTAATTAACATTTTTATCCCCGAAATGAGAACGTGGCTTGGTATATCATAGCAGCTGAAATACATAAACGCTGAGGCTGAAACAGACGGTTACCACTCAAGATTGGGAAAATAACAGTAAGAAAAATGACATCAGTGCATTTGTCATAGATCATTATTTTGAATCGTCCACCAATGTCAATTTCTACAAGAATACCATAACGCCCCTACACAGTAGAAAACGAATTTATCCGAGCTTGGGTTTAGAAATGAAATATAGTTCAGTAAACGCTAAATAGATTAACATTTTATTTTGTTAAAATATCAATGTTTTTTAACAAAATGTCCTGTGTTATCAATCTAAAATCTTTGCAGGTATTATTTTGGCAAGTGTCTCTTAACGTTACATCAAGGACATCAATTTATTCATTTCAATCTTTACTTGACATGTTTTGCTACCTGTAGATTTGAAGATCAAAGACGACAGGTATGGATAAACACGTTTATTTATATTTATTTAGTTTAATGGATTCGAGGTATTTTACACAACTTAAGAAATTTTGAGAAATACTTGTTGCTGTCGATTTCTATCAGTCACTGTGTGCTAAAGGTCAATGTTTCAAGTAAGTTGTTGCATTTTAGATTTTAAAACGTATAATTCATATGGTGTTTTATCTATATACAAAATCTGTTTTATTAAAAGGTGTCGGGATATTTACTATCTCAAATCTTTCTTCTTGCATTTCATTACCTTTTCGTACTTAACCTGCTTGAAGAAAAGAGAATTGTTTGTTTGAGCGCATTCGACGTACTCTTCAGACCAGATCTCCCCGACGAGGGGGCGCATAATTGGCGTTAAAGCTCCATAAATTGGTTACCCTTATAACTCAAAGAGGGTGTGAGGGTCTCTATCTCTAGAAGAGGGTATGCTTGTCGTAGCGGGATCGACCTACGCTCACAAATATATCTTTTGAAGAGGATATGTTTGTCTGAGCAGGGTCGATCTACGCTTACAACTATGTCTTTTGAAGAGGGTATCTTTGTCTGATCGGGATCGACCTACGCTTACAACTATGTCTCTTGAAGAGGGTGTATTTGACTGAGCGGGATCAACTGACGATTACAACGCTGTATCTCTTGAAGAGGGTATGTTTGTCTGAGCGGGATCGACCTACGCTTACAACTATGTCTCTTGAAGAGGGTATGTTTGTCTGAGCGGGATCGACCTATGATTACAACTATGTCTCTTGAAGACGGTATGCTTGTCTGAGCGGGATCGACCTACGCTTACAACTATGTCTCTTGAAGACGGTATGTTTGTCTGAGCGGGATCGACCTACGCTGACAACTATGTCTCTTGAAGACGGTATGTTTATCTGAGCGGGATCGACCTATGCTTACAACTATATCTCTTGAAGACGGTATGCTTGTCTGAGCGGGATCGACCTACGCTTACAACTATGTCTCTTGAAGACGGGATGTTTGTCTGAGCGGGATCGACATACGTTTACAACTATGTCTCTTGAAGACGGTATGTTTGTCTGAGCGGGATCGACCTATGCTTACAACTATGTCTCTTGAAGATGGTATGTTTGTCTGAGCGGGATCGACCTACGCTTACAACTATGTCTCTTGAAGACGGTATGCTTGTATGACAGAATCGACAGACGGATACAAGTCCAATTTTATGGACCACTTTATCAATTAAAGAGGATATGTTTGTCCGAGTGGAAGCGACCAAACAAATTAAAAACTAAGTTGAATTGTGGTTGTAAATGTGCATGAAATAATCTGTTTGTTACTTGTTGTTTGTGAGCAATGAACATTCACGGTGTTTCCTCAATGCTCTTCAACTTCGTACTTCATTTGGCCTTTATATTTTATTTGAGCGTAACTCGTGAGTCTTTTGTAGACGAAACGCGCGTCTGGCGTATAAAATTATAAGCCTGGTATCATTGATGATTTTTTTTCATCATAAGTTGATTTCCATAGTTCTGTTGAAACGTTCAGTAAATTAAACCATTATTAAATGTTATGTGTTTTGATATTGCCACCAGAATCTCCAGTATATCGTCAACCCGCCTTTGACTTGAATATGCATTTATTGCTTACGCGAGTGTTTTTTCGCGCGTCTGTATATAGAGTTTGCTTTCTTGGAAAAGCCGGAATTGTGGATTTTTCAGTATGCTGCGCGCTTTAAATAAAACATTTTCTATTTTTTACTGCAAGTTTGCAAAATGTTTCTTTTGTATACACAGTGTAGCATTCCATCCATATTTGGCTAATTATACATTCGCCACAGCTAAACTTGTCCAGACGGGAGAAGTTTTCAGGAAAAACTCCCTTAAATATGAGCCGCTCAATGTCAATCATTTATTGTCTGCTTGGTTTCTAGTAACTTGAAGGAGCAGTTCAGCCCAACAGAAAGGGTGTGAAGATAGTTGTATCTGTATCATTGTTGTAATGATTTATAAGGAGTAAACAGTATTGAGAAGTGTTCTCTGTGGAATGGTCTTAAAACGTGTATATTCGGTCGTGATTGTCCTTGAAAATCACTCTAATATGACATTAAAATATTAACAAAAGTTAAAAAGTCTGATCTTAGCAACAACCTTGTAAACAGGGTTCCATTTACCACATATGCCTTTATGAAATTCAGAAATTATACCTCATATATATACTCAATATCCTCCGCGAGTTCAGGAGCAGCCAACGCATCTGTCTATCTTCCAATCGTCTTTTCTAGTATATTTGGACTGATTTGATATTAGAGACCTTTTAATACTGATTCACAGCTTATGAATTAAGTAATTATAACTAAAACAAAGTCTATCTTACTATTGTTTAAACAAAAGAAGACTTTTTGCTGTTTCTCTCTTTCTGTCATTTGTTTTCTTTTTGCGCTCAAAATTCATGACAAGATTTCTTTGACTCTGTATAAAGCATGGTCATTGTCGTGTAACAGATGAAGGTAGGACACGTGTTTTACCTCTCTAAAAGAAAAAAAAGTATATACCATACTATGTCACTGTTTGACATAGACTTCAAGTAATCAATAACCAATTAATCGTTTAGTATATCAAGTAAAATGGTTCCTAATCTTTCAGTTTATTTATCAATGAATTATAGTACATTATGTGAAGAATGGTCGCAGACAATTGAGGATTAATCTGTCTCGTGATTGCTCATTTTCCAACCCGGTGTCGTTGTTATTTAAGAAATCTCGGTTTTTCTTATTATGAACTTATAGCTTACGACTGGGGCTACATGTATGGTTAATCGAAATAAAACAAATCTGTTTAATTATAAATCACTCTTTGAACAGATTAGCAAGAATTTGGCTTATATGATTGACTCCGATGACTCTGGCATGTATTATGACGCTTACCACAAAATAGTTTTTTTTTACATTTGATGGAACATTGTACTAATAATACCCTTTGATAATTATACCAAACAACACCTAAGTAAAGTGTGTACACGAAAACGGGATTCATCACTGTTAAACAGTATAATGAACATGTATATTAATTGTTTGTAATTATTATGCATATTTATTCAGACTCCCAGTAGCATCTAGTGCAAACTATGGTCAATATAAACCTCCAATAAGTTATGCATATCAACACTTGTGGATATGTTTATCACGCAGTCATGGTTATATAAAATGGATACTAAGTCTTGATAGCAGGTATACTGCATGTCCGTGTTAATGTAGTATAATGTATATGTACAGTCACGTTCGATAAGATTTTGGACATAACTTGAAAAGGTGTGTGTGACCTTACTATATAGATATAAGAAGATGTGGTATGAGTGCCAATGAGACAACTCTCTATCCAAGTCACAATTTGTAAAAGTAAACAATTATAGGTCAAAGTATGGCCTTCAACACGGAGCCTTGGCTCACAACGAACAGCAAGTTATAAAGGGCCCCCAAAATGACTAGTGAAAACCCGTTCAAACAGGAAAACCAACGGTCTATAGATATAAGAAGATGTGGTATGAGTGCCAATGAGACAACTCTCTATCCAAGTCACAATTTGTAAAAATAAACCGTTATAGATCAAAGTACGGCCATCAACACGGAGCCTTGGCTCACACCGAACAGCAAGCTATAAAGGGCCTTAAAAATGATTAGAACAGGAAAACCAACGGTCTAATAAAAAAAAACGAGAAACGAGAAACACTTATGAACCACATAAACAAACGACAACCACTGAACATCAGATTCCTGACTTAGGACAGTGCAAACAAATGCAGCGGGTTTAAACGTTTTAATAGGCGTCAACCTTCATCCTAACATGAAACAATAGTGTAATATCACAACATAGACACACTATAAAATATCAGTTGAAATTGCTTAACTCAATATTAACAAAAACAAGTGAACATACACTGAACGAATAAATCTGATTTATGACACAATGTAAATACAAAATTAATAAAAACAAAGTGGGGGTAGATGTAAAAATATGCTGTATCATTAATCAACAACTATTTCATAAACAACGTAAAAATTGGGGATTTCTAGAATGTATTTTAGTAACATGCTGCATGCCCTGTGCAATATGCTGTTTTTGACCTACACACAACAGTATTGTTGTAAATACAAATGTACATGTGATCAAGTTTTAACGAATCACAAATCCTTAGAAATATTCGATTAATACTATATAGAAATATCAATACTATCATATCTGCCACTCTGTAGTTTGATAGGTTACATGGTTGTTGTTTGCTCGGCGACCATCGGCAAATATTACAAGTATATTTAAAACGTGAACAAATCATGTAGGAAACAAATTAAACTAGACAAAGTGATGCCCTGCACTTCACTCTGAAGTAACTGTATTATAACAAAGGCAATGTAGGACTTTCTTTGGGAAATTATTGTGTCTGGGAGACACAAATGATGCCCCTGCAGATGCAAAGTGTTATTTTAAAATACACAAAGTTGAGCATGGGAACACATAGGTCTATGGTTCACTGTAGGAGGAGTTATCTGGAATCGCTATGCACCTCTTATGCAAGTATATACTCCAAAAATGACAAGGTTCAACTATCTCCCAAAAGAGAAAATATTAATAAAAATCAAAACCCTGATCACATGCACACCTTCAATATACGTACAAACAGCCAGCAAAGTAAAAACTTCCTAGTATTCAAACTGTAGAAGTCATCTCGAATAACTATATACCCATAATAGGACGGACAGACAGGGGTAAAAGGACGATTCTTTAAAATAATGGACCGGTAAGATAGACACGCAATTACGGACTTGTCACACCAATAAGTGATTCAGGGCTTTTTTCCTCGACATACAAATCTGTTCAACTTTAATTAGAAACAAACAGTTTTTTTCCAATACAAGAAAGGAACAAGATTTTTGATACTCTATTTTCCTAATGGAAGTCAACTAATTTTTTTCATTTCCCTTTAGAAACTTAAAACTTAAAATCAAAGTGGCAATTCAAAAATTAAAAAAAATACGCTCCTCTCTTTTCCCATCCTCATACAAAAGATCGGTGGTCCATGTCATAATTTTATAGCAACTCCTTCAGGCGAAGTTAAATTGCTTTTAAAGGGTCCGTGTAACACATATCAATTCAAAATTTTAAAAGTTTTCAAATTTTAGTTTTTTGTTGTATCAAAGTTTTAATATCAAAATTCCAAAATTTTTATTTTTTTTTTGTTTTTTTAATTTTGAAAATTTCACCAAATAATTAAAATCATAGAATTATAAACTTCGTTTAAAATTGAATAGTTTATATATTTAAGCAAACTTTAATAATACTAAACTGAATGTACAGTTTTGATCATTTCGATATTTTAATAAAATATAGGAAAGGGGAAATGACTAAAAAACGGATACCTGTTACAAGCACGAAACGGAATAAGAACGGAACGAACCGAAATGATATTTACAAAATCAAATCAAAAGGAAAACAATATTTTCTGAAAAACTCAATATGATATAAAATAATATGCTAACGTGTTTGATCTACAGGATGGAAATGAGAAATATGATTCTTTAAGTCAAAAAATAAATTAGTTACACCTGATTTGACACACTTTGATTATCTAAATAAATGAATAGCAAGCAGAAATTATATTTGTAGATTACTGCTCTTAATGTGGTTATTAATAGTATATGTCTGTGTATTTGACTTGGATACCTCCACGAGGGGCTTCAATAATGGTACATTTTTCAGGTTCAGATCCAGGAATTTGAAAAAAGTGGAGGCCTAGTGAGCCAACGTTTGGACAGATCCTTGTAAAAAGTGTATGCATTTATCAAATATGTAGCACTATAAGGGGTTGGCGAAACACCCCCACCCCCTTCTTAATCCACCACTTTTATTAAATAGCGAATAAAAGGAAACGGATATTTGATTTTTTTATCAAGGGGTAGTTGCGTATAAACTTTGAGCTTAGTACGAGCACGCAGCTACATCCAGTGAGAATGGGGTGTGTAGAGAGAGTGCCACACTCTCTGCACGTTAAGAACTCCTACAACAACTCGTTGGTTGCCTGTTGCAAGGCAAAATTTCTGTCCCTATCCAATATACCCTCATTTTCCAGTGACGATCTAAAGTTTGCCGACCTTCATCCTAAACGGATTCTATTACAGGACCTTCCTTTTGTATTTTGTGTTAATTTGATATTGTACTGAACATGCATGAAATATTTGTCACTGGACATTAAGCAGCCAATTATCAATCATTTAAAATAAGCCGTTTATATATAAATTACAAAGAAACTTAGACTCCCATAACAAATAAAATTACAGTAACAAAAATATTTATCCGCCCATGTACTACTTCCCGTTGACAATAACACTTGAAGTGAATGAAATATCCAATAAAAAAATTAAAATAACACTTGACAGCATACTTCCAACGCACTTTTCTGTATTTACCTACATCCGGAACGATCAAAGCTGTATATTTGAAAGCCAAGTATATATAGAACCGAAACAATTGAAGATAGCAAAATCCATCTTAGGTCATCTTTGCCTGAGGGAGTTGAAACCTTAGTTTTGTTATGATTTATATATAGAGGGCTTATTCTAAATGATTGATTATTGGTTGCTAAACTTCCAGTTGCAAATATTTCATGCATGTTCGGGACGATATCAAATTAACAAAAAATACAAAAGGAAGGTCCTGTAATAGAATCCGTTCAGGAAGAAGGTCGGCAAACTTAAGATCGCCACTGGAAAACTAGGGTATATAGGATAGGGACAGAAATTTTGCCTTGCAACAGGCAAACAACGAGTTGTTGCAGGGATTCTTAACGTGCAGAGAGCTTGGCATTCTCTCTACACGCCCCATTCTCACTGGATGTAGCTGCATACTTGTACTTTGCTCAAAGTTGATTGTCGTACGATAAGTTACAAATGCGCAAATAACAAATACGGAACTATCATTTGGTAAAAAAATCAAATATCCCGTTTCCTTTTTTTCGCCATTTAAAACAGAGGTGAATTTAGGGGGTAGAGAGCCCGCCAACCCCTAATGAAGCTACATATTTGATAAATGCATATACTTTTTACAAGCATCAGTCCAAACGTTTGCTAACTAGGCTCTTACCTTTTCAAATTCCTGGACCAACACCTGAAAAATGTGCCACGTGGAGGTATCCAAGTCAAATAAACAGACAAATTCTATAATTAATAACCACATTTAGAGCAGTAATCACAAAGTTGACAAATAATTTCTGCTTGCTGTTCATTTATTTCGAGAATCAAAGTGTGTCTAAATCAGGTCTAACTAATTAATTTTTCGACTTCAAGAATCATATTTCTCATTTTCATCCTGTAGATCAAGCGAGTAAACCTCTTGTTTTGTATTATATTTAGTTTTTCAGATAATACATTTTGCGTTTTGAGTTGGTTTTGTCAATTTCATTTCGTTTCGTTCCGTTCTTATTCCGTTTCGCACTTGTAACAGGTATCCACTTTTTAGTCCTTTCCCTTTTCCTATATCTTTATCAAAAATCAAAACATTCAAACTTTCAAAATGCGAAATGATCAAAACTGTACGTTCAGTTTAGCATTATTAAAGTCAGCTTAATTATCTAAACTATTAAATTTTAAAACGGACTTTATAATTTTAAAATTTTAATTATTTGGGGAAATTTTCAAAATTTCAAAAAAATAAAAAATTTGGAATTTTGATATTTTAAAACTTTGATCAAAAATCAAAAAAACTAAAAATTTTAAAACTTTTAAAATTTGGAGTTGATAAGTGTTACACGGACCAAGCCCTGTATAAATTGTATCCTGTCCAACTTTTTGCCTCGAACGTATACGCGATGAAGGTATAACACCTGCCACTCTCCCTTTTCTTTATTCATTTTACCTTGGTATATGACTGAAACTATATACATACCGTGAATACTGCAACAAGTGAGCCTTTTAAATCTCGGGTTTTAATAATGTACTTAAAAGCCGAGGAAATACTTGTGGGAAAATATCATTATATACAACAAAAGAATATTATTTATGGTTGAACAATATTAGCTGACAAAAATGTTGGAACAAGAGATGAATATTTTATAAATATTATCAGTCTGTCTGTTAATGGGATGAAAAGTGACACCGATTAAACAAAACAAAACGCACGGATGAACTGATGTTAAATCAAGGACAAAAGAACGTTTTGTTGGTTAGCTGTTCAGGCTGGTAAACAAGCTTCGTGATAGAATTTCTTTTCAATGACATGTCAGTTCAAACGAAAAGTTGCTTACAGGTTAAGAAATAAAATGTTTATTATGAAGACAAATTATGCTAAATTCGTTCATTTGGGTGAAATGACATAACTTGTTATAGTGGTTTTGTAATGATTTTTTACAACATAAAGATGCTTCTTGTGTGTTTTATTTCATAACAAAATACTAATGCGAGTATAGAAACATACTTTTTCATACAGTTTACACTATAAGCACTTTTGATGTTAAAATTTGCATAGTTTTGAGTAAAGAACACAAGAAAATGATAACACAAAGAGGATACAGTATAACGTCTAGATAACAAACAAAAATTAGAAATCAATTTAAAGATATCGGTTTTCAATACAAAATGCAATGAAAAGGTCACTTAATCAAGGGCGATATCAAGTTCATTAGAAAGTTTAATACAAATTATAGCCAGTTCTATACAGCCCACTGCAATAAGAAAACAAGAATATACATTAAAACGATGTGTTTTGTTATCATCAGTGGAAGATTAAGACTGGCTACACACTACTTGTCACCAAGGAGGTTATATGAGACCTTCTCATATAACCTCCTTGTTGTCACTAACGACAATTTCATTATACATATACATGTATATAAAGAACTGAAAAAGTGGGTAATATGTAATAGCATCCAAGTTCGACAATAACATACGCACGAAGACCCTTAAGGGAGTAACCATTTAATTTTTTTTTTTTAGTTTTTCGACGCTATCAATCAATTAATTTTTCAAAATTTAACACTATAAGATATGGGGAAAATCTGGATTCAACAATATTTTCTTTCATCAAATTGGGGATCAGAATATTTTGTTTAGGAAAAACATACCCCCCCCCCCCCCACCACCAACACAACCCCTTGAAGTTAAATGGTCGTTCCCTGAATAACTTATAGGATTAATTGCCTTTGCTAGTTTAATGCTGCAGCAAAGATATATCATGCATGTTCAGGAGGAGAACAATTTAACAATTAATTCAAAATTGTTTTGCACGGTAAATCAATCAGGCTAAATAGTGCAAAGTGTCGGTAACTTGAACTGCCGCTTGCAAAAGTGTGTATATTGGATAGGGGCAAAAATTAGCCTTGCAACAGGCCACCTAGACGGACCTCTCAGATACGGTTTGTAAGGATCCTTTAACAAAGTAGAGAACATGGCATCGGATTTTACGTTCCTATTCTGACCGGGCATGGCTGCGTATTTAAACCTCCCGATAACGAAATAGACTCCCCTCTTTAGCAAATGTTTTACTTCCGGAAGGGAGAGTTTAGGAATTACAATACTTATATACCCCCAGTTAACCCTTATGAGCTTTTTATTGGAGAAATATGCATCAAACAGATATAGCCAACATTCTCCTTAAGACAGCTTTCACCATGTTATCTTTAAAATCCCAAGAGTGTTTTCTGCTTTTTTCGTATTATCTTACTAATGATAGTATATTGATTTCTCTTTAGAAATCGTATCATTATAAAACTGTCGAGATTACAAATAAACTTATCGCTACAGACTTGTTACGTTAAAAGCTTTTCTTTATTGTTTATCACCAGTTATTCAAAACCCAGGAGTCATTAGAATATTTGTAATTTTAAGTTAAATATTGTTCTTAGAAGAAATTTATTTTTTCTAAGAAATAACATATTGGTTTAACTGAAAGTAAAGGAATAATTAGGTTGCAGATATTTTAAGCACGTCCATAGGCAGCTTTTGTTCAAGTTGCTCCCAACCCTTGAGAATTAACTATTCCACTAAAGTGTACACGGTGTTTTGATCATGTTAAAATTCGGTAATGTTTCTTAAAGGTGTGAAAAGAGAACCATGCATAAAGGTGTGACACACATATTCTTGAACTTTTTTACTAACTCTGGGTAGATGCGATGGTGTCATCCGCCTAACAGTCAATATTGCTCAGTCTTTAGTTTATAAATATATTTATTTCATATCAGTTGAGAATTAGCTTAGTGTATAAAATTGCGGTTTTATCCAAACAAGTCTAAATTGAAAACAACGTTCAAACCTATGATTGCGTTGGATAAAACCGCAATTTTATACGTGTGTATGCAAAACAAATGTCTTGGTAGAGGGTCTAAATACAGCACAAACAACATTTTCCAAAAGACCAAAAAAGTGAAAAATTATTTTCAACAAAACGCATTTGACTAGTAGGTCGAACAACGGATGTTCTTAAACCCTGCTGACTGCCATGGTGTTGTCAGTGTGACTTCGACTTGTTAGTTTGAATATTTTTCGGTATCTTCTGTCTCTCTTGTAAATTTGATGTACAATCATGTAGAACTCACTTGTTGCGGGCAAGTTGACCATAAATGATTTGTGCTATTGTCTAAGGTTCCGTTTCCTTAAACATTTCACCATTTTATACTTTGTTTCGTCTTGGGTTGAGTCCAGTGATGCATATCAGAAGCATCAGATGCTGTACTTTTTCTTGAATAACCAAGCTATGATAGAGGGCGTTAAGCTTTTGGAAGTGATGACTTCAACTTAAGGAATTTTGTTTCAAGTATCTCCCTCTTAGAAGTACCTCTTTATCTAGATATTTAAATATATCTGACGCGAACAAGATCCGGGATCTCGTAATAAACTTTAGAGATAACAACTCCATGTTTAGGTGCTGCATATAATGGAAAGTTGCTGGGGGAAATTTACTTAATCTGGTCTGTCGTCGAACTGCATTTTACATCGGCAATGCTTTTATTGTCCTTTCTGGTTTTTCTGTCTCTTTTTATTTCTATGATGGACAATATTTTGGCAATCTTATCTTTTGGAATACTTTTCTATTACATTTTTACGTTAATATTGATAATTTTTAGTTACAATCAATTATACAAACATTCTGATCGTTTATGTCGTCGAATTGCATTCTGCATATTTCTATTAATGTACAACATTTTTACTAATTGATAATATATAATATCTAATTTTGTTTACAACAGTAGCAAGAGTCACTAAATTTAGCAATCAAGTTTTTTTCGAATACCTTTTCTATTAAGTTAATATTGATCATTTTAGTCACAATCAATTATACAAAATTCTCATCCTTTGATGTCTATTTTTTATCATGTGAATCAGTCTCGTTTCTATGTTTTATCATGTCAATCAGCCTCGTTTACTCAATTCTTCTCCATGAATTCAATTAAATGTTCTCTTTAATCACAGAAATCAATTGATACTGATTTATATATTCATTTAATTTTATCATTTTAATTTATCTAGGTTAGAAATTAGGGTTAAAAGGAGATTTATTCACATATTATTGATTTTTAAACATCAAAACAAATAAGAGACATGTTTTAAACAATGCATCAGGTATAGGGTATATGCAATTTCAAATCACGTCAACTCACGTCTGTAAACTGAGGCCAATAACATTATTCAGTCGATTTCATACGTCGCGGATCACATGTAAGTCGATGTCAAACAAATCGCATATACCATCATAGTCAATTCACTGCTTCATTGTAGAAATGTGGTCACCTATATACTTCTCTTATTTGGCAATTAGACCAATAATGCTTAGCCGACCGTTGTGTTGAATGTATAAATACATGGCCACATTAAATAGTCTTGAGGCCAATAACATTATGCAGTCGATTTCATACAAGTCACATATATCATCATAGTCAATACACTGCATGCTTGGTTGTAGAAATTTGGTCACCTTAACTCTTCTTGTCCGGCAATAACATACATTTTGTTTGGGCGTCCGTTGTGTTAGATATATAAATACGCAGCCACATGCAGTTGCAACGGAAACGTTAAATATGACGACCCGTGTCGAGCGAGTGCCAGGCTCTCTGTACATGAAAGAAACTTACTGCAACTTTTAAAGAGTCCGTAGGTGGTCTGATGCAAAGCAAACGTTCTACCTATACCCAACTTGTTACGGTGCTAATCCGAAAGGTATTGATAAATCCCGTACAACCATGCGCCCTGTTCATTGATAATTTTCTATGTTTTTCTATGTATTGTGTGCGATTTTGTCCCATGTACATTTACTCCATATCCTTTCATTTTCTATATATTGCTGAGTGGCCTAGAGCGCTGGACACAGTGCATGCGGTGTTGTCACGATATCCCAATAGCATGCGTTCGAGTCCCGGCAAGGGAAGAACAAAAATTTGCTTTCGCAAATTTGCAGATTTAACATTGTTGTGCTGATATTTAGAGTAGTTATGTATATTGTTTTCTGTTTGGTATTAAATTAATAAATACGATCCATTTTCTTACATCTGGTGATCAGTTTATTTGGCAATCGCCAATGGCAGTCAGCAGGGTTTAAGAACATCTGTTGTTCGACCTGCTAGTCAAATGCGTTTTGTTAAAATATTTTTCATTCACTTTTGGTCTTTTGAAAATGTTGTTTGTGCTGTATTTAAACCTCTACCAAAGATTTGTTTGCATGCACATGTATAAAATTGCGGTTTTATCCAAACAAGTCTAAATTGAAAACAACGTTCAAACCTATGATTGCGTTGGATAAAACCGCAATTTTATACGTGTGTATGCAAAACAAATGTCTTGGTAGAGGGTCTAAATACAGCACAAACAACATTTTCCAAAAGACCAAAAAGTGAAAAATTATTTTCAACAAAACGCATTTGACTAGTAGGTCGAACAACGGATGTTCTTAAACCCTGCTGACTGCCATGGTGTTGTCAGTGTGACTTCGACTTGTTAGTTCGAATATTTCTGCGGTATCTTCTGTCTCTCTTGTAAATTTGATGAACAATTGTACAACCAGGTAGAACTCACTTGTTGCGGGCAAGTTGACCATAAATGATTTGTGCTATTGTTTAAGGTTCCGTTTCATTAAACATTTCACCATTTTATACTTTGTTTCGTCTTGGGTGTAGTCCAGTGATGCATATCAGAAGCATCAGATGCTGTACTTTTTTCTTGAATAACCAGGCTATGATAGAGGGCGTAAAGCTTTTGGAAGTGATGACTTCAACTTAAGGAATTTTTGTTTCGAAGTATATCCCCTCTTAGAAGTACCTCTTTATCTAGATATTTAAATATATATGACGCGAACAAGATCCGGAATCTCGTAATAAACTTTAGAGATAACAACTCCATGTTTAGGTGCTGCATGTAATGGAAAGTTGCTGGGGGAAATTTACTTAATCTGATCTGTCGTCGAATTGCATTTTACATCGGCAATGCTTTTATTGTCCTTTCTGGTTTTTCTGTCTCTTTTTTATTTCTATGATGGACAATATTTTTGGCAATCTTATATTTTGGAATACTTTTTCTATTACATTTTTTAAGTTAATATTGATTATTTATAGTTACAATCAATTATACAAACATTCTGATCGTTTATGTCGTCGAATTGCATTCTGCATATTTCTATAAATGTACAACATTTTTATTAATTGGTAATATATAATATCTAATTTTGTTTACGACAGTAGCAAGAGTCACTAAATTTAGCAATCAAGTTTTTTTGGAATACCTTTTCTATTAAGTTAATATTGATCATTTTAGTCACAATCAATTATACAAAAATTCTCATCCTTTGATGTCTATTTTTTTATCATGTGAATCAGTCTCGTTTCTATGTTTTATCATGTCAATCAGCCTCGTTTACTCAATTCTTCTCCATGAATTCAATTAAATGTTCTCTTTAATCACAGAAATCAATTGATACTGATTTATATATTCATTTAATTTTATCATTTTAATTTATCTAGGTTAGAAATTAGGGTTAAAAGGAGATTTATTCACATATTATTGATTTTTAAACATCAAAACAAATAAGAGACATGTTTTAAACAATGCATCAGGTATAGGGTATATGCAATTTCAAATCACGTCAACTCACGTCTGTAAACTGAGGCCAATAACATTATTCAGTCGATTTCATACGTCGCGGATCACATGTAAGTCGATGTCAAACAAATCGCATATACCATCATAGTCAATTCACTGCTTCATTGTAGAAATGTGGTCACCTATATACTTCTCTTATTTGGCAATTAGACCAATAATGCTTAGCCGACCGTTGTGTTGAATGTATAAATACATGGCCACATTAAGGAAGATTCATGGTATACCGCCATCTTAGATTGTACAATCGCAGTACAAAATCGGTCTAGTTACTTGCCCAAATCTAATTTGGCGACAGATTTGCAATTTATTAGTTAGACTGTTAATTTATATAAAGAAAACTTGGTGATTTATTGTATTGTCCAAAATATTTAATCAAATATCAAATCTTGTGTTTTAGGAATCAATTTATTCAAATAAGCCATTTCGGGGAGATAACTCTTTTAGTAAAAATAATATACTGGACTGATAGGGAATTTTTTATTTTACTTGTAGCAAGGAAACAAGTTCAGGTGACACCATTTTTCTTTTATTTTCTTAAAACATATTAAAAACCTATCTTCTCACAAATTATTTCAAAATTCTATCTCATAGATTTCATTTATGCACAATGAACAATCTAACCAAATTTTGGCAATTTTCAACGACTCATAGCTTGGAAAATAGCACGGTGACCCATTCTTTTTATTATGTTTTTAAAAAAGCATAGTAAAATCTTCATTTTGGCAAAGTATAAGAAAATTCTGTCTCAAGAAATATATACCTATGATCTACCTTAAATAGCAGAGGAAACGTTGAAATTGCCGCCCCTTGTTGAGGCCAATAACATTATGCAGGCGATTTCATACAAGTCACATATATCATCATAGTCAATACACTGCATGCTTGGTTGTAGAAATTTGGTCACCTTAACTCTTCTTGTCCGGCAATAACACACATATTGTTTGGGCGTCCGTTGTGTTAGATGTATAAATACGCAGCCACATGCAGTTGCAACGGAAACGTAAAATATGACGACCCGTGTCGAGCGAGTGCCACGCTCTCTGTACATGAAAGAAACTTACTGCAACTTTTTAAAGAGTCCGTAGGTGATCTGATGCAAAGCAAAAGTTCTACCTATACCCAACTTGTTACGGTGCTAATCCGAAAGGTATTGATAAATCCAGTACAACCATGCAAACGACGTCCCTTCTCTCTCTCTCTGTCGGTGGTCTTATACTCTTATATCAGAACAAGGTGACCATATTTATATACTTGACCCCACTCAACCTTTGCGGTGCTCAACTTTAACTGATTTATTGTAAACTAGTATCTGAATAAAATAAATCAATAAGCAGGATCTCAAAAACACCTTCAATAAAATTAAAGATGGAGAAACGATATCAAGGGGACATAAGACAACATCATGGTCAGAATTTAAAATCGACAAAAAGACAAACAATAACGAAAATTATCAAAATGCGGATGTAAAAAAACCCTAAAAATCTTATTTAACCCCGCTAAATAATGATATTCCTTTCAAAAGTAAGAGCATCGTCGGTGATTTGTCTTATGTGAACTTTGAATAAATGATGCTGGTGGAAGATCTGTAATAGTCTCAGTTCAATATGCAGGGAAAGGTTGTTACGAAAGTTTTTAAGCTGTGAAAAAAGCTTGATATCCACCTTTACACAGCACAAGAAAGCACTCCATGCACTTTTTGGTTTCGTTTTTGTTACGCAGTCTTTAGTTTTCTATGTTGTCTTTTGCAGACTGTAGTTTTGGGGTTTTTATGCGTTTTCCGCTTTTGAGATAACCATATTTTATATACTCAAGACACCCATGGATTTATTTTCGACAAAGAAGCCGAACGTTCAAAACCTCTGGCTTCGTTTCCTAAATAAAACTTCCGATTGCAACGTTTTGACAACACCCACTGTGAGATCAGAAGAATGAAAACAAAGGATATATTTCACAGGCTAAATGAGAGGCGAAATATACCAAAGGGACATTTGAATTCATAAGTCGAAATAAAACTGACAACGCCACGGCTAAAAAAAAAAAGACCAACAGAAAAACGGACAAACAACAGTACACAAAACACAACATAGAAAACTAAAGACTGAACAACACGAACCCCACAAAAAACTGGGGTGATCTCAGGTGCCCCAGAACGGTAAGCAGATCCTGCTCAACATGTGGTACCCGTCGTGTTCTCATGGTAGTACAAACCCAGTGATAAGTCTAATTTGGAATGTCACATTCGGGGAAATGGGACGAGATTGTAGTTACGACAATTGGAACATATCCGTTGTCATCTAATTGATGAGTTTAAATTTACTGGGAAACCACTGTATTTTTATATATAATAGCATGCTTTATGGGCTATTGTAACACTCTTTTGCGCTTTGTCCTTTGACTTGCACACCAAAAGTCACAGCTATGCTAGATTCAGTCTAAATAAAAGATATAAATCTCAATTTTGTTTTATATACCGGTAGTTTAGGTCCATAGAGCGACATTCATTTCTTTAATGAAATAAACATTCCTATGTAAATGTTGCGCCGCTCGAATTAAGATTTATTTCCTTAATTTGACAGATAAAAACTAAAGATATTTGAAAAAACAGGAAATTACTCCAGGGATTTAGAGAATTTGATATAATCCAATGGAAGCTTCTTCGTTTCTATTGTCTCTATATGATCCTGAATCATTATTTAACACAATAAATAATTATTTCTATAACATTCTTTTGTTTTGGGTTTATCCTTTATAGAAGAAATTACTACTTCCTTGAAATTCTTATCATAAAACTGTCTACACTCAATATATTTTACCATCAAAGAAGCCTGGAAACATTTATAATGGAAAGCAGGGGTATACTACACCTAAATTGCCGTGGGCTATATATCTGAACCTTGATCTCTTCTGTCCAGCCGAATAACCTGTACACATGGGATTGGGGAGTGGTATTCGCTGTGATATGATGGATGTATAAATACGCAGCAACATCCGTTCTGAATTGGAAAGTGTAAACAAAACAAATACTCCCACAACACGACGTTCCCAACTCAATTGGGACAGGCACATGGACATTTTTAAGCACTTATACATCCCCTCTAATATCGATCAGTGGAATAAAACAAAAGGCGTCTAACTCTTTAACCCCTGCACGATATACATCAAAACACATGTATTTTGTATTGCCAAAAGTGATATTTTTTTTGAAATATATGGCACCGGTTGGGCCCGCGCCTTATTCTGCCCCGTAGCCCATAAAGGAAATTTAATCATTTATAACACACAAATACACATGACCGTGTCAAAAGAAAATAAGAAAATTCTACACATAAATCAGACATTGTTGCACTATAGGTACTGATATTCACATCTAGTTAGCAATATCATTTGTAGCAGTTGTGTTATCATCAATATTATAGATGTTAAGGATGGAACTTAAAAGAGAATCCAGAGCGTTTACTGTAGATGTAGATTTTTTATGCCGAATGACTAAACCTATTATAGCCGACATTCTCATTGTTTAAGGCCATACGGTTGCCTATAATTGCTTACATCCACTTCATTTGGACTTTGGTGGATAGTTGTCTCATTGACAATCATACGGGGCCTTTTATAGCCGACTATACGGTATGAGTTTTTCTTATTGTTGAAGGCCGCACGGTTTCCTATAATTGCTTACATGTATCCACTTCATTTAAACTTTGGTGGATAGTTGTCTCATTGACAATCACGCCACCTCTCCTTATTTGTATACACTCTATATGAATATAATGGTGAAAGTTGTTTTTTTTTTTTTCATTCTGAGTAACAGATTACGTCTTTTTAATTATTTAAGTTCTTTATCTGTTATTATTTTTTAAACAATTTAATAACGAATCATAAAAGCAATTGTTTTATTTATAACTCCATCCCCCTCCTTTCACTTGTTTTAGTCTTGTCGAAAGCAAGTTAAAGACGCGTGATTATCAGCAGCGATAACGTCAGACATTATCAGCGAACCAATCCGTTGTTTTCTCGTGGCATTAAATGGTAATCTCTTTATAAATATAGTGACACGGGAAGATAAAAAATATATTAAATCATGTCAAGAGAAGTAAACAGAACCGAAGTTTAAACGGAATGCAGCAATGTATAAAAGTTGCTATTTCGGGGTCATTTATAACTGACTATATAGACGGGTATGGTTTCTGCTCATTGTTAGATACCATACGGTGATCTATAGTTACCGTAACGTTATTTGGACTGTAGTGGATATTTGTCTCATTGGCAATCATACCACATCTCCTTATTTTTATATTGGTATGGTATAAGTGGTCGTCATGGTTGTAATTGGCGAGAATTATAATTTTTTCAGGATACGCATCGTGCGGTTTCCAATTGTCATTTTGTTGTCGGTATTGCAAAATATTGGTTTCACCAAAATGTGAAAAGGAAATGAGTATATTTATCAATTATGGACTTTGAGTGTCAATACGTTATATATGGACCTGTTCAGATTATATTGACCGAGGACGAAGTCCGAGTGTCAATATAATCTAACAGGTCCATATATAACGTATTGACTGAGTGAAAGTCCTTAATTTATATATTACATATGTAAATGATGTATTAGGAAAATGGCGTTCAATGTTCTTTCTGTGTATTTTTAAATTGTATTTTGCAAGAATTTTTTAACATGTTATTGAAAATATCAATATTCTTTGAACAACTTCATAGCTTGTTGCGTTAGCTTTCTTGTATTCTTAGCGTCTGCGTTTAACATAAAAATTCTTGTGATAAACTTGCAAATTTTCTTTTCATCTGCTGCGGCGCTTCCTCCATGGTTGTTATGTGTGACGCCACGACGTCATTAATCTAAATTTAGAAAGATTTTTCATATTGACTGTCAATATACATATAAATAGAAACACAGCGTCAATATACTTAAAAATAGAAACAAGGCTTCGGATACATAAAATAACCTTTCAAACACGTGATCGTAATATCCAATGAAAACAGGAGAATGCTACACCATATGTAATATAAGTATATAGTAGTGGTATGTTTGAAATTCTCCGATTATAGTGCATGTTTAATATACTACGAGTATAGTATGTTTGATATACTTCGAGTATAGTATGTTTGGTATACTCCGAGTAGAGTATGGAATGTTTGATATACTCCGAGTAGTAGTATGTTTGATATACTCCGAGTAGAGTATGTTTGATATACTCCGAGTATAGTATGTTTGATATACTCCGAGTATAGTATGTTTGATATACTCCGAGTATAGTATGTTTGATATACTCCAAGTATAATATGTTGATATACTCCGAGTATAGTATGTTTGGTTTTCTCCGCTGGTGAGTATGGATAGTTCTTAGAAGTGACTGTAATGTAATGTATTCGTTGTAAAGCCTTATCGGTTTCAGACCCCGCTTTTGCAACCTTTAGCGAATAAAGAGCTGCGCCTTGAGCGCATGATACGCCCGTCGCTTTTTCAACGAATAAAGTTCCATAACTCCTCAATGTCATATTAGAAATTTATAAAAAGAAAAACTAAAGGGAGCTTATTCTAATAGATATAAACCAGTTACCAAAGTTCCATAAAAACTGCTGAAAGCATTTTTGAGTTATTTTCCGCCCTTTTTATGAATAAAATCCCATAATTCGGAAACGTAAAATCTAAAATTTATTAAAATCGAAAGGGAGCTCACGTCAATAGATATAAACAATTCACCAAAGTTTCATGAAAATTGGTTAAAGCGTTTTTGAGTTATTGTCCGACATGTTGACGACGGACGGACAGATGGACGGACGGAAGGAAAACGGTATACCATAATTAGTCCCGTAAACGGACATATAAAAACTGTAAACCATGCAAAGATAAACTCGTACACTACATTACCGATATATCAGAAATACTTTGATCAACCAACTGCTTGTTGGGAACTTCAATCGTCCAGGTCAAAATAACCGTCACATTACTATGAAATCATTGAAGACTTGTAGTCAGATCCGAAGAATCTGGACCATGCAGATTTTCATTAAAGCATGTAAAGGGGATCAGATACTGGACCCAGCAACGTTGAACTCTAAAGTCTGCAGGAATTATTAGTTTGGACAGTTGAAATAAGTTATCGGTGCTCTTATCTTAAACTTAATATACTTCACTTAATTTGTGATAATTAGAAACTCTCACTGTTGGCATGCATGAAAGTCGTCGTACAGTTTTTTTTCTAATTTGCAATTGAAATTTTGTATTGAGACCCTAAACAGTTCGAAACATAGAAAATTATTTACGATTAAGCCTTATTACTTTTATTATTCGTGAGCTACACAATGGGTACCACTAGTGCAACCTGAACTACTTAATCCTCCGAATTCCTCTTGTTCACTGGCGGTTTTCAGTGTGGTTCATGTTGTGCAGTCTTACTTAAGCTTTTTTTCTTCGCAGTATTGTAAGGACAGTTGTTTCGTCTTTTCGTATTTATTTTGCGTTTGGCCATTGTTTTAAATTGTGTTTGTCTTTCTTAACCCCCATTTTTTAATTGCTCCTTAGTATCTTTTTATTTTTATCAAATTTTGCATTCGATCCTATAGATTTTGTTAGTCTTATACTTTAAGACACAAAGCAGGCTATTGTTTCTTGTTTTTTGCATATGGTAGTTAATGCTGAAGTATATAAAAAAATAAGGAGATGTGGTATGATTACCACTGAGACAACTATCCACCAGAGTTCAAATTTCAAATGACGTGGATGTTTAAGCATTTATATGTCACCGTACGGCCGTTCACAAAGAAGAAAACACATGCCGTATAGCGGCCATCGTATTTATAAGGCCCTGGCAAAATGTGAAACTTTTCAAACGAGAAAGCCAACGTCCTGATTTATGCTTAAACAATAAGCGAAAAATAAATATGAAAGACAGCAACCAATGACAACCATTCAACTACAAGCTCCTACCATTGAGAAAGTCTTATATAAAATGTGGTAGGGTTAATAGCACTTTTGAACAACAAGAACTTTAAAGCAATAACAGTAAATAAGGCTAAGTTTTGCAAGAAGCATAAGATCATTGTTAAATAAAGGTTCATGATAAACGACATTTGCGTTAGGATACTCCTAAAAGAAATTAAATATTACATAATCGAGTTCTATAGCAATTAAACAAATACGCGGGAATATGATATACAAATTAAAGCGAACTAACGATCTTGATGCATCAACTTCAAGTACAACTAAAAACCAAATACGTACTTGACATGATAGAAGCTTGATCAATTGTGATTCAATTTACCAATCGTACATTATAATGAAGTGTAAATAAAAGTGTTACCAGACAAGATTAATCCTGTGTGGAGATAGAGACAAAGTAGGCAAATATAGAATGTATACAGAGAGGATTAACAAAGTAAAAAATAGATAACGGAAAGTAAATGTTGACATAGATGGTATACATGGGAGTCTTAATTGTGTCGTCTCTGGTATTAGGTTTTCATTATCGTTGATATTTGTGAACTACTGTCCGACACTGTGTCTTCGGATGGCTTCTAGCTTCTGTATCATTAATAATAAATGTCACGGTTTTACTCTGATAAAGATACTAGGTTTGGCCTATTAAAAGACATAGATTTAAGTACGTGGAATCGATTGTTTGACATTTTCTTAATGACCAGTTGCGAATATTTCTACTTATTTAAGAAACATGCAATTATTGGATTATTTAGGTCTTTCAAACATGATTATGTAACATTTTACAATATAGGTTTCGTTGTATAGGTGCCTCTATCGATGGAACAATGTAATATAGAAGGCAACTCAGGTGTGTATTCGAATGTTGTAGGGAAAGGTGTTGTGACCTAAGGAAAAGTTTGAGATACGAATTGTGCAATCAGAAACAATTTATAGATATGAAAGAAAAATCAAGACAATTCCATAGTCAAAAGGAAATAAAATTGAACAAACCCTCCAGAGACAGAAAACTAAGAATAAGGAGCACATCTATAACTGGAGATTTATGTTTAACATATATATCCACAATATAAAAATAAGGAGATGTGGTATGATTGCCAATGAGACAACTAGCCACCAAAGTTCAAATGAAGAAGTGGATGTAAGCAATTATAGGCAACCGTAAGGTCTTCAACAATGAGAAAAACCCATACCGTTTGGTCGGCTATAAAAGGCCCCGACATGAAAAATATGAAAGAATTCAATTGAGAAAACTAACGGCTTAATTTATAACAAAACAATTTACGAAAAACAAAAATGACAGGCATGAACCAACGACAACCACTGAACTACAGGCTCCTGACTTGGGACAGGCACATTAAGAATGTGGCGGCGTTAAACATGTTTGTGAGCGCTAAACCCTCCCCCTAACCAGGGACAGTGGTGTAACAGCACAACATAAGAGCAAACTATAAAAATCAGTTGAAAAAGGCTCAACTCATCAGATCGATACAAACAAAAACATCAAACAAAAACACAGACAGGACGTGGCAGGGTATATATCCATCCCTCATCCTTAACAACAAAAAAGACACAGATCTGAGAGTACACGCAGTTACTGACAGATAGTTTAAAGCCAATAACAACTAATAAAAAAATCATGTATCTAGGACCACAAATTTACTTGTGGAAAAGTCCAGTAAAAAGTTAAATACTGTCCTAAATCACGAACGAGGAAATAAATAGAAATACTAGGCCTAGGGGAAATGATTTAAAACATGAACACGAGAATGAAAATCAACACCGTAGTCAAATTGACAAGGACGAAAAGACAAATATATATATCTTAAGGTGGGTCATAACACTTCAGGGAGATAACTCTGTAAAAATCAGCTGAACGTTTTAATCACGTTCTATTGTGAAGGAAATATTAAGCTTCTCAATGATCAAAATTAGTGTTTGTCAAACTGCTATATATCCAATGAAATTTTTCTGAGAAAGTGTGTGGTTCAAGTTTTCTGAAATTTTTATATTTTTGTCAAAGGGTCAAAGTTAATATTTTGTCAAAATTTTATGAAAATTAAACGAGCCAAATTAATTTTAGTCAAGGTGTTTGGTACCACCTTAACATTTATATAATGAAAACTGAACACTGAACTCCATTAATACTCGGGTGATATCTTATTATGAACGAGTAAGTATGCAGTAGTTGTTTCAGTAGTGATTACTGTGGTACCAAGTTAACAAATACCGTCTGGCGATATGTTGTGTTCGTTGACAATACGAAACGGCAACTAAAAGAAGGGGGTGGTAAAAGAACAATGGTGTTTTCTATGTCACCGATTTATAATCTTGAACGAACAGGAATTAGCCGATTGTGTTCTATTCCGGATTGTGACAGTTTTACTGAGTTAATTCACATGACGGATGAGACATGCACAGCAAGAGACACTTACCCTGTCGACGCCCCCGGTCTCGGTTCTTTTGGAGTTCATGCCATTCCCTCAGTTTTCGTTTGTTACCATTTGATTTGTCTCTTATTTGCGAGATTTAAACTTCGTTAAACTACTTTATCGGCAATTTATGATTGAACAGGCCAGGACTATGTAGTTCAGAATAATAGCATTTTATATTTTAATATGGGCTCGCTTGATATTCTTGCTGATAAAGTCAGTATCAAAAACAATAATGCCATTATTCTATTTGTAGCCTTAGTTTAAGAATAAACGACCAATGGAATATATCGGATGTGTTCTATGGCATCGAATTACTTATTTAGTACGTACAGGAACTAAACATAGAATTTTAATTCAGTTCTAAATTAATTTTAGTATGATTTTCAATTACAATGATCCCATCAAAATAAGAACTGCGACGCTGGTATCTGGTGATACAATGGAAAACTGAGATTACTGTTTGTAGTGTAAATCGCGCATAACATATATTTTACATATTGTGGTTCTCTGTTTTTTTTTTTTTTTTTGTATAGGTCAGCAAAATCTAAAACGTCTATGCAATAACTGATTTTATAACCATCGTCCAGTGTAGGTTAGACATAGAAGTAGGTTACATGACCTCTTAATCTTCGGACTGACAATAAAGACTTCGGTACTGACGTATCCGTTTGTCGTTCTTGATATGCAATTACATAGTCCTGGCCTGTTCAATCATAAATTAAATTTCCAGACACATGTTGGAAAAAGCCCCTGCTCTCTTTACTATAACAAATTCGAGCAGCAACTCTTCGCAATTCCGTACATCACTGGTTGCATACATGTCTTAATGTTCAGGAAGTCCCTTTTTCTGTAAATGAAAATTATCCTTCCGTTCGTAGGTTCGCTTCCCTGTCCAGTCAAACCAAAGGCATTGCATTTGTATTTTTGCTTCACTCCAAAACACGTGAAAGTTAGTATTAAGGACAAAGATTATATATGATCGGCTCAGACCCAGCGAAATGTGATAGGGTAGGAATGCATATTTTGTTTCTCCTTATTGGTGACCATGCGCGAGTTAGCGCGTCAAAAATGGAAAAAAGTATCTATCTATATTTTTTTTCAACTCAATTCTTTATTTACACTCAGACACAAAATATGTGTTACATGAGGACAAATTACAAATCAAATACAATAAATGACAGAATAGACAGGAAACTAATAACAAAAGTGTGCTTTCTAAAGATCATAAAACTTGTAAGATACATGCATCTTACTAAATAAAAGTAGATAGTTTCTTGATAAATATAGCTAAATTATGCAATAACTGACAGTGACACAATGACAGCATATTTTGCATTTTCAGTACAGAAGGGTATGTTGTATAATATTTCGGTATATATTTCTTTCGAAGTTCAGCAATAGTACTATTATTACAAACATATAAATAATCGATGATATTCATCACCAATACATTCATTACATAAGGTACATATGCGATCGGATCTAGCGATGTTGTACCATCTGCCAGTTTCCATAGGAATTTTAAGATTGCATGTTCTCAGTTTTGAAATCCAGATTCTTTTATCCTCTGGAAGACGTAGTAAATAATTTTCAAAACCAAACTGAGATTTGAATAACTTATAATATTCGCCACGAGACGAGTTATCAGTATTACTGAACCAATATGCCGTATAGCGGCCATCGTATTTATAAGGCCCTGGCAAAATATGAAACTTTTCAAACGAGAAAGTCAAGGTCCTGATTTATGCTTAAACAATAAGCGAAAAAAAAAAATATGAACGACAGCAACCAATGACAACCATTCAACTACAAGCTCCTACCATTGAGAAAGCCATATATAAAATGTGGTAGGGTTAATAGCACTTTTGAACAACAAGAACTTTAAAGCAATAAAAGTAAATAAGGCTAAGTTTTGCCAGAAGCATAAGTTCATTGTTAAATAAAGGTTCATGATAAACGACATTTGCGTTAGGATATTCCTAAAAGAAATTAAATATTACGTAATCGAGTACTATAGCAATTAAACAAATACGCGGGAATATGATATACAAATTAAAGCGAACTAACGATCTTGATGCATCAACTTCAAGTAAAATTAAAAACCAAATACGTACTTGACATGATAGAAGCTTGATCAATTGTGATTCAATTTACCAATCGTACATTATAATGAAGTGTAAATAAAAGTGTTACCAGACAAGATTAATCCTGTGTGGAGATAGAGACAAAGTAGGCAAATATAGAATGTATACAGAGAGGATTAACAAAGTAAAAAATAGATAACGGAAAGTAAATGTTGACACAGATGGTATACATGGGAGTCTTAATTGTGTCGTCTCTGGTATTAGGTTTTCATTATCGTTGATCTTTGTGAACTACTGTCCGACACTGTGTCTTCGGATGGCTTCTAACTTCTGTATCATTAAAAATAAATATCACGGTTTTACACTGATAAAGATACTAGGTTTGGCCTATTAAAAGACATAGATTTAAGTACGTGGAAACGATTGATTGACATTTTCTTAATGACCAGTTGCGAATATTTCTACTTATCTAAAAAACATGCAATTATTGGATTATTTAGGTCTTTCAAACATGATTATATAACATTTTACAATATAGGTTTCGTTGTATAGGTGCCTCTATCGATGGAACAATGTAATATAGAAGGCAACTCAGGTGTGTATTCGAATGTTGTAGGGAAAGGTGTTGTGACCTAAGGAAAAGTTTGAGATACGAATTGTGCAATCAGAAACAATTTATAGATATGAAAGAAAATCAAGAAAATTCCTTAGTCAAAAGGAAATAAAATTGAGCAAACCCTCCAGAGACAGAAAACTAAGATTAAGGAGCATATCTATAACTGGAGATTTATGTTTAACATATATATCCACAATATAAAAAGGAGATGTGGTATGATTGCCAATGAGACAATTAGCCACCAAAGTTCAAATGAAGAAGTGAATGTAAGCAATTATAGGCAACCGTAAGGTCTTCAACAATGAGAAAACCCATACCGTTTGGTCGGCTATAAAAGGCCCCGACATGAAAAATATGAAAGAATTCAACTGAGAAAACTAACGGCTTAATTTATAACAAAACAATTTACGAAAACAAAAATGACAGGCATGAACCAACGACAACCACTGAACTACAGGCTCCTGACTTGGGACAGGCACATTAAGAATGTGGCGGCGTTAATCATGTTTTGAGCGCTAAACCTCCCCTAACCTGGGACAGTGGTGTTACAGTACTACATAAGAGCAAACTACTAGTATAAAAATCAGTTGAAAAAGGCTTAACTCATCAGATCGATACAAACAAAAACATCAAACAAAACACAGACAGGACGTGGCAGGGTATATCCATCCCTCATCCCTAACAACAAAAAAGACACAGATCTGAGAGTACACGCAGTTACTGACAGATAGTTTAAAGCCAATAACAACTAATAAAAAAATCATGTATCTAGGACCACAAATTTACTTGTGGAAAAGTCCAGTAAAAAGTTAAATACTGTCCTAAATCACGAACGAGGAAATAAATAGAAATACTAGGCCTAGGGGAAATGATTTAAAACATGAACACGAGAATGAAAATCAACACCGTAGTCAAATTGACAAGGACGAAAAGACAAATATATATATCTTAAGGTGGGTCATAACACTTCAGGGAGGTAACTCTGTTAAAATCAGCTGAACGTTTTAATCACGTTCTATTGTGAAGGAAATATTAAGCTTCTCAATGATTTTTTTTTTTTTTTTTTTTTTTTTTTTTTTTTTTTTTTTTTTTTTTTTTTTTTTTTTTTTTTTTTTTTTTTTTTTTTTTTTTTTTTTTTTTTTTTTTTTTTTTTTTTTTTTTTTTTTTTTTTTTTTTTTTTTTTTTTTTTTTTTTTTTTTTTTTTTTTTTTTTTTTTTTTTTTTTTTTTTTTTTTTTTTTTTTTTTTTTTTTTTTTTTTTTTTGATATTCTTGCTGATATTATATTATAAAGTCAGTATCAAAACAATAATGCCATTATTCTATTTGTAGCCTTATTTTGAGAATAAACGACCAATGGAATATATCGGATGTATTCTATGGCATCGAATTACTTATTTAGTACGTACAGGAACTAAACATAGAATTTTAATTCAGTTCTAAATTAATTCTAGTATGATTTTCAATTACAATGATCCCATCAAAATAAGAACTGCGACGCTGGTATCTGGTGATACAATGGAAAACTGAGATTACTGTTTGTAGTGTAAATCGCGCATAACATATATTTTACCTATTGTGGTTCTCTGTTTTTTTTTTTTTTTTTTATAGGTCAGCAAAATCTAAAACGTCTATGCAATAACTGATTTTATAACCATCGTCCAGTGTAGGTTAGACATAGAAGTAGGTTACATGACCTCTTAATCTTCGGACTGACAATAAAGACTTCGGTACTGACGTATCCGTTTGTCGTTCTTGATATGCAATTACATAGTCCTGGCCTGTTCAATCATAAATTAAATTTCCAGACACATGTTGGAAAAGGCCCCTGCTCTCTTTACTATAACAAATTCGAGCAGCAACTCTTCGCAATTCCGTACATCACTAGTTGCATACATGTCTTAATGTTCAGGAAGTCCCTTTTCTGTAAATGGAAATTATCCTTCCGTTCGTCCGTTCGTAGGTTCGCTTCCTGTCTAGTCAAACCAAAGGCATAGCATTTGTATTTTGCTTCACTCCAAAACACGTGAATGTTAATATTAAGGACAAAGATTATATATGATCGGCTCAGACCCAGCGAAATGTGATAGGGTAGGAATGCATATTTTGTTTCTCCTTATTGGTGACCATGCGCGAGTTAGCGTCAAAAATGGAAAAAGTATCTATCTATATTTTTTTCTAACTCAATTCTTTATTTACACTCAGACACAAAATATGTGTTACATGAGGACAAATTACAAATCAAATACAATAAATGACAGAATAGACAGGAAACTAATAACAAAAGTGCTTTCTAAAGATCATAAAACTTAGTAAGATACATGCATCTTACTAAATAAAAGTAGATAGTTTCTTGATAAATATAGCTAAATTATGCAATAACTGACAGTGACACAATGACAGCATATTTTGCATTTTCAGTACAGAAGGGTATGTTGTATAATATTTCGGTATATATTTCTTTCGAAGTTCAGCAATAGTACTATTATTACAAACATATAAATAATCGATGATATTCATCACCAATACATTCATTACATAAGGTACATATGCGATCGGATCTAGCGATGTTGTACCATCTGCCAGTTTCCATAGGAATTTTAAGATTGCATGTTCTCAGTTTTGAAATCCAGATTCTTTTATCCTCTGGAAGACGTAGTAAATAATTTTCAAAACCAAACTGAGATTTGAATAACTTATAATATTCGCCACGAGACGAGTTATCAGTATTACTGAACCACTTTTGAAGAAACTGATCTTGAAGAATCTGTTTTATAACGGGTTTGATAGTTAAATAATCAAAGTATTGGTTGAAAACATATAACCTAATCCTGAGTTGTCAAATATAGATTTCACAAATGACACCCATTTAAATTCACAAATATCATCAGTATGTAATTTAAAATAAGCTTATACATAGAACTACTAAGTTTGTTTTCATTTTAGCCATTCTACTCCAAAACGATAACATTCTTAATTTTACTTTTATTTCTAGTGGAAACCTTCCTAATTCTCCATATACCATAAAATTTGGAGTACTTGATCTCACATTTATAATTTAGCAAAAGACCAAGGTATGTATAGCTATCTACAATTTCAAGAGATGCACTATAAAACAAATTGTATTTCAATCACATAACAGAGTTTTCATCATGTTATATGTTTTCAATTCCAAAAGTTTACATAAGTATATAGTTTTGTCGGTCATAAAAGAAAAGGGTGTGTATAAAAATAAAAAGATGTGGTATAATTGCCAATGAGACAACTCTCCACCAGAGACCAAATGGCAGAGAAGTAAAAGGCAACTTTAGGTCACCGTACAGCCTTCAACAATGAGCAAAACCCATACCGCATAGTCAGCTATGAAAGGCGTCGGAATGACAAATGTAAAACCAAAGTGGGTCTACTTGTTTAACTAAATTTATTAAAATTGCCTGCACGAGGAGAATAATAATTTAAATGGTCTAAAAATAAAAATTTCCATAATAGTATATCTAAAATACATTATAAACACAGTTTTATATGAGCTAACTAGACTGCATGGTTACTAATAACAGACATCTATAAACGTATACTTAATCCTATAATTTATCTTTGTACTAAATCTAGGTAGTTTGGTCCACTTTCTTTACATGAAAAGTTCAATTAAATTAAAAATCCAGCAAAATTACTCTCTTAACTTCACTTTTACCTATGGTAATATTTAAGTAATGGTTATAATATAGTCTCATTTTCTAGTCACCAAGTATCATTACTCATATCTATTTTCACATTAGTAACAGATATCGATCTATGTTGAAAATCTTAATAGACTATTTTGAAATTTATAATATAGTAAAACGTATTACAGTTAAACGTATGCAAATTACGATCTTTGATCATTTGGAAGTTCATTATATTTCTGTTTATTGAGTAATATATCCTGCTGATAAATTTAAAGTCATGTCCATTGAAAAATATTTTTCAAAAGATTTATTTTTAAAAAGAGAAATATTCATTTTTTTTGCACAATAGTTAGGAATTATTTATGACAAAAGTTCGTGTCAGTGCTTTCAGACCGTAACTAATATTCACCGCAGATTAGCATTCGGAACAATGTTATCTCAGAATATGTTGATTTGATTGGACAGTTCAAAGCCGCATAATAGTTTAGTTCTTTCGAAGGCGATAGAGTAAATAGTACACAAAAACACGGGAGATAACTTATAGCCGTTATAACAATAAATGAAGACCTATTTAGATTTTGTTACAGGTAAAAATTGTCATTTTCGTTTCACAGGTGAAATAACACCTGACTTGGCATTATTATATTGTATGTTTCGTTTCGAGTTTTAAAAGGCGGAGTATTTTCGTTGGATATTTTTGTTTTAATTTGTTATGAATGCAGATTATGGAAACTATAAAATTATAATCCATTTCGTAAACAAAAAAGTTAGATATTGACGCATTGTTAGTGACTTATAATATTTTGGATATTTTCTCTGTTGTGGAATGAATGATATTTAGACCTATAACGTAAGTTTTCACGGTATATTTTTCTCACTTTCAAAGTAGTTTGCTTGAGTGTTTGACAAATTAAAATACTTATTTTTCTTAATGCATTTCTAATGGGTTTTTTTGTAAAATCCAATGCAGTTTGCTTTTGATTTGATAGTTTTAAAGTCTTGAAGAAAAAAATCAAATCAATTCTTAATTGATAGAATTTATCGAAAACAGTCGTGACGCATGAATTAGGGAACTTAAATATCATATACACTGGTTTTTATAAAATGATAAAAAGTGAGAACATGGAACGCTGATTCTCATTGGCAACTATCTCTTTATTACTTTTTTCTAACATTCAATGTAGTTTCTTTAGAGTTTGGTAGTTTTAATACTTGAAAATTATTTTTTACACGTTTCTAATTTTCTAGAATTTATCTCAATTGAAAACAGCCGTGTCGTTTGAATTATGGAACTTAAATGTCACATACACTAGTTATTATAAAAGATGCAAATTAAAACCATATGGAACGCTCATTCTCACAGGCAACTATCTCTCTATCTCTCTTAAAATACAAATGATTGAATTTTCTAACAGTTTTCCCCATCTACCTTTAGTGAAACATTACAAAGGTTAACTTTTGAACGAAAATGGGTTTTTTTAACATTCAGTGTAAATTAAAGCCGATGTGGGCTTATTTCAATGAGATAGCAACCAAAAGATAAAAAAAAAATAACTAAAAGTTACAATTTCTGTTGACAATGCACGAAGACATGTAGCTTTAGAATTTTCCGAAATATGTGTTATCTGCATGTTTTAACAAATTTGTGTAAAGCCGTACATATTCGGTACAAGAGGGATGGGTAGACTGAAATTTAGCCTTACAATGGCACTCAGTTTAGCTTTTGGTCGAGTGCATTTATAAGCAGAGCGGCGCGGTCAACTTATATATGCATTGATTGTTTGTTGACAATACGAAACGGCAACTAAAAGAAGGGGTGGTAAAGGAACGATGGTGTTTTCTATGTCACCGATTTATAATCTTGAACGAACAGGAATTAGCCGATTGTGTTCTATTCCGGATTGTGACAGTTTTACTGAGTAAATTAACATGACGGGTGAGACATGCACAGCAAGAGACACTTACCCTGTCGACGCCCCGGTCTCGGTTCTTTTGGAGTTCATGCCATTCCTCAGTTTTCGTTTGTTACCATTTGATTTGTCTCTTATTTGCGAGATTTAAACTTCGTTAAACTACTTTATCGGCAATTTATGATTGAACAGGCCAGGACTATGTAGTTCAGAATAATAGCATTTTATATTTTAATACGGGCTCGCTTGATATTCTTGCTGATATTATATTATAAAGTCAGTATCAAAACAATAATGCCATTATTCTATTTGTAGCCTTATTTTATAACGACCAATGGAATATATCTGATGTATTCTATGGCATCGAATTACTTATTTAGTACGTACAGGAACTAAACATAGAATTTTATTAAATTCAGTTCTAAATTAATTCTAGTATGATTGTCAATTACAATGATTCCATCAAAATAAGAACTGCGACGCTGGTATCTGGTGATACAATGAAAAACTGAGATCACTGTTTGTAGTGTAAATCGCGCATAACATATATTTTACATACCGGTATTGTGGTTCTCTAGGTTGTTTTTTTTTTTGTATAGGTAAGCAAAATCTAAAACGTCTATGCAATAACTGATTTTGTAACCATCGTCCACAGTGTAGGTTTGACATAGAAGTAGGTAACATGAACCTCTGAATCTTCGGACTGACAATAAAGACTTTGGTACTGACGTATCCGTTTGTCGTTCTTGACATGCAACTACGTAGTCCTGGCCTGTTCAATCATAAATTAAGATTACAGACACATGTTGGAAAAAGCCCCTGCTCTCTTTACTATAACAAATTCGAGCAGCAACTCTTCGCAATTCCGTACATCACTGGTTGCGTATAAGTCTTAATGTTCAGGAAGTCCCCTTTTCTTTAAATGCAAATTATCCTTCTATTCGTCCGTTCGTAGGTTCGCTTCCCTGTCTAGTCAAACCGAAGGCATTGCATTTGTATTTTTGCTTCACTCCAAAACACGCGAATGTTAGTATTAAGGACAAAGATTATATATGATCGGCTCATAGTCAGCTATAGAAGGCGTCGAAATGACAAATGTAAAACCAAAGTGTGTCTACTTGCTTAACTAAATTTATTAAAATTGCTTAAACGAGGAGAATAATCATTTGAATGGTCTAAAAATAAAAATTTTCATAATAGTATATCTAAAATACATTATAAACACAGTTTTATTTGAACTAACCAGACTACATGGTTACTAATAACAGACATCTATAAACGTATCCTTAATCCTATAAATTATCTTTGTACTAAATCTAGGTAGTTTGGTCCACTTTCTTTTAATACATGAAAAGTTCAATTAAATTAAAAATCCAGCAAAATTACTCTCTTAACTTCACTTTTTACCTATGGTAATATTTAAGTAATGGTTATAATATAGTCTCATTTTCTAGTCACCAAGTATCAATACTCATATCTATTTTCACATTAGTAACAGATATCGATCTATGTTGAACATTTTAATAGACTATTTTGAAATTTACAATATAAGAAAAACGTATTACAGTTAAACGTATGCAAATTACGATCTTTGATCATTTGGAAGTTCATTATATTTCTGTTTATTGAGTAATATATCCCGCTGATAAATTTAAAGTCATGTCCATTGAAAATATTTTTCAAAAGATTTATTTTAAAAGAGAAATATTCATTTTTTTTTTGCACAATAGTTAGGAATTATTTATGACAAAAGTTCGTGTCAGTGCTTTCAGACCGTAACTAATATTCGCCGCGGATTAGCATTCGGAACAATGTTATCTCAGAATATGTTGATTTGATTGGACAGTTCAAAGCCGCATAATAGCTTTAGTTCTTTCGAAGGCGATAGAGTAAATAGTACACAAAACACGGAGATAACTTATAGCCGTTGTAACAATAAATGAAGACCTATTTAGATTTTGTTACAGGTAAAATTGTCATTTCGTTTTACAGGTGAAATAACACCTGACTTGGCATTATTATATTGTATGTTTCGTTTCGAGTTTTAAAAGGCGGAGTATTTTCGTTGGATATTTTGTTTTAATTTGTTATGAATGCAGATTATGGAAACTATAAAATTATAATCCATTTCGTAAACAAAAAGTTAGATATTGACGCATTGTTAGTGACTTATAATATTTTGGATATTTTCTCTGTTGTGGAATGAATGATATTTAGACCTGTAACGTAAGTTTTCACGGTTTATTTTTCTCACTTTCAAAGTAGTTTGCTTTATTGTTTGACAATTTAAAATACTTATTTTTCTAAATGCATTTCTAAAGGGTTTTTTTCTAAAATCCAATGCAGTTTGCTTTTGATTTGATAGTTTTAAAGTCTTGAAGAAAAAATCAAATCAATTCTTAATTGATAGAATTTATCTCCATCGAAAACAGTCGTGACGCATGAATTAGGGAACTTAAATATCATATACACTGGTTTTTATAAAATGATAAAAAGTGAGAACATGGAACGATGATTCTCATTGGCAACTATCTCTATTACTTTTTCTAACATCCAATGTAGTTTGCTTTAGAGTTAGGTAGTTTTAATACTTGAAAATTATTTTTACACGTTTCTAATTTTCTAGAATTGATCTCAATTGAAAAAGCCGTGGTGTTTGAATTATGGAACTTAAATGTCACATACACTGGTTGTTATAAAAGATGCAAATTTAAACCATATGGAAGGCTCATTCTCACTGGCAACTATCTCTATCTCTTAAAATACAAATGATTGAATTTTCTAACAGTTTTCCCATCTACATTACAAAGGTTAACTTTTGAACGAAAATGGTTTTGTTAACATTCAGTGTAAATTAAAGCCGATGTGGGCTTATTTCAATGAGATAGCAACCAAAAGATTAAAAAAAAAAATAACTAAAAGTTATAATTTCTGTTGACAATACACGAAGACAAGTAGCTTTAGAATTTTCCGAAATATGTGTAATCTGCATGTTTTAACAAATTTGTGTAAAGCCGTACATATTCGGTACAAGAGGGATGAGTAGACTGAAATTTAGCCTTACAGTGGCACTCAGTTTAGCTTCTGGTCGAGTGCATTTATAAGCAGAGCGGCGCGGTCAACTTATATATGCATTGATTGATCGATTGATTGGTGTTTGCTTTACGCCGCCTCAGACTATATATACAGAAATCATTGGTATAAGCAGACCCTTATTGTCTAAATACAAACATTTCTGTGTCATTTGGTCTCTTGTGGAGAGTTGTCTCATTGGCAACCATACCACATCTTTTTTTTTATAATTACTTAATTTTAGAATATTAATAAAAGTTAAAAACCAGAAGCACTTTGTCACTATGGTGAATTAGTACTTATTCTTCTAATTATGGAAGATTTGCAATAGAGAGGTATATAAAAACGCTAAAGTTTTAGTTGAAGCAGAGACATATAAAATTAGTATTAAGTATCTTTGATCGAAACCAATGTTAAACTTGCATATTTTTTTTTTTATTCATTCGTTCATATATCAGATTTTTACAGTTCAACTCTCTACAAAATTTTAATTTTACAAATGTGTATGAAGAGCAAAAACACATATATTTAATAAACTCTTCAACACTAGAATAAGCAAATGAACTAGGCTCTTCCTTTGTAAAGAGGTCGATTAGAACTGGAGACCTGCATGCTTACACTATTATGATTATAATTGTTTCCTTACTGTGTTGTTTATTGACAATATAGTATTTGTGGTAAAATAGTATATAAAAGGCAAAATTTTTAATTGAATCAGAAACCTGTAAAATTGGAATTTTAAAAATTGCAAACTAATTTGAATTAAAATATTCAAGATCTTATCTAGATAATATTCCATGACGCCATCGTCTTGATTGTGCACGGAATATTTTGTGCAATACTTGCCACTGGACGTTACACAAAAGAAATCTTTCATATACGCCGAAGGCTGTAGTCTTCATAGTTACGTTGTAAAATATAATTTCCCCTTAAATGATCAAAGAACAGAAGAACATAAATTACATTAAATTACATACAAAAACGGATCATGTCGTTTCATTGAAACATCATAGAAATAGTTATATGTTTTACATGTACATGTCATTCTTATGATGTTTTAATATCCTATAACCCACGAGAAATTAAAAATATTACAATAAGTTACTTTAGTTTCATTATAAGTTAAAAAATGACACGTTTTAGATATTCAATGTAATTACTTTTTTAATTAATTCTATTTCACATTATCAGTTTAAATGTTCTTTAATATAATTTTGCAGGTGACCTGTTGTGTCTGTTATATATGTTAGGTTCCTGACCTTACTCAAAGTTAAGCATATTATTTCTTCGTCATTATCGCTGATATAAATATGTTGTAATACATGAAAAAAAATAAAAGCTCATAACTCACAATCTCAAACTTTTTTACATAAATTTGCTGAATGTCATAGACAGAAAAAAAAAAACAAAATGAAAATCTTTAAGCATAAAATTTGTTCCTTAAAAATTTATCATAAATATATGACACTATATTCATTATCTGAATCCTTTGAATTGGTATAATAATACTTTATTCGAAAAGCAATACAGCTTATAGGATACATATACATAATGATAATAATTAAAATGGTAAAAGTTTAGGAAAAGCTGCAAAATATTAATCAAGACCCCCCCTTTCCAGAAACACAGAAGACCATACTACAGTGATGGACTGGCTGGAAGTATTATTTGTACACAGAAATCGTACAATACTTTATTTGTTCATTGTCATTTAATAAAATTAATATTTAGTGCTACATAAATAAACAACCTATAGTACTACTTTCCCACACAAAACCGTGACATGTGACGTATAGAACTGTCAGCTAAAGTGTCGTGATTTTGTCACCTTTTTAAAAACTTGTCCATTTCATTATGTTAATTACCTTTTTACTAATAAGTCCATTATGTCAATAATCTCTTTGTTGTTGTGGAGTATTAGTTAAATAATAGGACTAATTACCTACACAGGTGAAGACAGGTATGTTAATTACAGGTAGGTTAACAAAAGTACTATACGATGAATAATGGGGTAACTATTTTTATGGTAATGTTGTACATATTTGTGTATAACACCGAAGATAACATTTATTTATAGCTTTCAGTTATTTCATCAAAGACTTCAGTGCAGTTTAAAGACAGAGACGTGTACACTTAGACAATAAGAATTGGATTTAAATATTTAATTGACTGAAAATGGATTTATTATATTTATAGGTAGGACGTTAATTAAGTCTTAAATTATACTTATAAATAAATTATTTTAAAAGTATATACATTATCTTTACTATTTCAAAATCCCTGCGATTCTGAGTTTTTAAAGTAGATAATAGACATTCTGCTTAGTAGACATTTAGATTTTATAGCAGATAAAAATATTTTAGTGTAAATAAACCTTGACAATTTGTCTTATTGGTGGGGGATTGGTAATAGAACTGTAAATAGTTTACTGTATAGGACCGTTTTAATATACTGGTGGATAGTTGCCTTTTACTCCGATTGTGGAGGTGTGCCTAAATTGGCAGAAGATAGTAAATACAGATGTATCTTAATATTTTAAGTTGCTGTGTTGCTGTCTTGTTGACTTATACCTAACATCTTTTATATTCATATTGAGATAATGAGATTGTATTCATATATTGGTGAATAAAAATGAATGAATAATTCACCGACCTTTCTTAAAAACTGCACCAATTAAATTACTCAAACTGCTTTATTTTCACAGAATTTCTCAAATATCAATAAACAGAAATATTTTAACAGTAAAATCAATATGCATACTATCTTTAAAAAATAAGTAATTATTTCCTTGATTAAAATTTTGAATCTTTTCTTGTTGCGTTCATAGATTTGCGACTTTGAAACGAACGAACAAAACTTTTTAATTAAGATTCGCAAATAATAATAGAAATTTAAAGTCTTATACTATTTCACATTAAACATTCGCTATTTTCCCATCTGCTATTAAATACACATAATCTTCTCGCCAAATATTGAATATTTTCATTTTAAATTAAAAGCACGTTTTATATCTTTTTCTGTTGTATTTGAACAAAAAATCAGTCACATTTCGCCCACAGATAAAACGAAGCTAATTTTATTTTGACAAAAGTTTAATATTTATGTCCAAATAGATCTTGTCAATTTTATCAAAGTTTGTATTTTAAATATTTTAGGACTATTAGCAAAAACAACATTGATTGTAGATTTATACTTGGCCGGAATTTTTTAAAAGTTTGCTTTCAAAACTAAAATCATCAGAAGTATTTGATTGAGACGTTGCCAGTTTTATATTAAGCCGCGTTTTGCATTGTCTTCTTAAGAAGTGGAAAGATTTAGGTTAAACACCCTCTCAAAAGTAAAAGAAGGAAAACTTAGGGCTGCATTGAGCAATAAACATATTTTGATAAATTCATGATACAGAGGAACAAATAACAAGGCACGTCTAGTTGTTCATAAATTTATCATAAATATATGACACTATATTCATTATCTGAATCCTTTGAATTGGTATAATAATTCTTTATTCGAAAAGCAATACAGCTTATAGGATACATATACATAATGATAATAATTAAAATGGTAAAAGTTTAGGAAAAGCTGCAAAATATTAATCAAGACCCCCTTTTCCAGAAACACAGAAGACCATACTACAGTGATGGACTGGCTGGAAGTATTATTTGTACACAGAAATCGTACAATACTTTATTTGTTCATTGTCATTTAATAAAATTAATATTTAGTGCTACATAAATAAACAACCTATAGTACTACTTTCCCACACAAAACCGTGACATGTGACGTATAGAACTGTCAGCTGAAGTGTCGTGATTTTGTCACCTTTTAAAAACTTGTCCATTTCATTATGTTAATTACCTTTTACTAACAAGTCCATTATGTCAATAATCTCTTTGTTGTTGTGGAGTATTAGTTAAATAATAGGACTAATTACCTACACAGGTGAAGACAGGTATGTTAATTACAGGTAGGTTAACAAAAGTACTATACGATGAATAATGGGGTAACTATTTTTATGGTAATGTTGTACATATTTGTGTATAACACCGAAGATAACATTTATTTATAGCTTTCAGTTATTTCATCAAAGACTTCAGTGCAGTTTAAAGACAGAGACGTGTACACTTAGACAATAAGAATTGGATTTAAATATTTAATTGACTGAAAATGGATTTATTATATTTATAGGTAGGACGTTAATTAAGTCTTAAATTATACTTATAAATAAATTATTTTTAAAAAGTATATAAATTATCTTTACTATTTCAAAATCCCTGCGATTCTGAGTTTTTAAAGTAGATAATAGACATTCTGCTTAGTAGACATTTAGATTTTATAGCAGATAAAAACATTTTAGTGTAAATAAACCTTGACAATTTGTCTTATTGGTGGAGGACTTGTGATAGAACTGTAAATAGTTTACTGTATAGGACCGTTTTAATATACTGGGGGATAGTTGCCTTTTACTCCGATTGTGGAGGTGTGCCTAAATTGGCAGAAGATAGTAAATACAGATGTATCTTAATATTTTAAGTTGCTGTGTTGCTGTCTTGTTGACTTATACCTAACATCTTTTATATTCATATTGAGATAATGAGATTATATTCATATATTGGTGAATAAAAGGAATGAATAATTCACCGACCTTTCTTAAAACTGCACCAATTAAATTACTCAAAGTGCTTTATTTTCACAGAATTTCTCAAATATCAATAAACAGAAATATTTTAACAGTAAAATCAATATGCATACTATCTTTAAAAATAAGTAATTATTTCCTTGATTAAAATTTTGAATCTTTTCTTGTTGCGTTCATAGATTTGCGACTTTGAAACGAACGAACAAAACTTTTTAATTAAGATTCGCAAATAATAATAGAAATTTAAAGTCTTATACTATTTCACATTAAACATTCGCTATTTTCCCATCTGCTATTAAATACACATAATCTTCTCGCCAAATATTGAATATTTTCATTTTAAATTAAAAGCACGTTTTATATCTTTTTCTGTTGTATTTGAACAAAAAATCAGTCACATTTCGCCCACAGATAAAACGAAGCTAATTTTATTTTGACAAAAGTTTAATATTTATGTCCAAATAGATCTTGTCAATTTTATCAAAGTTTGTATTTTAAATATTTTAGGACTATTAGCAAAAACAACATTGATTGTAGATTTATACTTGGCCGGAATTTTTTTTAAAAGTTTGCTTTCAAAACTAAAATCATCAGAAGTATTTGATTGAGACGTTGCCAGTTTTATATTAAGCCGCGTTTTGCATTGTCTTCTTAAGAAGTGGAAAGATTTAGGTTAAACACCCTCTCAAAAGTAAAAGAAGGAAAACTTAGGGCTGCATTGAGCAATAAACATATTTTTGATAAATTCATGATACAGAGGAACAAATAACAAGGCACGTCTAGTTGTTCATATGTACAATATTTGTCACTGGACAACAAACAAACCTTAATCAATCATTAAGTTGAATATTTACCAATTTACCAATTGATTGCGTTGCATGGTTTCAGTCTTACTGCAACCGGTCTTCACGTGACCTGAATCCTTGGTACCGTTTCATACACGAAACACCAAGAATAAGTAATAAAAGTGTTTAAAATTTTTACATGGAAAGGCGGGGGGAGGGGGTGGGGGTATGTGGAGACGAGTTTCTGTGTATATCACAATAATATACTGTATTCTTAGACGCTGTATCCTCGGTTATATTATAGTAAGATACAAATGCTGTCGCTCTATATAAAAATTGGTTGATGCAGAATTAGATATGCATGGAGTGTCAAAAATCTTCGATGAACCTTTTGATAACACGATCGGCTTACACAAACTAGTTCATGTAAGCCGATTTTCGTTAATCCTTCTGTGACATAGAACATACGACAAAGAATTGAAGCCACTGGTCTGAAAGATTATATCATATTTACAAGAAGTTCTTATCAGATCATAAATACTTTTTATAAATAATCATTAGTTGTAGTTTTATGTATAATGCCTTTTATTTTTTCCATGGATTAAACCATTTAATAAGTAGTTTTTGAATAGAGTAAGAATACCCGACTAAATCTCTTAAGTCCACTACAAACAACAAATTTTAACAGATATTTTCGTATTTTCGTTGTTTTCGGTCTTTCGGGTAAATATCTGAACAATTTACAATTTGCTTTGAATGATAATAAAACAATTACTGATGTGTTTTAGCTACATAATTTTCAAAGGTCTGCTTCTTGGCTGACATTTTTTCCTTTACTTGACTGAACAAGAGCTACACCTCTTTGAACTCCATTATATGCCAACCGAATAGCCGATGATCAATGAATTGCTACATCGAAATGTGACAGTAGCCGGAGGCCAAAATGCCCTTCTACCACACTCTACTTTATCTGGCAGCAAACCGGAGTGTTGTTTGTCTTGTACCAGATAAACATGGTGTTTTTCTTTTACTAGATAGAAGTGCTGTTTGTCTGGTACCAGATACACATGGTGTTATTCGTGTACTAAATGTTAGTGGTGTTTGTCTGGTTCCAGATATGAGCGGTTATGTCTGCGGTACCAGATCTAAGTGATGTTCGTCTGGTACCAAATATAAGAGGTGTTCATATATTAACAGATATACATGGTGTTCATAATAGATCTAGGATAGTATGTTAAATTTAATCAAATATTTCTTTACACTAGGTGTAATGAACATGAGATATTATATAGGTACTCGACTCAAGACAGTATATTGATCCTAGGATGTCTTTGTTGTTTTTTTTTTGTGTGTGTCTGCATTTCTGTTCAATTGATGTTGACACCAAATATCCTTGTATTCACATATATAAAACTGACAATGACAATTTCATACTGAAGTCTTAATTATAACTGATTTGGATCATTTTCACCATGTATTAAGTAAATTTGAAAGTATCTTCACGAATCCATATTGACCTCTTCATACCCTCCTTATATGTAAAGACTACTGTAAACAGACAACATGTGTATAAATTTCATTAAAATCCGAGACTTTCTGTTGTCGACGTAACTGAATACGCTACTATTCATCATAAGTGTCAACTCAAGTCTTATTTAAACTTTTCCTATTGAAACCATTGCCTGATATCAATCTCTTAGATACATCCCCGAACAATAGATCTTTACATTAGTTACAACCTTGGATCGCATGACAAGGTACATAGATCTGCATACATACTATTTAAATCTGATATCAAGACAAATTTCTGTACTTTGATGACGGAGAGAACTTTTAGGTAGGCCATCGTCCGTAAATAACAAACGAGGACTTGTTGAGTAAAGACATTTAGGCTGTTCCTTTCTTTGATGTTGTCTAATTAAGAACATCCTACTACACCCTTAAAAAACGTCCGTATTGCAAAGTCGATTTTATCTCATCACATGAACAATTTTATATAATTTTATTGCAAGCTCTCTTATGTGGAGACTTTTTTAGCACCGCAAAACATTACTTGCGGCTTTGTTCACATACTGCTTAAATCATCAAAACAATATTCAAGTAGCCGCATATTTTTTTAGAGTATAATATTCTCTAAATACGACGCCTCCAAATTACAAACAACTTCCCGAGTTTTTAAATGTTCCCTGCGACTTTTAAATCATTTTCGAGTTTTAAAATGTTTAGTTTCTCTTCGACTTTTGAGTTTTGAATGACCACTTGGTATCTTCTTTCTATTTATTCCGTATGATAATTCAACCGTTTCCGATCCTTGAAATGTTCCCCTTGTTTTTTAATCAGTTCCGAGTTTTGAAATGTTCTCTATGATTGTTTAATTATGAACACTTTCCAAATGTACCATGTTATTCTAGGTTATATGAGTCTGATCTGTCAAATCAGGTATAGTTGCTGACGTTTGGACGGTGAAAACATCTCTTAATTCTCTAGTTTAACCACAGCGTATTTAAACAACCTGCAAAATAGATTAACTCTGACAAACTATCTCTTTTCTGTTTGTTAATCTCGGTGCACCATGGTAGTAGGAGGATTGTATATTTTGAATATTCTAGAAACCTCAGAATAGTTTTATTTGTACACTGAACGAACTGAGTAACACAACACTTTTATTTATTTTATTTAGTTGAAGACCTTTGAAAATTGGCGAACACAACTTTTGCATTGTGACTTTGTTTTTCAAATCAATGTTTTTTTCTTCAAAAATTTCAGATTTTGCCGTTGGGGAGAATTTGAATTCAGTAAAAACCGAATACTTATTAGTCTGAAACAAAACGGAGTATGCTATTACACAGTTGTAGTATAAATGATAGTAGACTCAGAAAGGAATATAACTAACATCGCTTGGAACATATTCTTATGATAAAAAGGGGCAACATAGTTTTTATATGTATTGTCTTGTCTGTAGACTGCGTCATGTTTATCTTTTGTTTTCTGTCTTCTTTGACTTACGGTTTTCACCCTCTTCTTTTGTGATTTCCTACTCTTTTACATTATAATAATATTTTAAAAAATGTAACCCTTAAAAAATGTTAAACGTGTATATAAAAACATAAGTAAATGGACCAAATATAACGGCTCCTGCAATAAACCGCATAGTCAGTACATAATGAAAGCACGCTGTACACCGTGAGAGTGCAGGTATAAATATCTACTACAATTTGATCTAACCGGTGTTATACAACGAATATCAATATCCTGAACAAGCTGCTCTGATTTTTGCAGAGGAATGATAATCCGAACGTCTTTAATTGGTTCGGCATCCAACAGTAACAGATGACATTTCTGCTTCCTTCTGACAGAGTGTTAAAGTATTGATTTATTTCGACGAACGTTCTTAAGCTTTCTTTTTTTAATATCCATTCAGTGTCGTGAAGAAGAAGCCATGTTCTGATGATGATTATTGGCTTGTGATATTTGCAATTAACTCGTCTCTTTTCCTTTGCAGCGTGAAATTGAGGTGTTATAGTTCTAATATCTACATATATTCAATGTTAAGAAAGGAATAAAGCTGTTTTCCTGTGGTAAGTTTTAAATTTTTTGGAAATTTTATCAACAAAAAAATGAATTGGGTTGGATTGGGCAGAAGCAGGCCTTTATGAACACAACTATAAGTACACAATATAGTACATATTAAAAACCAAACGCATATGCAAACCAGTGAAATATCCAAAATGTTCCAAAACGGGATCAGGAGGGTTCCACAGGAAAACAGGGATACAGTAGTAAAAAACACTACAAGTTGTTGGACATCATCCTCCACCGGCTTTACTCCTGCAATCAGAAAACTGATCGCTAACGGCCTTGAATCATGAAGGATTGTTTTTGTATGACGAATTTTCGGAGAAGCAAGAAAAATGACAGCGGCATGACACGTATATATAAACAGTGATAAATTGCACTATTTTCGTAAAATTAAAGAAAAAATTCAAATCCATCGATTTAATTGATGGAGATTAAGTATCAGATTAGAGTGAATTTACATTAATCATTTTTTTTTGGTTATCAGAAATACTATCTTAATTTGTTGCAAAACACAATTTTCTTTTACATGTAATTTATAATAAAGAAATTCATGCCGGTGGGAGGTCTGTCATTGTGGGTTCCAAAACTCGGAATCCTATTTAGAAACAAATCTCTGATAATCTGATGATTAAAAATATTCATGTTAATAATAAGTAACAACCGTTCCACCATGTTTTAAATGGCGGTAAATGGAAGACATTACGAGAAGAAATAGATCCGTCTTCCATGTGACAGGACCCTGTCAAATGTGATTGTGTTGTACAACTTTTATTACTACAATTTCCTTTTTACTTTCGTGAGCCATCATTAATTTAATGTGTTCGTACACCATGCGTGAATTTTATGTAGAAAAAGTAATTTAAAGGTGGATCTTTGTGTTGAATATATAAGGTTACGTATCAAAGTTAGAACTTTTTATTACTTTATTTTTAATAGGAATTTGAAAGTTATTTTCCCCATTTCATCATTTGACATTACAAGTAAAATAGAATATAAATACAATATAATCAGCAGATGTAACCACCATGGATTGTTTGAAAGTTTTGCTGGACTTTTTCATCACTTGCAAATTCCATAATAATAAATCCATTTGAATTGTCTAGATATCTCTTTATGAAATTGTGCTGTATCATATAATTTTTATGATTCTTTTTTAGTTGAAGATGTAAAGGATGCGTTAGCGTTTTGATTCTTTTTCTAAGCGAATTACAAAAAAGAAAACGAAAATTTAATTTACTTTTGCATACCATTAACCTTTCCTTGCCAAGTTTTCAGAGAGAGTAAGCAAGGCAAATGGCATTCATAAGCTCTTATTTTACCCTTTGACAACAACAATGTTTTATTTATATATAGCTAACAACTGTGCAATTGAAGTAGATGTAGATGTTACACGAGTTTATGCCCCTAACCCCTTCACTATATAAATGGGTCACTCTAATTACTCCTTAATATCATGTTTAGATGCGACGACGAGTTGTGGGGGAGGGGTTTAACGACCTTGACTACCCATGAGGGTCTTGCACAGATGCAACCATGGAATTAAGTAATATATTGTATGTAACTACCATGATGCATTTATGCATATACTATGGGTAAAGTATACCCATATCCCCTTTTAAAGATGGCAGCCTGGTTATCAACATATAGCATTAATTAATGAATCCGAGGAGACTGTATACTTACTCGCCTGCTTTCTTTTGACAAAATGGTGTCAAATTACTGTAAATGACTTATTATGATGATATACATAAAACATTGTTTTGGTATTTAAATCTCACGGGATGAATAAGTTACGAGAGTTCTTATCCAGGCTTAGCAGAATGGTTTCTGTCAATAAAACGTCATTAACAAATCAGATGTGACTTCTAAATATTTATATTACTCCAATGGGAGATTTTCCTGGACGTATCCAATGATTGATAACTAATATGAAATGGCATAATTTTCTCCATCCAGTTGTATGTATTTATGAGGTATAAAACCCTTTCCTATTACATTTCGGGTGCAATAATTGAATCAAATTGACTCTACCTTTTTTGTTGTTAAATAAGACTGAGGTCCCATAATGCAGGGCCCATGATAGAAGCCATTTGAATGTTATTTCAGATCTTTACTAGTTCGAAAAGATATTCCCGAATTTCTATCTCTGATTGTATATACCCGGTTGCCTAGATTGGAAATAACATACATAAATAAATCTTTTTCTTTGGTTCACTTTCTTGTAGAATTTGTTTCTTAATTACAGCGTCCCCGAACAGAACCAATAAGTGTAAATTTAGATGCGGAAATCATCGTTTGCCAGTGGAGACGGGAAGGTGGCAAACTATTCCGAGATCGGAAAGGTCTTGTCATCTCTGCAGCTCTAGAGATATTGGCGATGAATTTCACTACATTATGTCATGCAATTTTTTTAACATAGAAAGAGAAAAATATTTACCACATTATTGTAAAAAAAATGCTAACATTATTAAATTTAAAAATGTATTCTCATCTGAAAATGTTGTAGAACTAGAAAAATTGTGTAGATTTATACGATACATATCATTGAAAGTCTGTCCTCCTGGTTAGAGGAACTGTAATACTATTATCTTGTTATTTATTTTCACACATGCGAAACAAAATATGTATTATATATGAACTGTTATTTTCTCTGTAGCTATGTACTAGTTTATGAGAATAAAATCATTCATTCATTCATTCAGAACTCAAAATCAATTTTCCCACAATGCATCACCAATGTTTGCAAATTTCCAATTACGTTAAGGCATTAAGTGTGGAAACATTGACTAGGTTTGGAACATTTAAAGTATGAGAAGTATTTCTTCACAATTCATATCCATTCCAAACCCCTATATAACAGTTCGTACTGAATTTAATCAGATTATTCAGTAATGGATGAATCTTGCTTTCTAAATATAAAGAAGTCATTTGGGATTAAAATTAACAATTTTGGGATCAGTGATCTAAATAAAACATAGTTACTTCATCTAACGGTTGAAAGGTCTCTAACAATGATGAGTTATTGACGTATTTAACATCGAGTTTGGTTTCAATAGCTTTTACATACAAAACGGTAATGAACTACACCGTGATTCACAGCCGGAGATTTTCCATTTCTATTCCGTAATAGATTTCACTTTTGTACCCGGCAAATTCATTGAACCTGAATTATCTGAAAAGTCGTTTTCTCTAGTGTACTTGATTTGTAAAGAACATGCTGAGTGCTCGGGTCATATCGACTTTAGACTGAAAAATGGTATATGTATTAGAATTTCCTGTTGGGACACTTGGTTTTATTTTTGTTTTAGACTGACTTGTTCAACGGACATTACCCGCATGGTAGATTGACTGATAGACCGATTAAACATTAACCTAACTTTTTATCTAAATAACTAGCAAACTGATATACTCTATATTTGAGACTATTATACTAACGGTATTAGAATCTCGTAGGTGTTTCCTTTTAATATGACCTAATTACTTGTCTCCATGAGATATAACGAGACTTGCGCGGATTTGGAGAGGAAGATGTCAACGGCTATGCATGTATACATCTATGGGCTATGTAACCAGTCTATACTTTAAAAGCTCTATACCACAAAACCTAACATTACTGATAGAATTGTAGGAAATAGCGTTGACTAATATTATAAAATTTAATTATAAAAAGGTGAATCGTGAATGAAAGTAATGAACATACATGTATTTCCAGTGTGTCATAAAACTTCATCATCATAAAAATCTATGAATAATAAAATTAAATTAGTTTCTTTGTCAAAGCGAAGAGGACCATTGTAACATGTGGTTATAAAATAAGAAGTCATAAAATTGACAAAGTACGACCATTTGTTTGTGTAGTATATGGATCTTATTGAGTTTTGTTGTCATTAAATTGAAAACTAGTCAATCACCTCTGTAGATATTAAATGTCCAACCAATGTGGTGCCTTTTTGTTTTTGTCTTTTTGTCTTTTGGTGGGAATAGTTATAAACTTTGTTATATAAACATTTATTTCTATTGCCATTGGGTGTTAATGCAATAATAATCAAATTATAAAACAAAATAAATATATGAAAAACGTTACTGCCCAATGAACCAGATTTTAATATAAATGAAAAAAAAAATATAATATAAGACTAGAGTATTACAAATCATTTTTTTTATGAAGTACTGTATTGACAATATAACTCTTCCATGGTTATATAAATGTAAATTATATACATATGTAATAAATGATGAACGAAATTGTAAATTATTTTCAGACTCCAATTAGTGAGGGAGTCATGAATTTTCAATTTCCTCGTGCTTGTTTTGTATGATTGACACCGTACAAGCAACATGCTTTTAATGCATTTATTTTTCGCAGTTTGCAATCATCCATTGAGACGTAGTATTCAGCTTTTTAATTTATTTTAAGTGAATGGCAGATACAAATTCCTTTTCCAGAGCATGATTACTTTTTCAAACCTGCTTTATACCTTTTAACCCTGAAAATTAATTGGCACAGTGCGAATTATTCAGCACCGATTCAAATTCGTAGCTTTTTTCCCATTTTTTTGTGTTTGCACTCAAGGCAAAGTTTGCTGGTTGATTTTCTTAACTAAGCCAATTTAATGTGACATTTTGACAGGCTGCCGTCTTTGTTACCAACCTCGAGACGTCAAAACGTGACTTGTAATAAAACCGTATAAAAATGCTAATTCCAAAGACAGATTCCCTAGCTAATTCTAGAAGGATTTCCTTAACACAACCAGCCATCTGCTTCTGTGTAGACATTTCCATGGAGAACTGTCATTTCAATGACGCAAAATTATGCAACTGAAGATCTTCATTTAGCATGTCTTGATCGGAAGATAGAATATCTTTGCATCCTTCCTCAGCACGACATCACATAGAATCTAATTATCGATAATTGTTTTACGGTGTTACCGTTAATTTCAAATTAAAACGTTTCAATGAAGTGGAAAGAAATCTCTTACACGAATCAAATCATGATCTTTATGGCGAACGTATTATTATGCAATGTGCTCTGCACTGATGATAAGAAACATACATAATTTAACTTCTGTAAAATTGAGCCATGAAATTATTATAGAACAACGACTGTATCAGAGCAATTTAGTCTTGTATCTTTGATGAGTTTTTATCAATCTTTAATTGTCTGTTCAACTTTCGGGACAGGACATTCCTGATGAACGTAAATCCAGATACATGTATTGAAAGCTGAGATTGAAAGATATATCTGACTTTGATTCACACGTGAGTCCTGGCTCATTGAAATCGATCAATGTAAATGAAAGCGTCTTCAGTTATTCATTTTTATACTGACAATAAGTTTTCATTTCGATAATCATCAGTTGTCAAACTTTAGAAACTTTCTGACATGCATTCAACGGATAAAAACTTAATAATATATAAAACTCGTAAATTCAAAATTTAAGTTGATTGCACAATTTTTATTTTGCTTTGTAATCTTACGGCTGTCATATTAAGGCGAGTTTATAATAGCCGTCACATACGTTTCATTGAAGATGTGTTTTAAATAAACAGTTCTGATTTCAAAGAATCAAAAGATTTGCAATATCTAATATGATATGAGTGTTCAAATTTGAGGAAAATAACTAGTGATGTTTTCAATAAGCACAAATATTTCAATTATAAAATTTATTTACTAACTGTAATTGATTTTATGTAAATTTGAACTACTAAGGACCTATTTATCTATTTTAACACATGAAAGGTAATCCTTCTTTTGTGTCATAGGCTATATCGCTTTTGAGTTCGGAAAGCCTTGGGACTTATCTTCGAAAAATAATCTGAAAAGTGGTAATTGAATTTTCGCACCTAAACTGTGAATGTCTATCTAACAAAGTTTGCGAACATTTGCTAAAAAGTTATTAGTGACGAAATGGCGTTGAATGGTAATTGTTTCCACGGAAATTGTATCAATATCTCTGTCAGGCGGTGATTTATGACCGACATTGTGAATAAAGGCGTAGAGATAATCGAAGAGAATTAGAAATTTTAAGTTAGCCTATGGTCAAATACGTTCAGAAAAATTAATACCAAGAGTTAATAGCTTTCAGAGGAAGTTTGTTCGATACAGATAGTTTTTATGGGAGATAATTAAAGTACAACAAAGGAAAACAATTATTTTGGACACAAAGTGGTCAACTGGGATAAAAGGAGAGAGTGAAAATGAAAAGAATGTTTCCGGATACATATAAACATATCTGAGAGTACTTATTGTTCTCAGCAGACATAACTAAAGATTTATTTGTGGTTATTTAAAGGTTTTGAAAATGAGACGGGGCAGTTAATAAAGTCTGAAAATCTTTTTCTATATGATCAGTGCAACACTAACTCGAATAATTCAATCCCTTACCGTCTCCGATTCTCTCCGCCTTTCGAGGAGTGATCGATAGCGACTGTATTATTCGGGCTAGTGCAACCATGGAAGTATTATATCGACATTTTACTTCCATAGTGCAACACATGATATGTATGTAAGTGTCTCCTCGTTTTTTGTCGATGATTTTTGGACTTTTGATGCCCTATTGCGACTTTTTAGATTTGCCGGACGTCTGCAAAAAAAATTGATTAAATTATTATTTCCATAACATCAGTGACTAGGCCCAATGAGAACGTACAACACATAAACAAATGGTGGACAATAAAATCAAGACAAGAAATCCATGATTCAAAGACTTAAAATTCAATGGTATATATTTTTCGTCGAGTGGTCTCACCTATTTCTAATCAGTTCGGACAATAATCACCTCAATACCGAGTTGTCAATCATTTATCACGGGCCATCACTGATTAACTTGTCATTTTACAAAATACATTAATATATACATAATCTACATTGTATTATTTACTGCCGACCCCCTAAGGTGGCATGTACAACATCTTCATATTCGAAGGTTAAGACGGGTCTTATCGCCCTCGTGATAACCAATAAAATATTATAACTCGCACCCCGCGGAGCGATAGCGAGGTAGGGGTTTAATAATAAATTAAAGATGATAACACTTTGAAATGACCAATAGATTATCTCTTCACGAGCACCTGCTCGATTGATGGTGAAGAAGAAGCATATTTTGCATAGATTTGGTTTTCTTGTTTAGAGGAGAAGACATTTTTAAAATGAATAAACAGATTGGTTCCAATTGTCCAAATTGTTATAGAGGAGACCAGTGTGAACTGTTGGCAATATTCACATAACCTGTTTGAACCAGTTTAGCTAAAATGGATAGGTTATTTTTAGATTCTAAAAAACGGACGGCAAAATTAAAACCACTGCAATAGATATTTAGTGAACCGCTCGCATTTAATAGCCTTTGCTAAGATATAAAATGGTATTTTCATTTTTCCCAATGTAATAAAATTTTGGAAAAGATAACATCTATCAAGTTAAAAAATGAAATTTTATGTCTATTTTTTTATGATTATATTTCGTTTGATCGTAGCTATACCGTTTAAAGTATCCATATATTTACTTGAAAGCACGTTATCATAGTTCAGTTGTTGTCAATAAACGGAAGGACAGTTGCTTGAGGCAAGGTAAAAAGTTATAGATGCTTGTGAATTCGACATATATCATTTTATAGCTGAGGACCCAAAAGCTACAAATTCCATGCACGTAACATGTTTTCAATTAATTTCTATTTATTAAATGTACCTTTTGTTATTCTACTGAGCGAAAGAAAAAAAGGGGGATGCCTGATTTTTAAAAAGCTTGTTTAACCCCAACAGTATGTCCATGTGCCTAATTCTAGTCGGCAATCTTTTTAGTTGTTGTCTTGACCTATTCATTAATATTATTGTTTTAGTCTTTTGAGCATTTTGGAACTGGTTGCAGACCTTTAGTTGTCCGTCTCAGTTCTTACGGTGATTCTGTGATTGATAGATACTGTGTATAATTGAAAATATAATGAGTGTCTAAGTCGATGGAAATTAGGGAATACCCTCTTTGGCTCAGTCGGTTAGAACACTGTCTTTATACCCTGAGGTTGTTGGTTACAATCCCAATATAGTGCCATCCATGGGATTTTCTTCACATATAACTTGTCTTTTGTATGAGAAGTTGAGATTGCTCGTAAATTTTCAAAGAGACACCAGACGGGTCTATTGCGATTCCAAACAGTATGTAATATATGACTGAACAGAATGATTGAAGTCTTTAGCTGTGTCTTTGTGTTCGGTGGCTGACCATTCAAGTTATTTTTCATGTCAAGGAACATTGTAATATCTGGAGGAAAAACATTATGGCACTACGAAACCTGTTACTAGGCAATGTTGACCTTAGCCAAGATTGGCTATTTGTTCAGCCCTTTTAAGTTTTGATACAATGTTTCATATATTTTTGCTGTCTAAATTGTGAATTCCTATATCCATGATGAAAGTTGCACTTGAAAAACATTCTCTAATAATCTCATACAACCTCCTTGGTCTAATCAAATCAATGTATATTCTGGGTTTTTTCCGACATACTCAATATATTATGAGAAAAGGTGTCAATATATTGACGAATATAACCAAGAACGTCTTTTATTTTCTCGGCATACTCAATATATTTTATCAGAAATGGTGTCAATATATTGACGAATATAAGCCATGAACGTCTGTCTTTTGTGAAATTGACTGAACACTTAATTGTCAAATCACAGAGGAATTTCCTTGTCAAAGTCCACAAATAATTCCCTATTCCCAGAATACCAGTAACTCCTTATCATTAATTGATCTTGGTCTGACAGTCTAAACGTATTGGAAGACACTGTCAATTTAATATGCAAATGAGCTGTCATGTCCTATTGAAAATTACTAGTCTATTCTTTATGTAGCTAAAACAAATTATGCAAATTTATTCATACTGTCGGTGTAAGGGCTGTAGGGTAGAATAAATCGAAAATTGTAATTTACATGTTAAACAAATATTAAGCTTAACATGGGCGTTACAAATGTCACACTATTATAAACCAAGCAGGAATTTAAAATGTTGGAATGTATGGCTGCAGGAGGAGAAAAAGAGCAAACAAAGTGATGATCTATTTATAGTACAAATTTAAAAAAATAATGTTTGTCTCGATATATTTTGTCTGAGGTCAAATGAAACTGTCATCGTAGGTTTATTGTCGAAGATATAAATCGTGTAGGAGTATGGTATAAAAAGAAAGGGGAAAAGGGGGGGGGACGAAAAATATATGCATAGTTCGATCAGTATTTTTTGGATATAAATAATGTATTAAATTTGTTTCTTTTTAGGTATATATGACAGACAAAGGAAGAATACTGTCAACATTATTTAGTAAGTCAAGTTTGTAAATGGTAAATACAGATTGTGTGAGACGTATAAGAATTGAAATATGCTTTTTTGCAAATATACTGGTAACAAAGAACTCGGTCACTAAGATGCTTTAATGGTTCTATTTCAGAATGTGTATTCTAAAACATATAGACGTGCTTGCAATGTCTGAATGCACGAGCTATAAGTCGACTACTTTTTAAAACGTTTAACTTGTGGTTGTGGATGGGGTTTGCAGAATATTCAGAATAATGGGCTATAAAAATAAAGTATACAGAAAAATTTGCCCCGGAAAAAGATGAATAGGTAGAAGTGGAGTACGAAAGTATAAAGAAAAGAGAAGAGTGGGCAAAAATATGAAACATATAGAAAATTGCCGTGAAAATTTAATAAAGATATAGAAATAGAGACCCTCACATCCATACCCTCTAACATGCAAATATCAACATTCTAATATTAGAAATAACAATAATGTCAGGCTAACACAAATAAACGCGAAACTGTATCGTCAGACTATCTTAAATCATCATGTCCTTTGGTTAATTGTGTCGTTGTGTTACTGTCTCGTTGACGGGTACACTGTATCTTGCTTTACTCATAGATATATACAGCTAAGGTCTAAACAGTTGAAAAACTTCCAACTCAAATAAAGAAAATATTTACGATGGTGAACGTTTATTACCAAATTTAAGTCATAACTTTTTGTTTGTACCCCTCAGAGTCGAACAATTCAACATTAGATTATTTGAAAGGGAAGTCAAAAATAAATAAAACAATTATAAAACTGACGTGAACCTTCAGTGGGAACAATTTTGTTCTGTTTTAATGAAAACAATATATCATTTTTATTAATATTTGACAAGCAGTTTATAACCCCAAGGTGTTCATCTACATAATTTTGTAATAAATCTACAAATTTAGTCATTGATCCATCTAAAAACCAAAGATATTTGTCTTTAAGTTTTGTGGTTTGTAAAGCCTTCAAACATGTGACATGCGGAATAAACTATATAGAAGAAAGACATCTGTAGTTTGATGGCTCAATGGTTTCATATGTAATTTTAATATTTCGGCTTGTCTTGTACCTTCGCTTCGCTACTCCCTTCCAGTCTCCACATGCAACATCAACGTAATAAGTCTATTATGTTTATTTTTAGTTGAGGAGTTTGTTTTTTTTAGTTGAGGAGTTTGTTTTTTTTTTTAAAGGAGGGTGATGTAAAAGTGAAATACACAATTCGAATTCACAAGAAAATAGGGGACTCTCTCCTTTTTGTCAGAACATTTTAATAATTTACTTTATTTTCTATTGAAACGAAAACAAATTGAAATGAGACATCCCTGTCGAGCTCCCTTTGTTTGATAAAATGACATAATAGCTTTAAAAAAAGTATACAAATCATATATTGGCTTTTAAGTTCTGTACTAAATGTTTTATGGGGAAACAATGATAAAAATAACGTTTCGGCCCTCTCTAAGTTTTCTAAAATAAAACGAACTGAAAATTAAACTATTTTTGACCAAAATTGATGTCTAACTGTAACAGAGTGAAAAGAGCCGCAAGACAACATAACATTTTGTATAATAGAGTGATAATTAATCCTATGTTTACCATAATTTGATTAACAGGCCAGCTTCATAAACATTATCACCATTAACACATCTGGAATTCCTCTTGAAAGAACAAAGAAAAAATATGGCATTCTTTAAAAAAACGAATCGATAAAAAAAAAAAAAAAACGCATGTTGAATATGAAACTTTATACATTGCGGTATGAATAAACAAAATGAAATAAAAGAAGAAATGAAGCAGATATTAGACGCTTCAATGTACTGAGTCATTAGATGTATAAACAACTGCGTTAGTAACCTTGGAAGAGATAATTAATGATTACATTTATTGAAAATTCCTGTTTGTTAAACAAGAGATAATACGTATATTTTATCGTATTAGTACTATTACTTCTGATCACTTCTTAACTTTTCACCATTAGTAGAAAAAAACTATAAATAGTGTTTAAATGTGTAGAATCGATACATCCATAATTTACACCATGCCTCATGGCACAGATGGACAATGTATAGAAATTGGATACATCTCCAACCACAACGTTAAGTGTAAACACAGCGAGGGACCTTGTCCATCATATTCAGACCATTGTCAGTTTGTATATAGACACGATAGTGACTAGTTATTCATAAAACTGACCTGGTCAAACGTTTAAAATGCTAGGTGCGATGGATTTTTAACGCAGTAATTTAAAAAGCCGTTTAATACTTAGGAATTAATAATAGGAAAAAAACCCATCAAGTTTTGGAATGAAAGAGCATAGTATTTTAGAAGCAATTTAGAAAGCTGACCGAGTCAAATATTTAAAATGCTATATGCGATGGATTTTTAAAGCATTTAGAAAGCCGTTACTTAGGAATAGATAAAAGAAAAAAAAACATTTAATTTTAGAGTTGAAGAACATATAGTATTTTAGGACATATACCTTTTATTTGGTTTAGACATAGTGAATTTTATATATGTAAAGAGAATATGGATGTTCTTATATCTTATGAAATTCTACCAGTAATTTGGAGTTTTAAACATAACATAAGAGGTAAGATTGTGTTTTTTAATGAATGCTAACATGTGCATTATAGAGTTTTTCTATCACTTTTTCACATATTTCAGATAACACTATTTCACCGTCACATAAATACTTTTTATTGCATCATCGAAATATTTAAAATAAGTTTATTCAAGTCATTTGTTTCAAATCTCTCTAATTAAAGGGCCTTAAATATTTGAACATTTTACCTGTCAGATTTTAACGTGTTTAGAATTGAAACCAGTGACAAAACTATTACAAAAATCTCTTCAAGGTAAATTTAAATTATACAGGTGTAACTCACAGGTACATCGTAGGAATGAATGAATTTTATCTTTGTCTTGTAAAAGCAGACGACATTACATTCTTCGGATGTCGTTGTCCGCCATTACTAAGTAAAAATATGTGTTTTTTGAACAGTATTGGCATTGGTGATAAATTTTGTGCTTAGCTTTTGTTCATGCGAACTGTATACCATGTTTATTATTAACACGTGTGTGATACACCACAGTTGTGGATTTATTTGGATTTTGAATGTCATTTAATTTTCATAACAGGTATATATTTTTACTCTATTAGTTTCATTTGTTGTTGAATGTTCGTAGATTTTGTATAATAACGTATTTAGCTTTCTGTAATTTTGATCAATCATGTCTATCTGCATTAGAACACACTCTTAATCTGCAGCATTTATTTTCATTTTTCTTTTTTTTTTTTTTTTTAATTTGTGTTTTGTCATACTTTATGAGTAAAAATATACTTGAAAACTGACCGGAAGTACTTCAGTATTCCTTCGGACTGTCACGGAATAGAAGTTCCTTCATAATATAAGTTCCAAAAGGAAAAAACTATTCTGGAATATTATTTTCACAGGAATAAATATTACAGTATATGTTCCTAACGGAATAAATGGTATAGAATATTTGTTCCAACAGGAATAGATATTATGACATTGTTTATTACAAAGTTTCCAGTGGAACTTCTGTTGGGCGGAACAAATATCCGTTGACAGGTCTATAAACGGATTATTATTGACCGTGCAAATCATTGAAATGTTCATGGGCGTTGTTGAAAACAGTCCAGAAAATTTGCTTGAAATTTTTCACACATACATGTATAATGGGCTTATAACTTCGTATGATTTCGATTTGTAAATCCTTGAGCTTGCTGCAAATAACTTTTTGAAATTTATTAATACAGCAGCATTTCTAAAAAAAATATGATCATGTTGAATATTGTCAATTATCATTCCAATTTGCTGAAATTAGTTATTTTGTTTACGAAATTTAAACGGGCAGAGGCTGCGATACCTCTAAGTATTTATCTGTGTTACATGCTTCTGTTCTCAATTGTTACACAAATTGTAAATATAATGTTCTCATAGTACATTTATCCCCATCTTGTAGCATCAATTTTAATTTAAAAAAAACATAAATTTTATTTCAAAATAATTTTGCATAGTGCATTTTCAAATAGTAGTTTTACAGCATGCACATACACGGGGATCTTGATTTGGGGTGGGGTTACCGAAGAGAATAATGGACCCTTAAGTACAGAATACAGAAAATGGATCAAAAATAAAGATTTAAGAACAATGGGGTGCTTAAATATAAAGAGAAGAGAACAATGTGCCAAAAAAAAAAAATAAATAAAAATTCAGAAATAAAGACCATACCCCCTTTTCAGACCCTCATATTCATTGTCCATTTACCATGTTTACATTTTATTATTATCAATACATTCTTAATACAATACAATTCTTTACTTTTATCAATATTCTATAAAATATGCATACATTTTACTACCTTTCCTATGTTGTCAGCGAAAATAAATTCAGCTTCAAGATATAAAATGTCCATTTCATCGAGAAATCGATTTTCTGGGGACAAATTTAGATTTATAAGTATTAATAAATTGTCCCGTGATATCTTATTCATGTCTTCTACGTAACCGGTGTCGATTTGCAATTAAATTACTTTTCCCTTACATAACTTCTGCATCGCTTTCGAGTATGAAAAGATAAAATGAAATTGATGAGATACACAATAGATGCACCCTACGGCTTTTACGCTGTAAATTCCCCGATCTTGTGAGGTTAATTCGTTTTAAAACACAACCCAGACGCTTTATGGTTGTCATTTAACTCATTTATTTTAACTTAAAACTAATTTTCTGTAAAACAACCTGATATCATCATTTAAAGAATAAACAATGTTAAGACCAGAAAAAACCCTACCTGATTACATTTTGTACCTGTTGTGTCTACATATTTCAAAGGCATTTTGTACATTTAACAGTTTTTAAAGATTTTAAAAGCGTTGTTTTTTAAATTTTTATTTTTCTTCCTATATCAATGTATGTTTTCTGTTCTAAATATTTTTAATGTGAAATTTTACCATTATTTTCGTCTTGCATGTGGGATGCTTTATTCATCCCAGTTATTAAGGATTTTAAAGTAGGATGTTGCTACTCAACCTCTATTTCATAGAAAAGAAAGGATATTGGGTATCTATCAATGACACACAAAAATTTGGCCTATTTTAATCCTGGCTTTTACTTAAATAAAGAATACATTCAGTGAAGCAAAAATGAGTTCTTGTGGTGCTTTTTGTAATGTTTGTATGCAAGAAAAAATCACTGGCCAAACAATTGTAACTCTGCACTGAAAATTTTCTTTGTTCTTCAACTTCTTTGCACCTTGTTTCACATGCTCAAACATGCATAATAATCTAATCAAGTAAACGAAAGGTTTGGTTTTTAAAAAAATATTTGCGGTGTTCTTCGGGTGTTGTTCCAATTAAATCGATTTAGTGGATTGTTCCCCCATTGTGTCTTGACTTATTTTTTGTACCGTTCGTCATCGCTGATTGCTCTAGTTAGTTGTCATGTGCAAGCATTTTAAACTGTGTTTCTTTCGAATTCGAAAGTATATTGGGACCACGGGGTTGGCATCTGATGCCATCTAATACTTAAAATAACTTATGGTCTATATATAGATAATTAATGTAAAGATTTATCATGTTTATCAAGTCTTTGGTAATTTTGTTCCATTCAAGGTTTGCTCAAATGCATTTTATATAACTAAAAACTGAGTTGCACAAAAATGTCAAGCTCAAGAATTTAGCAATGTGAGGACAATTTTTTAATAATCTATGGTAAACAAAAAAAAATGTGTTTTTTTTTTCAAATCGGAGCAACAATACATAAAAATATATTTGTAAACATGACTTTGGTACGAAATCCATAAAATTGCAATAATCAACTTATATTTGGTTATTAACATTTCTTAATTCCCAAGTTATTCAAAAATTGTCCTAACATTGCTAAATACATAATATCACAATGTTGTAAAAATCAATTTAAAATTAAACGAATTGCACATCAATAAAACTTGCAGTATTGGAATTCACGATCGGAATGTGTTCCGAGGTGTGAAGTCTTATTGTGCACAATCTGTCTGTGCATAATGTTGTGCAAATCAATTTGAAATTAAATGTATTGCACTTCACTCAAACTTGCAGTATCGGAATGTCTTCTGAGGTGTGAAATCTTATTGTGCTCATTCTTCTTTGTGTGCATGTAATAAAATGTGAACTGTACAAAGCCAGTTCGTTTTCCTATTGATTTTTATCAGTGAACCATGTGTGTGATACACAAGATGGTGGTTTGTTGTGATTCATTATTCAAATGTCAGGTTAGAAAAAAAAACTTTATTCTATTTTTGTGTGGATTGATTGAGTCTTATGTTTTAATTTGCAATTTATCATTTTTTGCATAGATTCAAATATTGATTTGGTTTTGCATTGTTTTCGCTTGAATTGATGCTTAGTAAGCAATATGAATGAATGAATGAATAATTTGAAGTTTGTCAACCATCCTCTGACTTTTGGTTTCTTGTACGACTTTGATGAATTCCTTACTCCAAGACTGCTTAACGTCCAGTCAAATATATTACAGACGTGTTTAGTAGCACATGTTAGCATAATGTTTGATTTTTTTTAAGGTCAGTGATACAAATTTACAAAAAAATATGATTTCTGTAGCATCTGTTTAGGTATCACGATATTAAAAACTTGAAATTGTTTCTATTATAGAAGTTTTGGTAGAAATAAAAAGTTAAACAAAAATAACTGACCATAACATTTTCTTGATTTTGTTTAATCTTTTTGGGGGTTAAAATGGAATTACACTGTAAGAAAAAAACTAATATAATACAAGATAGAAAGAACACTCTTTTTTTTCTTTGCTTATTATGGCTGTCAATCTTCACAGTTTATCTGAACTTGACTAAGTCATCATCATTAGTGAGGGTAATTTTTGGCATTTCAAGGTATAACCTTGAACTTTTACTTGCCTTGTAACCAACTGAAATTGATATATAACAAACATATCAACAAGGGATATGTGGTTCCTGAAAGCAAATTGTGCAGTATAAGCTCTCATGAAGGAGTAAATTTATGAAGTATGTGTGTTTGGATATCAAAGCAAAACATCAAAACCACTTAAATATATGATTACCGCAAATAGATGATCAGGAAAGAACTAATACTCCTGACTATTTGCTACATCTCATAAACTAGTAAACCAAAACAATATTGTACAAGTCGTTTAATTAAATTAATTTTCAAACATTAAATAAATTAACACTGTTTCCATCACAACATGATCTTCAATTGTTATGATGATCTTACAGCTAAACCGTGCTTGTCACTCGTGTTGTCAAGTCATACAGACAAAGAACATGGAACCAGTCTACATTGTTCTTTGTAATCACATATACATATATATTCTGTAATAATTCAATTTTGCAACTGTATTAATATTTTCTCTCTTTTCTTTCAGATTAACTACATGTAAACAACAACGATGCATTTTCTACATAAAAGGATGATTTATTCAGCTGTACTCGTTCTTTTATTTTGTGATTTTAGTCAACAATCTAGCGTAGTTTCAACAAACCAACCATGTGTTGTTAAAGGACAGTTTACCACCCATTTGCAATGGTATGGTTACTTACTTCAGAAAACTTTACATAAGGAAGCTAAAATAGAATACCAAATCACGTATCCCGAACGAGAATGCTGCGTGAATATGATGATTTACTATGACGACCAAATAAAAGAATTAAAAGAAACAATGAATTGTCAGCAGAGAAATGCTATTCTCCCGGAGCAAAACAATCAGGTTATATCATTATCCACACAGAATCAAACAAAAGGATGTGAAAGATATCGTCCGTCGGCATCAGCCGAACCGCTCATCGTGTGTACGGGAGAGCGCACCCTTCGTTCGAGTGGGCCAAGAACATGGTACATCGCAATTAGCCGCTGCAACAGTGATTCGTCTAAACCTTTAGACATGAGCTTTTATTTTAATGTTTCGAACTATTTTGGTGTTTGCGAAGTTGACCCATTGTCAAATACGTATATTCCTGTTCGTGTCGAATCGGGAACAGATGTGAATGTTATTGTTGCCCTTGGGGTTATTTGTGGAATTTCTACTATAATTGCCATCGTGTTTGCAGTTTTGTTCTTTTTTGGTCGTCGCAGAAGAAAAGGTAAAAAGAAGGCGGGTTCTGTAACGTCTAGCCAGGCCACCATGACGCAGGATATATTTTACGTAAATCCGTCATTGTCAGAACGTGACCAGTCCGATTCACAATACAGTCATAGCCAATCCAGTGGTTCGGAAAATTATTATGAAGTAATTCCCGACAGAAGAAGCTATGAAAGCATTAATACACAGCTTGCACTGCATGGTCAAAGCTTACGGGGAATACATATTTCGCATGGTCGGGACAATAGACCTAATATACCACCATATATATTGGAGGATTACCCACCTCCACCATACCAACCTCAACCCCTTCAAAATGGAATTCACCATCGTCAGTCTAGTGCGGGTGCTGTGTTACAGCCAGGACAAAATCCCGCTAACGCAGGCGCAGGGAGTACTCCACTTTTAAACGGTCACATGATTGCAAATGGACGTCCTGTAAATATGAGTCCAGGATTGCACTACAATAGTTCAAATATAGTGGGACATAATAGATCTGAACAAACGCTTCAAAGGCAAATTCCTATCGGGAACCAGTCACTGCGTCTTTATTCTCAACAAAGAGTTGAACAAAATCAGGGACAAATTAGACCGCAGTCAAGTCAGGGTAATCAGACACTTCCTGCCGGAAATGTTAATCAAAATGTGCGCGCTCAGCATCAAATGAGTGACAATAGTCAGCAGACGAATCCGTCATTTAGTCAAGCAAATGGTAGTGTAAACAATCCAAACTTTGTTCGTCAACAAGTTCCAAATGGCGGACCGAAAATCTCAAATGGGGTTCCGAATGGACAAAATATTCAACTCCAAACATACAGTCAAAATCAAAACCAACAGACTCAGTCTATTCCTACGTCGAATGGTCGACAAAACATTCCAAATGGAAATGTCGCTAAGTTACTACACGATGCCTATCGAATTCAGCAGTTTGAAACAACAGCTTGATTTTTATAAAACCAATGCATCTAGTGCTAACAACAGTATTTATAATCGAAATTGTTCACTATAATATATGTTAAATTTAGATAAGTTTTGTGTTCGTGTAATTTTAAAGATTAGGAAAATTAATTTTACCCTCGCATTTCAAAATAAAGTTTAACATGTTTAAGAAAGTACTTTTATATTATAACTTGTCAACTTGCGTAGAATTTATGGCATATATGAGCATGGATGCGAGATGAGATTTTAAGTTAAAATAAAAGGAGTTGTAAAACAATTGTTTGAGAACTAATACATACACATGTATGGGTTCAGAATTAAGATTCTTGAGAGCAAAAAGAAGTTACATAATAATGGCCAGTCTTTTGACCTACTTTAAAAGAAGTATCTCCTTATTTTATATAGAATATATCTATATGTAGGCTCCCTATAATTTTATAGGGATGCAAATCAATTTGTATATGAATAGAATGCATATGTAGGTCGAAACGTTTTTAAGCATTAAATGAATTATTAGTCAATTTGAATATTTCACAGTTTTACTGTGTTCGTCATTATAAATTGAAAATAAAACAAATGATAATACATGTCTGCTCATACCTGTATGCCTGTCGTCATTTTAATTTTGTTTCGTTAGTAGACCACGTGGTGTAGTACGTTTTGTGCTCCTGCCCTTTTACTCACGAGATACTCAGTTATTCGAATGGTTTGAATGAGAATGATAATTTGTTATATTTAGTTAAATGAGAATGAATGTCAGTTTTCATATTTTGTTGTATGAGTAGAATGAGTATTACTGTCAGTTTTCGTATTTTGTTATATGAGTTAAATGAGAAAGACTGTCTGTTTTCCTATTTTGTTATGTGAGTAGAATGAGAAAGACTTCAGTTTTCGTATTTTGTTATATTGAGTAAAATTAGAAAGACTGTCTGTTTTCATATTTTGTTGTGTAAGTAAAATGAGAACATTGAAGATAGTCTGTTTTCATATTTTGTTAAGTGAGTAGAATGAGCAAGATAGTCTGTTTTCATATTTTGTTAAGTGAGTATGTTATACGATATTCATTAAATTTGTCATACATCTGAATGTTTGTTTTGAAATTTATTTTGACGCATGAAAGAGTCGGTAATTTGCATTTTGGAGTAAAACCACTAATTCATGCCCTTTTCTTTCTTTCATTTTTATGTTAAACACATATCTCAACGATGTCTTATGGAAACGACACCCTTACTGAACTGGTCATTAAAAAAAGCATACATTCACCATTGCATATGAGAGCAAACTGGTTGCTAGTAGTTTAAATATGTTGGGACGGGGTTTTTCGGCATGAATTTAAACTGTGCACATACACATTATGACAGCAGTACTTGTCAAATTGTTCACTGAAACTATATTTTTATTCCCGTTTGAATGGTTTTACACTAGTAATTTTTGGGGCCCTTTATAGCTTACTGTTCGGTGTGAGCCAAGGCTCCATGTTGAAGACCGTACTTTGACCTATAATGGTTTACTTTTATAAATTTTGACTTGGATGGAGAGTTGTCTCATTGGCACTCATACCACATCTTCTTATATCTATTTTAAATTATGATAACGTTTGTTGTAGCTTTCGAGAAATTTATACCGCTCGGTATATTGTGCACATATAAAAGGAAAATGACTTAAGCTAAATAAGTATCTTTCAAAAGTGCCACCATACTGCAATATAGAAGATTTTGTAAAAGCATTACTTCTAGTTGCCGAAAGTCACAAGATTAGTAACGAATATACCATAGCAATAGAGAGTTCAAGCACCCCTTTGCACGAAAAGCAACAAATTAAAACGTATTAAAGCACACGAATCTGGTTTTGAATGGGCTTTGACGACCAGATTATTTCAATGTGGGGTTAACCTTCTCTTTTATCATGGTACAATACAAGACGGTTGAAGGCGGAGTTGGTCATCTGACTTTGTGACAATTGTGACACTTTGACCATATATAAGTGGTCAAAGTCACACGTTTTCCGTACAATTATTGACACAAAAATCATTAACTATAATAATACAGTACAAAATACAAAATGTCACATATTTCCTAAGGGTCAAAATGGACAAAAATGAATTACTACAGCTGAATTGAACAAATCCGAAATAGCCGATTCACATCAAAATGAAAAATTAACACCCGGAGGCAACTTCGGTATCTGATGTTCCGTGATAAAAGTTTGACACGATTTGGTCTCGGATAATAATTAAAGTACACATATCCCATCGCGATAATGATCTCCATTAGAGTATAATAACAGACCACGATTGACACTCGATACTTTTCTTTAGTTATCTGTAAACAAAGAGAGGACTCAAACAGAAATTTAACACTTTAAAGACCAAATTAGATCAAATGGCGTTCTGGCAACAGTTGTTATAATCAGGTCTGCAGGAGCCTCTTTGTTTGCAAATCTAGTCAGTGTGGAATCTATAAAACAGACCTGTATTTATTTAAATTAAATATAATCATTCTTTTTTGCAATTTGAGATGTTACTTAAAATCAAAGTAGAGGGAAACGTAGTATACTTGTCACTTAAGGGAGCTACCATTTGATTTTTATGGGGTGGGGGGCTAGGATGAAATTTGAAAAAAAACGGCAGGACAGGAGTTTTGAGTTAAAAAAAAAAGGCAGGATGAGCAACTTGGCAAAAAAAAAAAGGCAGGATGACAATTATGTAAAAAGTCAGGATAAACTAACAAAAAAAAAAAAAAGGCAGGACCGAATAGAGTGAAAAATAATAAAGGACAGAGATTACAACTAAAAAAAAATGCAGGACAAAATTTTCATCCTAGCCTCCCCTAAAAATCAAATGGTAGCTCCTAAGTAAAGTTTGTTAAATCGCTGAACGAGACAATTTAATATAATCACTAGTTACTTGTTTCTGAATCAGTATTGTCACTATATGAAAATTTATACTGTTTTCATTTAATAATTAAGTATTGTTTACACTTGAATTGATTAAATGGTTATATTTTACTGATCAATAATAAATGATACAAAAAAGGATAATAGGAATTTTCAAAAGTATTGGTCAGTACAACAGCAACCACTAGCAATGGACTACTTATACAAAAGTATTGGTCAGTACAACAGCAACCACTAGCAATGGACTACTTATACAAAAGTATTGGTCAGTACAACAGCAACCACTAGCAATGGACTACTTATACAAAAGTATTGGTCAGTACAACAGCAACCACTAGCAATGGACTACTTATACAAAAGTATTGGTCAGTACAACAGCAACCACTAGCAATGGACTACTTATACAAAAGTATTGGTCAGTACAACAGCAACCACTAGCAATGGACTACTTATACAAAAGTATTGGTCAGTACAACAGCAACCACTAGCAATGGACTACTTATACAAAAGTATTGGTCAGTACAACAGCAACCACTAGCAATGGACTACTTATACAAAAGTATTGGTCAGTACAACAGCAACCACTAGCAATGGACTACTTATACAAAAGTATTGGTCAGTACAACAGCAACCACTAGCAATGGACTACTTATACAAAAGTATTGGTCAGTACAACAGCAACCACTAGCAATGGACTACTTATACAAAAGTATTGGTCAGTACAACAGCAACCACTAGCAATGGACTACTTATAAAAAAATAGACGTACAAAAATTAAAAGCAAACAAGAATTATGTATCGAGCAACACATGGTTCAGATAGACGGACTTGGTACATGCACAAATGTTTGCTAGATATTTGAAATTTGAAATAAATGCCTTATAAAAAAATTGTCTCCAGTGACAAATGATATTTCTTGCACACTCAGCACGAGAACAAAACAGTCAATAAGTGTAAATACTCTCAAAGAGTAAATACTTCCGGATGAAAGGTAAACATTTGGAGTTCATCTGATAAGAAGTTTTGTCTAGTGCCCCAGTAATATAAGTTTTATTTATATTAAGTTGCATCAGTTCCAGATCATGTTATGTGTATAAGTTTGTGTCATTATTCAGACAGACACAAAAGGTCATTTACAAAACCGACCCTCATGCTTAGAGATGTTGAAAGTTAAGGAACAAAAGGACATAAGACTATGCTAAGGATAAAGAATGCACGTATTTTTACATATACAACAGGCGATAGGGTGCCTTTTTTTTCCATGCAAAAAGACCAATAATTATCAATTTCCATCAACTTCACAAATTATATTGCCTAAACATTTGTAGTCCATATCTCCTAACACAAAGTATAAGCAACACAATGGGTACTACGAGTGGAGCACATGGCTTAAATTTATGTTTTAGTGAGGTTTGTTTCGCTCAGTCTATTCTTTGATTTTCTTCATAACATTGTGCGAACTTTATACCTTTTATTTGTCCTTTTGGATAAGCATGCCGTAGTCTGTCGTTCGACTTATTGTTAGACTATCGTTTTTCATGATTCTAATGATATTTTATAGAAAGTTATAGATGGGGTATTAATAACAGAGTATACTGGACAAAACAATGAAGAAAAGCGGATAATGGGGACCTAAAATATAGAAAAAAAGAAAATGTAAAGCAAACAAAATTAAAAAAAGATAAAAAGCCTTAATTAAACAAATAACTTAAAAAGATCCCCATCTAGACCCTCTTATAACCTGTACATACACTTCTTCATTTCGTAATTCGATATTATAATTATACTTTTGAACTTTCCGATTATGAATTATATTACCTTTACTTACAGTCATTATGCTACATCAGTATTTTAGTTTGTGGAATATAATCTCTTGAAACATCGATGTCTGAAGTAACAATCGTATGTCCCTAAAGCTAGTATCTTGGTTTTTAATTTAAATGTAGCTTTAATCTGTCTGTAATACGTGATGCTTCAGTGCCTTACTAGAGCATTGCTCTCTTTGGGAGTACTAGGCCACCCAATTCGAACATATTTTGTATCATTTTGTACCTTTCGAAATATTCCTTGAAGCACTAGACAATATAAAAATTTACTTTTTGGACCAAAAAAAAAAAAAGAAAGAAAGAAAAAAAAAGAAATTGAAGAAAGACATGCAGACACGATCATGGTCAAAATATAAATGATCACTGGATAAAGCACTTTAAAGAAACTAAAGATTGAGCAACAGGAACCTGAGATAGAACTCTGGTGCTCTGGCAGGATTTTGAGTTCCTGCATCACGAATGACACCCGTCGTATTGCTCATTTCAAGTAAAAATCCGTAGTAAAAGAGAAAGGAAGTGTGGCTAAGCGACAGGCGGAACATATACAAAGAAGTGGACAAATATAACTCCCGATAAAAAAAAACCGCTCAACATATATTACATAAATCAACGATTTTACAACGTCTGCATAGAATTACATGTAATAAATACGGTTGTGATGAGTGGTAAGGAATCAAGGAACATCTACCCCCAAAATACAATACTCCTTGTTACGCTTAGTGTTACATGTGGAGCAAGATCTGCTTACCCTTCCGGAGCACCTGAGATCACAACCGGTTTTTTGGTGGGGTTCGTGTTGCTCAGTCTTTAGGTTTCTATGTTGTGTTTGGATACTTCCCGATATGTCTTTTGGTCGTTTTTCGTTTTTTGCCGTGGCGTTGGCAGTTTGCAATCGACTCATGCGTTTGCATATCCTTTTTAGTATCTTCTGCCTTTCTCAGAGTAAATAAAGTTATTTTTAAAGTTTCATAATATAAAAAAAAAACAGAAAGCGTAGTTGTCAGTGATACAACTCACATTGTTAAGAGACGACGGATAAGAAATTGATATTTTTTAGGTCGCCGTATACAACTTCAGGAAAGCTCTGAAATATCATTATAAATAAATTGTACATGTGAAAACACCGAAAGATATAGCCTAAATCAAATGCAGTAACAACAAAAAAACAGAGATACTCACTGGATTGCATGATTCATTGATTGCTACTTTATTAACGTCAAGTGACAAATATATCTAGCACATATCAACGAGAAGAACAAAACAACAATTACTTACACCGTCCGGTTTAAATGGTGGACATTTGGACTCCACTCCAATTTGAGGATATGTTGGAAAGGTATAGAAATTTTGCTTTGCAACAGGCCTCTCAAAGTGTATACACGGGGCATCAGGTTTAATGTTTAATGTCCATATTCCGACCGGATGTGGATGCGTATTTATACATCCAAATACACAGCCAAGCGGGGGAATCGTACCATAGCCTCAGCCAGAGAAACTGGAACCAATTATACATACCCAGTAGTATACCCTCGGGGTTCACATGATTAACGTTTCCTAACATACCAGATCAGGTGACAGTATGTTTATAGCTAATTCCATCATGTTATCACACTCTCAAAATCGACAAAGTAAAGGATAACTGATTTAGACTTCTACGTCGCTTTGTACATCGGGTTAAAGGTCAATCCTTTCAGTTCAGTTGTTTTATATAAATCAAGTCAACATGCAGAATTCCATCCAGGAAATAACGTGCTTCCTCGATATCATGGTTAAAATGAAGGAAAAGAATAAGAATGATGAAAAAGAAACACTCTTCTCCGTAAGTCAGAACAATTAATATTTTATACAAAAGGCAATACATGACAAAGATTGAGACGACAAAAAATGAATGACATGTAAAATCCAATCAAGTTAACTAATCAAGCAGAAAAAAAACTATATACTATATCAGACAAATGCTGTTCTAGTTGAGAAATCAAATATTCTGGTATACGGTCAGTTGTTTTATTGAAATATATTGGCAGGAAAATAATGAACTGATCAGAGAAACAGATTAATGTTTGGTCTGATTAGATTTTGTGACTAATTAGAGCTGACTGGCCATTATGGAACTGTCTCTGTAAGATTGATGACAATTCTCTTCCGTAAATCTAATAACACGTTCAATAACTGGTCTGGTAATCCTTTGTAGCTTCCTCTGTATCGTAAACATAACTTAATCGAAACTAAATCCCATACATATGTATATTCATCTCGGTTATTGTGAGCCATAAGGCTGATTCCGAGCAGTTTTAAGTCAATTCATATCGGTGAATCTTAATTGTGAACCATAAGACTGATTCCCAGCAACTTTGAGTCAATTCCAATAAGTGAACGAATATTTAAATGCTGTGACTTCTCTAAAGAAATACATATTTTCATATTCAGAAACTGTGAAAAGAGGCCGAAGATATAGTCCAAACGGATATTCAAATTCAAAAGTCAATAAAAAAACTGACAAAGCCATGGCAACAAAAGACGAACAGTCTACATATCTCCTTGTTTTTGTATACAAAACACACATAGAAAAAACTAAAGGCTGAGCAAGACGAACCTCACGAAAAACCGAAGCCAATACAATGCGACATATTAAACAAAAAGTACCATATTATCAAAACAAAATTCTATGTACTTTCAGTTCATATATACATTGTGACACAAAGGTTACAATTCACTCATGTAAGTCATACAAGGATAAGGGTCTGTTCCGTTGAGACATGTATTTATATTTCTATAATATGCTCAAAACCAAGTCGTGTCTTAGGTTTCCTAGACTTTTGATCTCGAGCGCTTGTTCGATACAAAAGAAGCTACAACGAGCACCAGTTATTGAACGTGTAACTAGATTTTCATTATGCGATGGCGAATTGTCATTCATCTTACAGAAACAGTTTTATAATGACCAGTCAGTCAACTGTAATTAGTCGCGAAATCTTAAATGACAATAAACATTCAGCAGGTACGCACTGCTGAAGTTTTCACCAGGAGCACTGCCAGTCCCTATTCTGATTGATAAAACAAAAATGAAAATGAAATAAGAGGGAATATTTAGTCTGTTTTTCAGATCATAAGTACCTGTTCTGTATTTCCAAACTTTCGGAAACCTGTACGCTCTTCAACCAAATGAAAGGCATACATGAATATGTTGATTTTTTTCAGCAATAGCCTAAATAAGGTATTGTCAATCTTAAATTTGAACTTAAGACATAGTGTATGAATGCTTGAAATTGCAGAACTTGACATAGAAACCATTGAAGCTATTGATTGGTTGCTTTCTTCTTTAGCAATGAAAAGTAGACGATCAGTTAAATACGTTTCTTATTGAATACATTATAAACTAGAGGCAATTGACCGTTGTTTGTATATGTTTAAGAGAGGGCAATGGAAAAACTTGTCGATTAAAAGAATAGAGGACAGTCATCATCATAATACAATAACCAATATTATACTAGTACAATGTACAAGTGAATAAAATATCTTTCAATTAGGGTTTTCTGTCATTGGCCCATACCCAGAAGCCCTGTTGGTTGAATCCATGCCATCTTGTACACCCTTTCAAACCAACTCGTATTCAACCATCTCGATTTTTTCCAACTTAAACCTTTACCAAGTTATACTTTTACCAAAACCTTTACTCGTATCAAATTATTAGATTCTAAAGGAGCATACGATTTCCTCAAAATTTGTATATCTGATTACAAAATTGTATTATGAAAATAAAACGGACTTGTTCTCATTCAGAGATAACACCTGCCTTATATTATTGTAGATGATATTTCATGAAATGCTTATAAATAATTTCAGTCTTAGTAACTGTAGTTTGTTCACTGTTTCTGATTTTATCTGCTTGCTTAAAATATGCAAGAACTACTTTTAATCCAATTCAATTGACGACTTCCACCTTTGACACAGCTACATGCCATTTTTTTCTGAATCTAATCTTTATTCTGACAATGATGTTATAAAAAGGGGCACCATCTGACATTCAAAACTTTTAGTTAAAAGCTTTCATATTTTAATTTCATATTCCAATAAATCTGTAAATGCATTACTTTGCAACAACTTCTGTTACATCTGACAAAAATGAAATTTGACGGACATTTTTTGTTTAAAGCACCTTGATGATCGGTTCTCGACCATTTTAATGTTTACTAATTTCCTGATATTCCGAATGGATAGCGCTGATATAAAAGTTCGTTCTTTGTTGGTTTCTTTGAGGATTTTATTTCAAAGACAGATGTCATAGAGTTCATATAATATTCAATATAATTAATCAATACACTTTTTCAAATGAAACAAATAAAGGTCAGTTACCATAGCTGAGGGTGTGGATGGGGTTTACAGAATAGAGAATAATGAGCAAAAAGTACGAAATAAATGTAACAAAATATAGATTAGAGAAATATAGGCAAATGAAATAAAGAATAGAGAATAATAAGGTGCTAAGATATACAAAATAGAGAAAAAATGGGCAAAAAAATTACAGAATAGAGAAAAATGGCTTAAAAATTTAAGGAATACAGAAATGAAGATCCCCCCCTTTTCCAGACCCTTACAGACCGTAATTTGATTCCGACGTTAGAGCATTTTATTACCTTACTGCGTATGGAATTGCAATTCAAATTCGATTAAATGATTATGGATCAAATAATGGGTCATTATTAAAAGGAAAAAAGCATGTTAATTAGAAAAAAATATTGGATTTAAAAATAGATTTTATAATCAGAATCATTATAAAACAATGCAAATGTACTAGAGCAAGATTCAAAATTGATTAATATTTGACTATATATGTTGGATGTTGACCTACCTTCATCTTTATACCGATGGACATTGGTATTTTTATTTTTCGTTGTATTGTTTTATAGATTGTTTCAAAGTTTTGTCATTTCGCCACTTTTTGTTTCGGCCATGGTACTGTCTGATTGTCTTCGACTTATAATTTTTGTTTGTCCCTATAGTATCTTCTACCTCTTTGTTTACCAAGTGTAGCTTTATCAAACTATTTGTGTGATACTAACTCGAATAATTCAAGCCCTTACCATCTCCGATTCTCCCCGCCTTTCGAGGTTACTGTAGTGATCGATAGTGAGCATAATATAACGACTGGATTATTCGGGTTAGTGTGATACATATAGGTTTCATAACGAGTGATAATTGGGTATCGCTTGATATTAAGTGATATCCAATTCTCACGAGTTGTAACACCTATTTTTCGTATGGTCAACACTCTTATTGTGTCAAATTAAAAATTCCTCGGCTCGTTCATTAAGTCTTTTGCACATACCAACATGACGTCATTTGTCCTGTTCCGGCGTCAGACTTTAACATCAGACATTTGAAAACTTTTTGCACACTTCAGAATGTAATAAAATTTGTCAAAAAGATGATTTCTAGGTGAAAAGTAAGAGTGATTTGTATATTATTGAATAAATCACATTTGTCCGTTGTCATGTACGAAATGTACATAGTCTTTACCTTTGAAACTTTGGAAATGTCGTAATATCGTCTTATGATGCTGGATAAGCCAATCAAATTAATGCAGTTTTCGTATCACTGTTTCGTATCATACTCCGTACAATGTGATATACAAGAAATATCTCTTCATTTAAGAAATAGATAACAGGCCACAACCATAAAAGAAAACCAGACATATAATTGATATCATACTCTTGATTTACAATAAATTTAAACTCTGTCGACATTCCATGCCATGGAAGCAAAGCCATCGTCCATATGCCCTTTTACCTTCGATTTTGAAAAAGAAAAGAAAACATTTAAGACGATTAAAAGAGAACAAAACTTAAAACCACAATTAAAAATATCAAAGTTAATTGAATGACTTTTTTAATTATGAATTATCAATCACGAGAGTTCGACAATTATTCCACCAAGGGGCGGAGCCAGCCATTTTAAAAAGGGGGGTTCCAAACCCAGGATAAAGGGGGGGGGGGGGGTGGTTTCCAACCATATGTCCCCATTCAAATGCATCGATCGTCCAAAAAAAAGGGGGGGATTCCAACCCCCGGAACCCCCTCTGGATCCGCCACTGCACCATAAAAGCGATACTATAAACACTAAATCCGAATCTGAAATAAATGAAATGTTTTCCAAGAAGTTAATTATGCTATTTATGGGGGAAATACGGTATACATTCGAAAGAAATTTTCATTTTCCAACTAATCGATTCGGGCATTGCTTTATCACTTGTGAATCTTCATCATCATTAAAATATGAAATTAACGGCCTCAATATGTTACAGGAACAAACACACATGTAATTTTATTATCACAAATATCAATACAATGTCGTTATTGAATAAGAAGAACGATATACGATAGTATTTTATGATATATTTAACGATCACTTACAGATGTTTCAATACATTTGCATTAATTTCATTAATGTTTTAGAATTGTAATGAAAGTCTTATCATCTATATAGATTAATATATATTCAAATGATAATTTGTGAATAATGACATTTTCAGGCACACGTTAATACTAAAAGTTACGCAAACACTTGCAACATTTGCCTGTAAGCTTTAAGTAAATTAATTTTTGACATGTCAGTCGATTCTTGACATTTAGCGAGATTCAGAAAAAAACTTGATGGTAAAGTGCTAATTGTGCAATCCATAAACAGTCCTATTTTATCATTCATCATTCATTGTTAATTGAGCTTTGTCACTATAACCCACCATATATATAGTTATGTATAGCCAGTATTTACACATCATTTATTAGTCTATGCCTTTCAGACAATAAATGTTTCCAACGAAATGTGAAGCAATTAAGAATAGCAATTGTTTGTAGGTGTAAGTAATGCTACTTCGATAGCTTTCAGACTTCACAATCATTGGAACCAGTCATTCTACGATGGTTCTCTAATGATATTTGGTTGAGAGTAAGTGACGACTTGAAAACTTACCCATGGCTCTCCGGCCTTTTTTCGTGACAATATTTGATATATTTTTTCACAATGCGTTCACCTTTCAAATGTATTCAAATAGTTAAAAATTGCAAAGAATATTTGTCTCCACTAAGGGGGTTATGCATGAGATTAAGAATCTAACAGTTTCGGAACAGGAAATCTCAGATCGAGGCTTGTTTTATAAGATAACCCAATGCGACTTATCACCGAATTTAAGCTTAACACGAGCAACACGAAAGATGTCACTTGTAAATCGATTAACTTTAGGGAGAACCTGAATTTACCTTCGTTTTGTTTTTGGTGAAATTCGTGTTGCTCAGTCATTTTTCTGTGTAGGCATCTGATGACTGATTGGTATTTTGAACATGGTGTATGTCTGTCGTATTTTACTTACGAGTTCATGGTCATTATATTGTTCCTTGGTATCTTTTACTTATACTTTCTCCCCAAATAAATCAGAGATTACAGGATTTGTGAGTGTATGACCTGTACTAGTATGCATTTAGTAACCGTGAAACATCAGGACGAAACACCTTTAATAGTGCAAGACCAGGAAATCCCAAAGGCACATGGGTCAGATATTTAAGTTTGACGATGCTTTGTCTTAAATATTTATGATTATTTTTTCTCGTCCTTTCAACATGTAAACAAATTTCATAATGTTCAAAGGTCACCAGGGGGTTAATGCTATCCCACCAAGGAGAATGAATGAGAAATAATATCTTGAAGCGCGCAAAACCGGGAAATATCACCAGGGGCGTGTACGCTGTCTCACCAAGAAGGTTGAATGAACAATAACAACCAAGCACGAAAATTCTTTTTACAAATCCTTTGTAAACATATATTTGGACATAAATTATAAACATATCGGAAATCAGTTATTTATCTATTCTTTGAGTCAAAATGATTACTGATCCATGTTCCAAGGACCCCCAAAAAAAAAAAAAAAAAAAAACATACATGAATCTTCATGCTAACTGCATTGCATGCTGGCATTGAAGGGTTAGTGTCTCTATCTTCTTTCCTAATTAATGAGTATGGTGGCATATTTCTGCGCTTTCTACTTGTTGATACGGAAATCCGGACTAAATCAATTATATAAATAATGATAGTTTGCACTAGCGGAGTATGGCACCTTTTTAAGCCAGAACTGTTTGTGGTTAAGCACTCATGTACTGCAATAAAACACGGTTGCACCGAGATACAAATGCCCTTTATACCATATTTTGTAACTTCTAGCGTATCTTTAAAATCGAATTGTTCACGCATAATTTCTACTGTAATATTTCTATAAAAGATGGTAATCTTTTCGTCACTTAACGTTAATATCCAGTTTAACATTTACTTTATTATGCTCACCTGTGTGGAAGTTAACACCTGAACGGGAGATGGTCAATCAAAAACAGGTAATAAAAAACATGGCGACAATAACATCAAATAACCGTGTCTCACACGCCTATCGCAAATCTCATCACTATTTTACTTATTCCAGTTTTATGATGTTTAAAGACAGCTTTTGTGTTTTTTGATCGGATCTTTCCGAAGTTACATTTGCTGCGGGCCATTAATTATTGTAATTTAACTTTATAACCAGAAACTTCATTGACTGATGTTTTTAATGCGAATTTAATGCCAACCTCTGTAGGTTATTTATTGAAGGAGACAAAAGGTAAAAGATTTAATGAATAATGCCTCACACTTTTGCTAGGTTAAGATCGTTAAACTTTTCAGCTCGAACAATTATTTTTCAATAAATAAGGGCCTCTGAGGATGAATAATTGACAGCATGTAGCTCAACATCAATGATTGAGTTTCTATCAAAAGTCTAATTTAAATTTGTTATAGTCTGATAATATAACTACTACTGCCTTTAAAAGGTCAACAAAATAACTACTTTTGCTAGAATATCATTAAACGTTACCAATGTTCTGCACGAGATGCTCATTTCGACAATTTATGGCACTTCAATGATACTCGAGGCCAAAAAAAAAAACCTAATACCAATGTTGAAGAGCTGACATACAATATAACCGAAAATTAAAGGTATGTTTTGGGATATATGATCTTTTTCTGTGACAGTCCTTATCTAATTGCTGGCTGCAGAACATTGAACTGTTACATATTCTGACAGCATGCATTTATTATAAACAGATTATAGCTTTAGATGTCTCAGCTGCTCACCCCTAACACAAAAAAAAAAATGTACAGAAGTGAATGCAATCACAGAAATAGCAATAAAAGTTCGAATACAAGTGTATAAAAAAAATTAAGGAGATACCAAGGGGAAAATCAAAACACACAAGTCGAATAAAGACAGACTGCGCTGACTGTGGCCAAATTAAAAAAAAAGGAAAACACAAGCAACATAAAATTAAGAAGATGTGGTATAATTGCCAATGAGTCTCACCAGATACCAAATGATGTAAAAGTTAGCAAGTATAGGTCTCCGTACGGCCTTCAACAATGAGCGAAAACCCTCCCATACCATATAGTCTTTGAAACAGAAACGCATGTGCTTTGGAAAGGTAAGCTGTTAGTGTATCCGATAGGGCATCCGATATTTTGACTTTATATTATTATGTATGTTTTTTTCTGATATATACATGTTATTTTAATCGATATTTTACTTTTTGTCATTTCCTTGTGTGATACTTGGAATATATATTTTGTACTTGTTAACTTATACGGCTATGTCATGTTTATGATTCTGATATATTAATGTTATTTTAAGCGCATTTTACTTTTTTTTTCATATCATCCGATCTTAAAAGAATAAACGAGAATATCAATATCAAATAACCATTTTGAATGTGAAGGCTTGAAAAAAGATAATGGAATGGAGAAACAAGAATAGATTCCATATCTAATTAGGTCAAAGGTGTGTTTTGCTTGTTTTGCGTACGCTTTAGGTCTAAGGTATTCAAAATTAATTAAAAAACACTATATTCTGATGTTTATAGATTGCTTAAAAGTTTTAAACAAGAACAAATTTTATTTTAAAAGACGCCAAACGGGTTGCATATTAAGATTTTGGTGGTGTTATTATTTCTATGTGTGTTTTCGTACTTTATTTTGCCTTATTAACTTTTTTGATTCGAGCGTCACTGATGAGTCTTTTATTGACGAAACACGCGTCTGACGTACAAAATGTGAAGCTTGGTATTTATGATGAGTTTATTCTTTCTTGCTGGCTGGTAGGTTTAGAACATTTGACCTAATAAAGATTGAACCAGACATGACTTTACGGAACGGTTGGTTATCAAGAAACTCCCATTCGTATTCCCTACAGGTCTTATCATGCTTGTATTTCGGAACGAAACGGTATGCCTTTTTCATAACAAAATCAACCGGACTGAGGAAAAGCAGACTCGAAGGACTATAGCAAGTATAAATCTTTCAAATCAAATCTTTCAGAGGTTCACAAATCAATAGTGTCTCAAATATCTGAATTTATATTTTTGCATTTAATGCGCTCAAAAATGGCAAAACGGCCTCGCTTTGAGATATTTTCTTTAATGTTTAGATATCAGCTAAGTTACCTTTACCATTGAATGAGTTACATTCTCCTAAATGCTCTCCAACTTCGTACTTTATTTGACCGTTTAACTTTTTTTATTCGAGCGTCACTGATGAGTCTTTTGTAGACGAAACGCGCGTCTGGCGTAGAAAATTTTAAGCCTGGCGTCTTTGGTGAGTTATTTTGCCACTAAATCTTTTAATATCTAGACAATACATTCATAAAAATATCTTAATATTTCAGTGCAAACATGTTTTCATTAAGGAAAAACCATAAACAACATGGACGTGTTATTAGCAATTATCTGCATGAACATTTACATCGCTAAGTATAATATTACGCTCATTTATAAAAGACAAACAATTGTAGCAACCGTATGCAATTTCCATTTCAATTAACGATCATGAAATTGGAGGGAATTATCAGTATTTAGTATTTAGATTGTCATTATCAAACCTTAGAGAAATAGCGTCATTTGAACCAGCTTCTCTAATCTGTACAATGGATGTTTTCCAAGTTATTCTATCCTTAAGGACCAACTTTCTTGTTCATTCTATAACATATCGTTTTGGAAAAAGAGAAAAGTTAACCATTATATCCACTCAATTACCAAAATAATGCCAAGGGACAATATTAACACAAGTCTAGGAAAAGAGACGGCATCCTACCTAGGTCGCCGCCGTAGGTGTCTAACGATGAACAAAACCCATACTGTGTATCAAGCTAAAGAAGGCCGATCGATTACAAAATATGAAACAATTTAAAAGAGAGGTTCCTGGCTTGGAAAAGGCACATAAAGAATGTTGTGGGTTAAATATTTTTGTGAGCACACCTCCCCTCCACGAACCTTGGAGAGTGTTGTAACAGTACACATATTTAACTAACTGTAAAACTAATTTAAAGCTCATTGGCTCGGTACTATGCATATAAACAACTAACAAAATGACAAAATGACAAAAGATACTAAGTATAAGCACATGAACAACTAACAAAAGATGAAAAACTAAAGATACGAAGTACGATCAAAGTCTACTCCCAGTTACTAAAAACTAGTTCAAATCCCAATTTCAACTGATAAATATATCACATATCAAGTTATGTTGTACAATATATGATCCGACATGCAGACATTTAGAATATGCAAATAACGGGCACCTTATCTATCTGATATCTATTCCTATTCTTTTCAGCAATATTGACTTGGTCATGTCCTCATTTTTTATGTCTAGTTAGACTACGTCTGCTGATTTGATAATCCAGTCGACCCGAAGACATCGAATTTTCCTGTCAAATTATAATTCTGAAAGCTTTTGATTTCAAGCATTTGACACGAAACTGTAAAGCATCAATCACTAAAGTTCTTTTCCTCATCAATCATGGATGGAACTTCTTTCCCAATTTAATTACGTAAACGGTAATTACAGACATTACACTAGCATGATTGACGCTTTGTATAACCATTCAATCAAATACGGGCCTTTGCTGATCCCACCGTCATTGCTTCGTACTTTATATTTGTATATGGAAATGTCAGAAAATACAAGACATACGTTGTCTCCTATTTTTATTAAAATTGAGCTATCAATCATTATACTTTTAAGATAAAATTCTATTTGCATTTTGAAAGTACAATGTTATATCTCAATCGAAATAAATGTACTCATGACCATTTCACTTTAAATCACGTCAGCCATTCAAGCATCTTCTGTGTTTCAAAATCTTCCGTTTATTCACTTTGTTTATTCTCTTAATTATTGATTTCAAATGGTTGACTGGTAGTGGAGTCTAGAAATATGATCATCCCTGGATTTCTGGTGACTGGTGTAGTGAACACCATTGCTAAACCTTGGCGTCCGTTTGGCTGTGTGGGTTGAATGAATACGTAGCCACGTCCGGTCAGAATGGGACGTTAAATCCGATGCTCTCTGTACGATAAAAAACCCTTGCAGCAATTTTGTGATGGGTCCGTAGGCGGCCTTTGCAAGGCAAATTTTCTGTCCCTATCCAACATAACTTCGTTTCAACTTTCTGTCCAAATTTCTCGCCGTTTTCTCCAGCCGACAAACACCTACATGAAACTAATGTCTATTAATTGTAATTCATTCTCTAATTGTGTATATTCTCCTGACAGTACTAAATATATGCAAAACGTATTGGCCACTGAACATTAAACAATCAACAAATTAATCACATGATGTGATCTCAATGTAAATAAAAGTAATTTGAATTGTAACGGTAAATCAATCAAGGATACTTAAAACAATTATATGTCTTCGTCATTCATTTCAAATTATGGTACAAGTGTGGCAGTGTATGTAATTTTTAAAATCGTTGCGTGTGTAGACAAAAATAGTCCTACATGCAAGATACTTTAACGAAGTTTTTAGGACTTTAAAGCTCGCAGCATGATCATCAGCATATGTGTCAAGTTATTTTGGTTCTATCCACAATTTACTGCCAATAAACACGTAACAAAACAGCTATTTAGAAAACCCTTTAACCTACATGCACAGCAATGTTAAACTTAATTTTGGTTCATGAATTATACACACGCTTACACCAATCTTGATAAAAACAGTCCTATACTAAAAGCTCTATCAAGGTTATATTTAGCTTACCTAAGAATTTGTTCAATATATTCTTATATTGATGATGATTAAGGCTATAGTGGAAATGCCCGTTTATTTTGCTGACTGCAGGGATCACCCCAGCCGAATGATGGAAGTGGCCTATTTTTCTGCCAATTCTGAAATACCACTCCAAAAATAACAGTGGATGTCTCAACACTACTACTAAGTTGTTATGTTTAGCATATTAGCTTCATGATTAATAGTAAACTTATAAGCACTGCAGAAACTATACAAAAAGTCATCGTGCCACGTTCAAAACATTCTGCTGAGATTCTCTTTTTCATATTTCAACTGGATCTATAAATTCTTTGCCGCAATGTATGTTACTCAATCAACATACACCAATAAAAACATAAAACGATAAAACAGTAATTAATCAAAGTTTTCAGTCTTTTAATTTCCAAGAGAATTATGCAAATTTTCAATTACAAAAAAACAATTGTACCTGTCGGCCATTTTGTTTGTGGAATCAAATACTAGTACCATCCATTCATTTTGACTGTTCTGTTTGTTTCAGAGAAGAGCATACGAATGTGATTAATCATAGAGTTCAATATGACCTATGTGTATGTGGCATCAATGATTGATTGGTTGATGATAATTTCAAGCCGCGCCGTCCGTACACACGAAAAGAAGGTTCTTCGAATATAAAAATAAGGAGATTTGGTATTAATTCCCATTAGACAACTATCCACCTAAGTTCAAATGAAGTGGATGTAAGCAATTAAAGACAACCGTAAGGCCTTCAACAATGAGAAAAACCATATCGTATGGTCGTCTATAAAAGGCCCCGACATGAAAACTATGAAACAGTTCAATTGAGAAAACTAACGGCCTAATTTACAACAAAACAATTTACAAAAAACAGATATGACAGACATGAACCAACGACAACCACTAAACTACAGGCTCCTTAATTGGGACAGGCAAATAAAGAATGTGGCGGGGTTAAACATGTTTGTGAGCGCTCAACCCTCTCCCTAGCCTGGGACAGTGATGTAACAGTTCAACATAAGAACAAACTATAAAAATCAGTTGAAAGATGCTTAACTCATCAGATGGATACACATAGAAATACATCTAACAAAAACACAGAGTGGACGTGGACGGGTACTTATACATCCAAAAACAAAACGACACTAAGTACAGATCTGAGAGTACTCGCAGTTACTGACAGCTAGTTCAAAGTCAATAACAACTAATGAAAAAAATCATGTATCTAAGACTAAAATTTCAATCAGTACACATCCAACATCCAAAGGATTTAGTGTAAAGACGTCATTAACAGTCAAAGAAAAACACGACCTTGGCAATGCCAAACTATAGTCTTAGAAGGTCTTTTAAACGTCTTTCCTCCTATTTTATTATGTTTAACAAGTAACATATAAGTGTGTAATGAAGTGTAAGGGAGATAATCCATTCTTGTTGAAGACACCTAAATAATGAAGAGCTTTTTGATGTTAAAGCGAATCTTTTCCAGTGGCGGATATAATATGTCCTCCTTTGTGAAAATACAAATATGACAAAGATTTGGATGATTCCTCTACCCATCTTTTTTCAAATATTTGGACCTGCAAACTTTCAATGTTGAATATCTTAATTTTTGACGACGCATAAGACAACTCTGGAGAATCCTTGGCACTTCTGCTAACTATGAGCCTTTAGTTTATCATTGGTCTCCTACCAGCAAACCACTAGGACTGCTGGTATTTATCCATATATTATATTTTTAAAAGCTGAATATTCAAATTTCAGATGTGAAGCTAAACTTTTTTTATTAAGTCAGTTAAGTAAAAAACTTGTTAATAGTTTTATAAAATTATTTGAACACAAAAGAACAGATACAAAAGTAGTAAATCAGATACTTTTATCAAACTAAAAAAATGTTTTTTCTTAAGAAATTTATCTATCTTTAAACCATTTTCGATTGAGAAGTGCCATATTTAAAATCAGAATAAGTGCCCATGATCTCAAAATAGAAAGAGACAGATATAAAACTTAATATATAGAAAGAGATCAGAGGCTTTGTAAGAAATGTACCCTTAATTTGGATAAAGATGAACAACATTTTATTACTACGTTGTCCAGCATACAATGGTGATAGAGAGATATTTTACGTTAATTGATATACGTAATAACGATGATTATTGTAATGATGTTCTGGTTCTGGTCTTGCCTGGAACAAAATGTACATTGTCTGTAAAATATATATATTTATCTGTTCGCCGTTTCAGAAACTAATGCATTCTGGGTAATATTTTCAAAAGCGTACACCAACACACTGTGATTGGCTATCAACGTTCCAAACAATTGAAATTCAACCAACGTGACATTTATTTCATTTCGGGGTACGAACAATTAAATTACCCAGAATGCATTAGCATCTGAAACGGCGAATTATTAAGAATGTTTTAATGTCGATTACATTTTATTAAGATGTCCATTGTTTATCTGATGGCTGGTAAAGTATATAAATAGGTAATGATTGTCGTATGAAATATATTTCAGATTAAATTGACCGAGGACAAATTCCGAGTGTCAATATAATCTAACAGGTCCATATATAACATATTGACTACGTGAAAGTCCTTAATGTATATATTACATATGTAAAAAGTGTATTATGGAAATGGACTTCTGTATTCCTTCTATGTATTTTACATTGTATTTTGCAAGATTTTTAATAAAGACCGTCAATATATTATATAAATAGAAACATTCAGGTTCATGGAATACCCTTTGAATCACTTGATCGTAATAACCAATGAAAAAGAAGACTGCTACACCGTGGACGTCTGTATCCATTTTTTTATGTTAAAGTACCAAACAGTTAATTTAAAGTATTCTTTGCTGACAACGAAATATAGAGTATCACTTTTATCTGAAACAATTTAATTCAATCAAGAGAGTAAAAATGTTTCAGAACAGTATCGCGTGTCAGTCTAATCTGGGACATAATATTTTGACTATTCCCAAGTCTAATCACATCCTCGTAGGTCTGATGAATACTATTTTCTGTGTATTTACTATTGTATGTTTTATTTTCCATACACAGTCTAGCCTAATTCATAAATAGTAGCCCAGGTCAAACACTAACTTCGGGTCAAGTACTATGACGTCGATGGTAATTCCAACTGCGCATATTTGACGTAAAAAAAGCTTTGTTTGAAGAATTGAGGAACGTGATGCAGTCTCGAAAAAGCATAAAAGGTTGAAAGAACTACACGGCACATGCATATTTAAAACGGAAACTATTCACACTTCTACAGTACCGGAGCTCGGTTTGTAGTCGCATTTTCAGTCATTTGTTTGCTGCGTAACGTTTTGTCGACCGTTGCTGTTTTCTTTGTCTTTTCCCTTTATCATGTAGTTATAAGTATCCTTTGTTTTACTGTTTACTTTTGTGTTTTAAATTTATTTTTTCATAATTTAGTTGAGCTTCAAAAGCTGACAAGGCAGAATCAAAAACCTTAAGGATAAGTAGTCATATATGTTTTATACAGTGTAACCTCGGCAAACCTCGGCAGATTCGGCTACCCTACATAATGTTAAATCTGACAAGTCGTGCCGAATGATGCATTCACTGGGATACTCGTGTTTTAATCACATTATTGTTGTGTAATGAGAATGATTATTGTTGTAGACTGTGATTGATTATTGTTGTGTATTGTGATTGATTATTGGTGTGTACTGTGGTTGATTATTGTTGTGTACTGTGATTAATTATTGCTGTAGACTGTGATTGGTTTTTGCTGTGTACTGTGATTGATTATTGTTGTATACTGTGATTCATAATTGTTTTATTATGTGATTGATTATTGTTCTATATTGTGATTGATTATTGTTGTATTCTACGATTGATTACTGTTGTGTACTGTGATTGATTATTGGTTTGTACTGTGATTGGTTATTGTTGTAGACTTCAATTGATTATTGTTGTAGACTGTGATTGATTATTATTATGTACTGTGATTAATTATTTGTGTGTACTGTGATTGATTATTGGTGTGTACTATGATCGATAATTGTTGTATACTGTGATTGATTATTGGTGTGTACTGTGATTGATAATTGGTATGTCCTGTGATTGATTATTGGTGTGTATCTGTGTTTATGACTGGGTATTGATTGTTTTATTGAATACTGTGATTTGTAAATATTTGTCAATCAATATGTGACACTATAATAAAATAAATATTTATTTATTTATTTATTATTATTTTGTATCGTGATTGATTATTGTTGTATACTGTGATTGATTAGTGTTGTGGACTATGATTGATTATTATTGTGTACTGTGATTGATTATTGTTGTATAATGTGATTGATTATTGTTTCGTACTGTGATTGATTATTGGTGTATACTGTGATTGATTATTGTTGTGTACTGTGATTGATTACTGTTATGTACTGTGATTGATTATTGTTGTATACTGTGATTGATTATTGTTTCGTACTGTGATTGATTATTGTTGTGTACTGTGATTGATTATTGTTGTGTACTGTGATTGATTATTGTTGTATACTGTGATTCATAATTGTTTTATTTTGTGATTGATTGTTAAATGTTAAATACCAGCAGAGATGTTCTATACGGGCAAACTGAACAATGTGTAACTTTAGAAAATGTCTATCAATTAATGCTAGGTATGAACGAGAGACTTACAACTATCGAAAAGGGAATGTCACAAGTTAATCAAATGAACAGAACTTTGATAGATTTAGTATCAAAATTCACAGAAATGAACTCAAAAGTTGCAGAAGCTGAATGTAAAATTAAAAATTTAAAAAGCAGATGTGATAGCAGCGATGAAAAGATGTCCAAGATAAAACATGATCACACTGAACTAAATAAAGAAGTCAAAAATATGAAAAAAATTCAAACTGATGCTAACAATAACCTACAGGGAATTAGCGACTTCATGGACGATTTCAAGGTAAATCACGAAAACAACGTTAAAGATGTAAGATCAGTTAAATCATCCATCAGTAAAGTAGCAAATGATCTTGCAGATAACACGTTGGAGCTGAGAAATGAAATTAAAACAGTCGTCAATAACGCAAAACAAGAAAATGAAATTCTACAGAGCACCGTTATTGACTTCCAATGTAGGTCAATGAAGAATAACTTGGTGTTTACTGGTTTGGCGGAAACCGAAGGAGAAAACACTGAAGAAGTTATCAGAGTATTCATACAATAGTTCCTACATGTAACACACAGAATAGAATTTGGCAATGTCCACAATTTGGCTATGGTGCCAAACCAGGCAGACGCGGACGCCCTAGACCGATTGTGGCCCGATTTTATATTACAAAGATCTAGCACGAACCCTTTCAAATACGTACAGGCTTAAAGGAAAACCGTTTGGAGTTAATCAACAGTTTCTTGACATAATTGAACAAGCACGCAAAAGCCTGTATCCAGTTATGAAGCAAAACGTGAAGAAGGACACACCGTTAAGCAAGTGAGAGACATTTTGTATGTGGATGGTGAAATGTATAACGACCAAATGTCGGACATTGAACCCACTGACAGTCTTACATCTCAAATGCGCACACCGGACCACCATCAAGACCGCAAACGACGCCGACGCATATCTTCGACTCCTAACCCACACAGTTAGGAATCCAATGGAGATTCTAATTTGTTGAAGAAACAAGCTTGTGCAAGTAGCAGAAAAACAAGTTATGACAACAATACCTGTAAAAATGTTAACAGTTCATTAGACTTAAATATATTGTCGCTCAGTTGTTGTGGGATTATGAACAGAATGAAATACCCAGAATTTATAGAACTCATTAATTGTTATGAATTTATCTGCTTGACAGAAACAAAACTGATGATTTTGATAATGTTGATGTACCAGGTTATACTTTTAAATTGAAAATAGAAAACTAAATCAAAAGTCAAATCAGGTGGTATTGCATTTGGATATAGAAATGAATTAGAAAATTATGTGCAAACAATAGAGTCAGAGAGTAATTTAGTATTTTGGGTTAAAATTTCAGCCAATTATTTAAAAACAGAACAAGATGTTATGATTAGTACAGTGTACATACCACCCGAAAACTCTACTTATAAGGTACCAGATTCCATAAATATACTTGAACAAGAATTTTTTAAATTTTCAGCTAACCATGAGTCTATTTTGCTTACAGGTGATTTTAACAGCAGAACTGCTGCCAATTTAGACTTCTATGAAATAACAAATACCAATCATGACACATCAGATAATTTTAATATTGATTTTTCAAACAATCTACACAAGTTTAATATGTCACGTATTAGAAATAGTTGCGACAAGACAAAAACCACTTTGAAATCTACTTTTAGAAATGTGTAGAAATAACAATCTGTTTATTTTAAACGGTAGGGTTGATGGCGATAAAGAAGGCTTATTTACTTGTCGCCAGTCTAGTATGGTTGACTATTTTATTTGTACATATAATTTGTTATCATGTGTTGTAAATATGTCTGTACTTGATTTTTCTGCTCTTTTTTCCGATGTTCATTCGCCTCTGAACTGTAAGCTAGTCTTCAACTCGATTGATAATATTGTTGAATGCGATGACATTTTAATAAACGATTTGGCATGCCATGAAAGAAAGGGCTTCAAAAAATGGGATTGTGAAAAAGAAGCCGCATTTCTGAGAAATATCGATAGAAATAAAATCGATCAATTAAATGATGATTTAACTATGTTGAATACCAGTATACTGGCTCAAGAAAATATTAATAAAATAGTTGAATCTGTAAATGGTTTAATGCTGGATTCAGCCGAAAAGGTGTTTGGATCTTTTACTTATAAACGACATGAAAAGAAATGTCGAAGAAAAGTTATTAAACCTTGGTTTGACCAAATATGTTGGGAAAAAGGCGGTGCTTTCGAATAGCAAAAGAAGATATAAATACAATAAAACAAGTTTAAAAGAGAGGAGATGAAGAATACAGAACGTGAATATAAGAGGCAAATGAACATTTCTATTTATAAGCATAAAAAGCCATGAGAAAAAGATGAATGTTTTAAAAATAGTAATTCTAAAGAATTTTGGAAGATATTGAACTCGTATAAAGAAAAAAAGGAATAATATTCCTGTTGATATACTTTTGAATTTTTCAAAATTTAAATTCGTCAGATCCTGACGCTGGTGAAGAAACTATTATAGATGAGAATAACGAACTTAATTCACTATTAAACAGTCCTATTACGGAAAATGAAATTTTAAATGCATCAAAATCTCAAGAATGGCAAAGCTTGTGGTGATGACTTCATCATTAATGAATATATTAAGAGCACTACTCAGATTTTCATGCCAATCTATGTAAAACTGTTCAATATTGTTTTGATACTGGAAAAGTGCCTGAACTTTGGCTTGTTGGTAATGTTATACCTTTTATAAAACAAAGGTGACCAGTCAGATCCTCAAAACTACAGACCAATAACTATATTAAGCTGCATGGGTAAACTTTTACGTCAATTTTGAATTTAAGACTGAGTAATTTTTGGAAGAATATTTGTTGTTAAATGAAACCAGTTTGGTTTCAGAAAGGGCTATTCCACTATAGACAGCATATTTACTCTTATATATTTTATTTGAACTACTGAGACAAAAAAGAAAAACTTTTTTGTGCTTTTATTGATTTTGCTAAAGCTTTCGATACAGTTTGGAGATCTGGCCTTTGGTCAAAACTCATTTTACATACAGTGAATGGGAAGATGTATAACACTATTTTTAATATGTATAAAAATGTCAAATCACGAATTTTCAGTGATGGGGAATATTCAGATTACTTTCCTTGTAATGTAGGTGTAAGACAGGGAGAAAATTTATCTCCCATACTTTTTTCTATTTATTTAAATGATTTAGAAAGCTTTTTTCAGGACAAAAATATAAAAGGTTTGAAATCGTTATCAGATCAAATAGAGAACGAGCTAAATATGTATTTAAAACTGTTTGTTGTATTGTACGCAGACGACACTCTACTTATGTCAGAAACACAAGCAGATCTACAAAAACAATTAGACGCTTTAAAGGAATATTGTTATACATGGAAATTAAAAGTCAATGTCCCTAAAAGCAAAATAGTAACATTTCTAAAGGTAGACCACTACAAAATGTTATTTTTAAATATGCTGATATTGAGTTAGATATTGTTGAAGAATTTACATATCTTGGTGTATTATTTTCTAGAACAGTAAGTTTCACAAAAGCAAAACAGGCACAAGCTGATAAAGCAACAAGGGCTATGTACGATATTCTAAAAAAGGGGAGATTACATAGTTTAAACATTAAATGTCAACTAGAATTATTTGACAAAGTAGTTAAGCCTATAATATTATACGGGTGTGAAGTCTGGGAATGGGTTACACCTCTGTTATAGAACGTGTTCATCTAAAATTTTGTAAATTACTGCTTAATCTTAAAAATCCACCCTGATTACATGATATATGGGGAACTTGGCCGATTCCCACTGGATATTTTTATTAAATTACGTACTATTAGTTATTGGGAAAAGCTTGTAACTGGGAAGATAAGAAACTTCCTGTTATTCTATACAATCTTGTTACTGGTAGTTATAATGGAAATATAGCTTGGTATAAGAATGTAAAATCTGTGCTTGATAATTGTGAACTATCAAATATATGGAACACTAAATATTTTACAAGTAAAACTGGTTGTATGATACTGTTAAATTAAGATTAACTGACCAGTTCAGACAGACATGGTATGCTACTCTACAAAATTCTCCAAAAGCTCTAAATTATAAATTATTCAAAATAATATAAATTTCGAAACCTACTTTGATATTTTAGATGACAAAATATTGCTTCTTTTGTAGATTTAGAACTTTGAACACAAAAATTCCTATCGAAATTGGTAGATGGCAAAATATTCAGAGAGAAAATCGTATTTGTACTTTGTGCAATTCCGGTGATATTGGCGACGAGTTCCATTATATTTTAGAATGTTCGGCAATAGACGAAAGTATACAAATGCTACTAAAACATCATTTTGTAAACAGACCAAACATTTTAAAATTTCAAGGTCTAATGAATAGCAACAACCCGTCTGAACTAAACAATCTGTGTAAGTTTATAAGAATTATTATGAAATGCCTAGAATCTCCTGGGTAACTCCTTTATGTCTCTAATTTACATTTGTATCTAAAATTTATACTATGTATGTTAATTTATTTGTATATGTCTCTGTACCATTGTACTTTGGTTTACGAGAATAAAGATATATAATGACTCTGATTGGTTATTGTTGTAGACTTTGATTGATTATTGGTGTGTACTGCGATTGATTATTGGTGTGTACTCTGATTGATCTGTGATTGATTATTGTTGTGTACTTTGGTTGATTATTGTTGTGTACTGTGATTGATTATTGTTGCATACTGTGATTGATTATTGTTGTGTATTGTGATTGATTATTGTTGTGTACTGTGATTGATTATTGTTGTGGACTCTGATTGATTATTGTTGTAGACTGTAATTGATTATTGTTGTGTACTGTGATTAATTATTGCTGTAGACTGTGATAGGTTTTTGCTGTGTACTGTGATTGATTATTGTTCTGTACTGTGATTGATTATTGTTGTTTACCTTGATTGATTATTGTTGTATACTGTGTTTGATTATTATTGTTGACTCTGATTGGTTATTGTTGTAGACTTTGATTGATTATTGGTGTGTACTGCGATTGATTATTGGTGTGTACTCTGATTGATCTGTGATTGATTATTGTTGTGTACTGGGATTGATTATTATTGTGTACTGTGACTGATTATTATTGTGTACTGTGATTATTGTTGTGTACTGTGATTGATTATTGTTGTTTACTGTGATTGCTTTTTGTTGTATACTGTGTTTGATTATTGTTGTTTGCTGTGATTGATTATTGTTGTATACTGTGATTGATTATTATTGTTGACTCTGATTGGTTATTGTTGTAGACTTTGATTGATTATTGGTGTGTACTGCGATTGATTATTGGTGTGTACTCTGATTGATCTGTGATTGATTATTGTTGTGTACTGTGATTGATTATTATTGTGTACTGTGATTGATTATTATTGTGTACTGTGATTATTGTTGTGTACTGTGATTGATTATTGTTGTGTACTGTGATTGATTATTGTTGTATACTGTGTTTGATTATTGTTGTTTGCTGTGATTGATTATTGTTGTATACTGTGATTGATTATTGTTGTTGACTCTGATTGGTTATTGTTGTAGACTTTGATTGATTATTGGTGTGTACTGCGATTGATTATTGGTGTGTACTCTGATTGATCTGTGATTGATTATTGTTGTGTACTGGGATTGATTATTATTGTGTACTGTGACTGATTATTATTGTGTACTGTGATTATTGTTGTGTACTGTGATTGATTATTGTTGTTTACTGTGATTGATGATTGTTGCATACTGTGATTGATTATTGTCGTGTCATGCGATAGATTATTGTTGTTTACTGTGATTGATTATTGTTGTGTACTGTGATTGATTATTGTTGTGTACTGTGATTGATAATTGTTGTGTACTGTGATTGATTATTGTTGTTCCTTTGATTGTTTGTTGTGTACTGTGATTGGTTATTGCTGTGCTCTGTGAATGATTTTTGTGTACTGTGAATTGTTATTGATGTGTACTGTGCTTGGTTTTTGTAGTGCAGTTATTGTTGTATACTGTGATTGGTTATTTTGTGTACTGTGCTTGGTTAGTGTTGTGTACTGTGCATGGTTAGTGTTGTGTACTGTGCATGGTATTGTTATGTAGTTATTGTTGTATACCGTATTTGGTTATTGGTGTGTACTGTGCTTGGTTATTGTTATGTCCTGTGCTATAGTTTGTATAGTTTTCGATTAACCTAATTTTAGTAAGTTATTTCCCTCTGTTGCTATATTGGAGGTCTACATGCACAACCTCCTTCACAAATCAACTATACTGATCGCAAGACTTTAGAAATAGTTCCCTTCTGACCAATTTGAATTTGTTTACGATCAAGTAATGTTCCCTTGTCGAAATCCTTGAACAAAATATTTTAATTTGTCTCGTCAAATAAGAAAATAAATCAGTTTGTCCACTAACATAGAGACCAAGGTAAATTAATCCATCTCAAATCACGTCAATTAAAAACTATGTATATGTATGAGGCCATCAATAACCCAGTTGCTGAATTGGGCCGTTAAAATGTATGCACAATTTGATAACTGACTTATGTCGTCTATTTCTGGTCTGCCGTATTATAGACCTCCAATCACCTCCAACCCACAAAAGGCTTTAGTAAACAGTTTGGTGCTGATCGCAGAATTTTGGAAGCTTGTGTTATATTCCCATGATCGTTTCAGAACTTGACTTCCGGTATAGCCACTTGTCAATAGTTGAAACTGTGTTCTGACCTCTATTGACCTTGAGATAACTTTTGTTTGGTTCTATTGTGTAGTTGGATAACTGCCTCACTGAAGTATACCTCACATAAAATTTACTTTTTAAATTACTTCCTTTTGTTTGTATTTCTATATTCATATATGTCAGCGAAAAACAATAAGTAATAGATACTGGAAACACTTGCAGATTTTATTGATAAAGTAACATATTCAAATTACAATAGTTAAATGTCTATTAGTGTCAGTTAGTTTAATATCCCGGTTTGTGATAGTCACCACCGTGTCCACCGTGTCCACCGTGTCCACCTCCATGGATTACACTACTGGCAGCTGCGTGAGCTGCAGCGGCAGCATGTGCGTGTGATCCTCCTTGTGCTTTTGTAGCCGCATGTGCTTGTGCGGCTGCACTGGCTGCTGCTGCTGCTGTTCCACGTCCTGCTCCTGCTGCGGTTGCTCTAGCTGCTGCACTTGCTGCTGCTCTGGCTGCTCCTGCTCCGAGTCCTGAATTTGCTGCGGCTGCTGCTGCTGCTCGTGCTGCTGCTGTTGCTGATCCACCTCCGAGTCCTGCATTTGCTGCTGCTGCTGCTCGTGCTGCTGCTGCTGCTGATCCACCTCCGAGTCCTGCAGCGTTTGCTGCTGCTGCTGCTTGTGCTGCTGCTGCTGCTCCTGCTCCTCCGCCTAGACCTCCTAATCCGGCTCCTAGTCCGCCTGCACCTCCAGCTCCTGCAAATTCAATCACAACAGATAAGAACAAATGAGAAAACAGTGTATACAACTGAAGGAATTTCGAACATGCGTTACTGTGATTTATCTTGAAGATCTACGTCATTTTGTCTCTGGTGGAGAGTTGTTTCTTTGGCAATCATACCACATCTTCTTATTTTGATATTGTAAATTGAGTAATATTTACTTAATCGACAATACATGGTAAAGATATAATTTAATCATATTTCATATGGAATAAAACATGTAACAATGCAGTAATTAATCGTATTTTAAGGTTTTGTTATCATTCCTAACACCATTACTTCGCCAAAATAACAATTTGATCATTTATTTGTTTAGCACAAAGCAACATTGAATAACTTAAGCGTCATAATTCAATTTTCATTCGAATTTAAAATATTGTTGATGACTACACACATACGTACATACTAATTTTCATCATATTAGAACTTTAAAGAGAAAGATGATATAATTACCTGCTCCAAGTCCACCAAGTCCACCTAGTCCACCAAGTCCTGCTCCAAGTCCACCAAGTCCTCCTGCACCAAGTCCACCGGGTCCTGCTCCTCCAAGTCCTCCGGGTCCTGCTCCACCAAGTCCACCGGGTCCTGCTCCACCAAGTCCACCGGGTCCTGCTCCACCAAGTCCACCGGGTCCTGCTCCTCCAAATGGTCCTGCTCCTCCAAATGCTCCAGCTCCAGCTCCACCGGGTCCTGCTCCTGCAAATGCTCCAGCTCCAGCTCCACCGGGTCCTGCACCACCGGGTCCTGCTCCGGCGTCAAAGGCTTCAACAGGCTGAAATCAGATGGTTATACATAAGAATATAGGATATATACCGGATATGCAAATATGCACATATGCAGAAGTTCTGACAGAAAAGAATCTAACTTATTTATACTAGAATTCAATTCTTTATTAGTCTTATTACTGTAGATGATAGATGCTTTCAGAGATCATGTACGTATGTATTCAAATAACTTCGTCCAATCAAGGAACAAATGAAAATCAAATAAATCGAGTGACATTCTGACTCACAACTTTTCTTTTTCAATTCATTTATATACTACAGTACTGTAATATAATAAATTTATTGACGTTTGGTATCTAAAAGTCCAGTATCAATTTTGCTTCTTTAGAAAAATGGAATAACTCGAACATCAGTGTTATAATGCTGTATGAAGTAGTAGTTACTTACGCTTTCTACTCCGGCTGAAAATAAAGAAAGAGAATCATGAATATTTCAGTAATATGCCGATTCGTTCAGTTATTTTTTACAAAACGAATTTAACCATAATTCAAATTTAAGTGCAATGATTGATTATGAAAACTTGGCTATTCTTATTTCCACATGTATTAAAGTTTTAGGGGTGGCACACATATCTTTGAAGAACTGTCGACCTTTTACGCAGTCGCACAGGTTCGACAATTTATGTAAAACAATGGGAAGGGAAGATTTAATTTTTGTAACTAGGTTACTTAGTATAGGTAAGATTACCAATAAATATTTATTTTCATATTTTCAAATGCCAATATTAAAACATGGTAATTGTGAAAATAATAATAAAAAGGCTGTCAATAATACCTGTTCTGAGGTCTTCAATGACAAGGGTGATAACTCCTGGTGCTCCTTGTTCTCCACGTTGTCCCTGGTTACCGTCTGGGCCTAAAATATAGATATATGGAATACGTAAACATTATTGGCTTTTAAGATAAAGCCTGATAAATTGATGGCTGTTTAATTCCGCGTCAGCTCATCCTTGGCTATATATCGCGATGAGAACAATATTTCCGAAATGACATAAATTAATGTTGGCCAAAATAAATCACAAATATTAAATGTTGTTTTAAATAAGTATTTTGTATTATATCACAGTGCACATGCATATAATTTTACATGTTTACTCAAAGTTTAATCAACAAACTTTATCTATGGAATTTTGTAATTATAAACATTACATTGTGTTTTGTAATAATAAACATTAAAATGTGTTTTGTAATTATAAACATTACAATGGTTTTTTTTCTAGAAGAAAACAAATGGGGTGTTGTTTTATAATACCTGTTTCTCCTCGTGGTCCAACTGCTCCTTGTGATCCTCGGTTTCCTCGTCTACCCATTGCACCTGGTCGTCCTCGGCTTCCTTGGATTCCTGTTTGAAAATGGTGGAATTTTATTGGTTTAAGTTAGGAAATGGTAGAATTTCATTGGTTTAAGTTAGACAATGGTGTGTAATTAGTTTAAGTTGTCGATCGATTGACATACAAATATGAACATTAGCCACTAAAATTTGGGAATAATGAAAAAAATATGATAAGCTTTAAAAAATATTTGTAATGCCTTCTTTGTTTTTCATGTTTAAATTTTATATAAAATTATCATATCAAATATTTGATTCCTATTAAAATCATTTCATCAAATAGTCAAACAATTAACTTTTTCCATTTTTGAAAATAACATTGCAGTATATTACCGATTCAACCTTCGAAAATGACCGATAATTTTAAACTGCTACTAACCCTTTGCTCCTCTATCTCCTCTTGCTCCTGGTCTGCCAACTGGGCCTGCTGCTCCTTGTTGTCCACGTTCTCCGGGTTCTCCCTTCTTACCGTCTGCGCCTGTTGCTCCTTGGTCTCCTTGTGCTCCCTGGTCTCCAACTGATCCCTTTGGTCCTGGTGCTCCTATGTTGGATATAAAAGTTTGTGTAAGAAATGTTGAAACGAAATAATTGCAATTAAACGGTTTGATTGTGACCTAATACGAACAAGAATCCGACGTTAAAGGTTGGATAGTGAATGTTAACATTTATAAATATGATATGACCAAAAGAACGAAAATAAAACGAGAATGAAAATCTGATTAAGTTATAAACTGTGGGCTTACCAACTGGTCCTTCTGGTCCTGTTGGTCCTTGTGGTCCTCGTTCACCCATTGGTCCTTGAGGGCCTAGTGGTCCGGCTGGTCCTAAGAATATAAATAGCATAGTGAGATACCTCGTTTATGTATATCATATATTTATATAACTATTTACTTGACACGAGAATGGTATTTGATTATAACTGATGTGTTTCAAAAATATAGGTAAGTAATTATTTGCTTATTTTCTTGTTACTGATATTGTCCTTTCATGTAATTTTAACCATTTCAAATATGTCACAAAATACAAAAAAAAACATTGGGTTGTCTTTTATATTGTACCTGCTGGTCCTTGTCCTCCTGCTGGTCCCTTTGGTCCTTGGATGCCTCCTGGTCCTTGTTCACCGGCCTTTCCTGCTTCACCTCTTGCTCCTTGATCTCCGGTTTCTCCTATTGATAAACAAATAAGAAGAACACAAATTTTAGTCTGAAGTTAAAGTTTCGTTATTGTAGTGATCTTGTACAGGTAGCAAAACAAAATAAAAATTAAGTTTTAGTTTCAAAATGATTAAAATGTAAGAACAAATTTTAATTAAAACATAGCAAAATATCATATCGTAAAATGACACATTTAAATCAAATCATCTAATTCGAGGCTTTACAAAAGTTCTCTCTACCCTTTGGTCCTGGTGCGCCTTGGTCTCCAACTTCGCCTTTAGGTCCAGCTGGTCCTTGTGGTCCAGTATCTCCATCAGCTCCTTTGTCTCCTGGTTTACCATCAGCTCCCTTTGCGCCTGGTTCGCCCTTTGGTCCTACTGGTCCTTCATCTCCTCTTGGTCCTTAAAAAAGAAAGATACATTAGAGCCTCCTCATGGGTTTTTTATTATGTGATTACTTGGCCGTTTTTATAGTGATTATTTGATTACCAGACCAAATATTTCATGATTATTTGATTATTTGGTAATCTAGGATTGTATTTTTGATTATTTGATTATCTTGTTAAAAAAAAAATTTAATGATTATGTGATTATATTGGCAAAAAAGTTGTGATTATGTGATTACTTAGACACCCCTAAGAGGGGCCTCACATTATAATGATTTAATTTTATATAATCATGGCTTTTGGAATTATTTTCTGGTTAATGATTATCTTAGTCTATACTGAATACCGAGTATTATGTTACTTGTGTTCAATGAAAATAAGATGGATAATTGTTGTTACGAAATTGAGTTGATACCTCTTGGTCCTGCTGGTCCTTGTCCGCCAACTGGTCCTTGTTTGCCTGGAACTCCTGGTGCTCCTCTATCTCCACATGGTCCTTGTGGTCCCATTGCGCCATCGGGTCCTACAAAACATACATTTTAGCATCAAATACATTTGAAGTGCATGTATTTAAAGGTAATACAAATTTTAGTTGCAAATTATAACTATTGCAAATTCAAAAATTATTGCGAGCATTAATTATTGCGCTTTTGACGTAACAAACCAAGAACTCGAGATTAATTATTGTGATTTCAGGTAAAAGTTGCATACAGATTGTATACATTTGTGAATATAGAACTGTTTGATTTTTTTTCAATTGTTTATAAATAGGAAAACAATATTTATTGAAATTACCTTGTGGTCCTCTTGGTCCGGGATATCCTTTAAACAAAGAAAAGACGAATATTAGTATTGCACGACTATATATTTTACAATGTAACTTTTTTTAAATGGGCCGTTCTGATTATATTTCTTAAAACACATAAACAGATAGTAAATAAAAACATGAAGTATTGATGTTTTTGACAAAAGAGTAAACAAAGATAAACAAACAGATTATAGTAAGATTCAACATTTCGTTACATCAGATTTAATCGGAAATTAAACATTGCGAGAGATACATTTTTGAATTATTTTTTATAGAACAAGTAGTTTGTATACCTGGGCCTCCGATTGGTCCTTGGTTTCCTGGTTCTCCGGGGGAGCCTCTTGGTCCTTAAAACAATAAAACAATGTAGATTTAATCGGAAGCAAATGGTATTTTCGTACATGTACTACAAATGTGAAATTAAAATAAATATTACGTAGATAAATATATTTTCACATCTGTAAAAGGGGTTAAGATACAAATTAAAAACTGGCATCTTGTGCTTAGCGTCCAGTGGCAAATATTTCATGCATATTCAGGACTAGAACAAATCATCAATACATTCAATAGGTGGTGACTATCAAACAGATATTGATAAAAATCAAAATGAGTTGTTTTGAAAAGATATGTTCATATTATTATATGATTTAAAAAAAACAGACATTTACAATTTTATTTAAATTCTTTGATTCAGCAACATACCTGGTAATCCAACAAATCCTGGTGCTCCACGTGGTCCGGGTGCTCCGATTGCTCCTAAAAACAAAGATTAGTACGAGTTAATAAACAATAAATACAGGTACTTTATGTTTGTTTTTATGGTACTCTCTGATATTTATATTATACATCATGGTTCTTGTGCAGCTAATACTTCTTTCTAATGAAGCATAGACGTTATGTGTGCTTTTCTAGCAAAAGATAACTATGCTTTGTAGCAAAAAATTTTACAAGAACTAATTTGTTTGATATTTATTCATTAAATTTACTTTGAATGTTAGATACGAATTTTGTATGAAAAAATAAGATTTCCAATCAAACGAAAGCGTATTTTGCATCGCAGCTAATTATGTGCCATCAGTTATCATAATAAAATTGAAATTGTGATCTAAGAAGAAAACATTGCATCCTGCAAAACTGACGAATCAAAAATAATGTTCTTAACCTGGTGCTCCTGGGTTTCCTGGTGCTCCTGATGGTCCTGGTCTTCCTGGTGTTCCGGTTGCTCCTGGCCTGCCTGGATCTCCAGTTGATCCTGGACGTCCTGTTGATCCTGGGTTACCTGGGCGACCTGGTGCTCCTATTGGATATGACAAAAGAGTTGATATTATCGTTTAAACAGGTATTATGACCCTTATGTACGACAGTAAAATAGAAAACTAGGACAATGCTTTTGCGAAGTTCTTCTCACATGGTATAAATACACAAAAAGTGTATCGATCTTTGCAGCTAAAAAAATCCTCACTAATATCTATTTCAGATACATGTAGAAATTACGGACATCGTGTGTATCAATTATGGTGAATTTTCCCTCACCAAAAAAAAAAATGTTAGTCTGTCGTTTGTTTTTTTTTTGTCGTTGAAATGATGATTCAGTGATGTACACTCCACATCGGGGGACTTATACTTATTTTACCTGATGCTCCGTGTTGTCCTGATGATCCTGATGCTCCTGGTTGTCCTCTTGGTCCTGGGCGTCCTGCTTTTCCTGTTGGTCCTGCGGTGCCGGGTTTACCTCCATGTCCTGGTGCTCCTGGTGCTCCTGGGGCTCCGGCTTGTCCTAGGGAAGGAAACATCGTAATATTTGTAAACAAACTGCAATTATTGCATTATATCTTTGAGAAAATTGTCATACCATTTTTAGAAAATTAAATGGTACCGATAATGATAATTTCGCGTTCATTGCTGAAATTGAAACACTATTTCATAAATTTGGATGCGTTCGAAGATTTTTCTCAACAGGAATGCCAAAATAAAAAATGTGAAGGGTGTATATATATTTGAATGATTGAGGAGCTATATGACCTTAGGGGACTTAAGAATTAGCCAAATCCACCCAAAGTCAAATTTGCTTGAGGATGTTTAAACCTTATCTTCTTAATAATTTCTAAATTTATCAACAGAGAACTCAAGAAAAAATGTCGGTACCGAAGCGCTTACTATTGACCACTGAAAGTATTAAAGTGTTCACAGTAAAATATGTTCCTTTCATAAATACTTGTGCCACTTTGTCATTTATATCATTCGCTAATGAGATAGCTCACCTGGTTCGCCTGGATTGCCTGGTGGGCCTGGTGTTCCTGCTGGGGTTATTCCTCGTGGTCCTTGTTCACCTAAAAAAAGGGAAATTTTCAGGTATGATATAACATAAATAGTCCTCTTGGTCCCTGTTTAATAATTGTCTTCTTGGCTTAAATACTATTTATTTCCTTATTTGTTGTTAATTTGTATTGAAAACATTTTGTTTCTACACACTTTTGAATGATATTAATCAAAGTAATTAAACCAATCAGAAATAAGCGAGAAAACGTTAATAGAAAAAGAAACCAAGGAATCAGAAATCGATCTCAATTAAAATTTTATCTCTTTAAACAGTCCTTTTCTCTCTTTTACCCAATTAAAACAATAAGAACTTACCTTGTGGTCCTTGGGGTCCTGCTGGGCCTGGGGGTCCTGCTGGTCCTGGGAAGCCTAAATGAAAAATTGAAAGAGTTATCTACCTTTCATAAATCCTAGAACACATATATTTCTTATCTTTATGCACTACGTTAACTTGTTCAGACCTTACTGTACTTTGTATTGTTGTTTTTCCCCTCAAAAGAACAGATAATGAAAAAAAGGTGTTAATGGCATGCTATCCTTTCTTAAAGCATTCTTTAATGTTATTTTGATCAGATAGAAACAGCATTCTTTAATATTACTTTAACATTTTTACGTGGGTGCTAATCGAAATCGGTAGGGAATCCAGTTAATACTCATTTAAGCATTTAAATCCAAAGTACCTGGAATTCCGCCACCTATAACTGGACCTCCTGGGCCTCCTGGACCTCCTGGACCTCCTGGACCACCTGGCATACCTGGACCTCCTGGACCTCCTGGACCGCCTGGCATACCTGGACCTCCTGGACCTCCTGGACCACCTGGTTGACCTGGACCACCGGTTCCTGGACCTCCTGGACCTCCTGGGCCACCTGGCATACCTGGTCCACCTGGACCTCCTGGACCGCCTGGCATACCTGGACCTCCTGGACCACCTGGACCTCCGGGACCACCTGGACCACCTGGTTGACCTGGACCACCGAATCCTGGAGCGAATCCTCCAAATCCTCCTGCTGCTGCGTTTGCTGCTGCATTGGCTGATGCTGATCCGAATCCACCTGTAATATCAAGGGAGATAACCATTAAGAGAGATAATAACTCGAATATTTGAATAAATTTAAATAGGTCTTTTCACCATGAAAAAAATGGTATTATTTGCTGTACTATTCTTGCATTTTATAAAAGTATAATTTCTCTCCATTGAATATAATTTACGATGAATTTCCTTATTCTAATACAAATTGTCTCAAGCGGAAGTGGAATTTATATATTTTAAAAACTCATTAATAGGATACAAACAATATAGATATTTCTTAAGAAAATGAAAAAGTCTGTTTTAATAATTTAAGTTCGAATTTAAGCAAATATTAGGGAAATTTCCAATTTTTTTGAGGTTTTGAATCAAGTTAGACAATTTCAAACATATAAACTTGAAATTCATTGGTCTATTTCAACCAATAACTATTCGTGTGTTATACATACCTCCGCCGAATCCTCCTGCTGCTGCTCTAGCTGCTGCATTGGCTGCTGCTGATCCGAATCCACCTGTAACATCAAGGGCGATAACCATCAAGAGAGATAACAATTCGAATATTAGAATAAATTAAATAGATCTTTTCACTATGATAAACTGGTATTGTTTTGCTGAACTACTCTGGCATTTTATAAAAGTATAATTTCTCTCCATTGAATATAACTTGAGATGAATTTCCCTACTATAATATAAATTGTCTTAAGCGGAAGTGGAATTTATATATTTTAAAAATTCATTAATAGGATTCAAACAATGTAGATATTTCATAAGAAGATAAAAAAGTCTTCTTTTAATCATTCAAGTTCAAATTTTAGCAAATATTAGGGAAATTTCAATTTGTTTGAAGTTTTGAATCAAGTCAGATGATTTGAAACATATAAACTTGAAATTCATTGGTCGATGTCAACCAATAAATATTCGTATTATACATACCTCCTAATCCTCCTGCTGCTGCTGCTGCTCTAGCTGCTGCTGCTGCTGATGCTGATCCGAATCCACCTGTAAAATCAAGGGAGATAACCATCAAGAGAGATAATAACTCGAATATTTGAATAAATTTGAATACATCTTTTCACTTTGAAAAACTGATATCGTTTTGCTGAACTATTCTGGCATTTTATAAAAGTATAGTTTCTCACCATTGAATATCCCTATGATGAATTTCCCTACTATAATTTATAAAATGTCTTAAGCGGAAGTGGAATTATTATATTCTAAAAATTCATTAATATGATACAAACAATACAGATATTTCATAAGAAAATGAAAAAAAGTCTTCTATTAATAATTCAAGTTCGAATTTTAGCAAATATGAGGGAAATTTCTATTTTTTTGAAGCTTTGAATCAAGGTAGACAATTTGAAACATAAAAACTTGAAATCGTGTGTTATACATACCTCCAAATCCTCCTACTGCTCCGGCTCTAGCTGCTGCTCGTGCGGCTGCACTTGCGCTACCAGCGGGGACTGAAATAAAGAAATGTAAGAATTTATATATTTATTTCGGGTTGTATAAGTTAATGTAACATTGTTAGCAATGTTTAAGGGTATAAAACCATACCTGGTGGCAATTTATATATATCAGTTTACTAGTAATTGATACAGAGACGACAAAATAAGTTATATATGAGGGTTTTGATGAACAGGTCTTCGTTTGTGTATTCTTTTTTTCATATTTCTGTATTCTTTGGTAGTTCTTTGCCATATTTCTCTATTCTTTGTGTTTTGGCATTCCGTTTTTCTTTATACTTTATGTTTTGGCACCCTATTTTCCTTTATTCGTTATGTATTGGCAACCCAATTTTCTCTAAATTTTATTTTATGTCACCCTATTTTTCTCTATTCTTTATTTTTTGGCACCCCATTTTTCTTTATGCTTTATGTTTTGGCATCCCAATTTTTTGTAGATTCTCTATGTTTCACCACCCAATTATTCTCTTTTTTTACTGTTTTTGTTCACTTTTCTTTATTCTTTATAGCATCCCATTATTTTCTATTTTTCTTTGGGCCCATTATTCTCTATTCTGTATGCCCCATCCAGATCACACTACACTACAGTATAGTATTTATGCGCACGTTTCCATTTGATTAGAAACACGGGAGAAAGTTGTGAAGTGGTCGTGTTAATTTATGAAAAGCTTAAGTAAACCCTTAATGAGTTCCGAAATGGCTATGTGTAATGAGAAACTTACATCCTGGGTGTCCATGTGCTGCGCCACCACCGGCATGTGCATGTGCCATTGCTCGTGCATGTGCTCTTGCTCTTCCGTGTGCGCCTAAAATATAAAACAGTATATAGAAACACTTCACCTGTATGGGTAAAATAACAGTCCATTAAATCTTCCTTGTCGATGCACTATTTTATGTTCCTTATATTTGATTGCAAATGCAGATACAAAACATAGAACAATCCCTAAGGAGAGTGAACAAAAGCTTTGTTGTTGGAAAATTGTGGTGAGTTATTGAAATAAGCCTTTTGGCATATAGTGGATGTGCAATTATACTTTCCATGTGTGGGACCAATAAAAAATTAAAATTATGGTTAAAGGGTTCCAGTTGGGTTCAGAATTGAGTTTCAGGATTAGTTTTGTCGATTTTTATTCTCCCAAGAAGCGGGGTTCCTAGATTCCTCTTCTTGATCTCCAAGTAATAGTTAATATAGACAAATATCTCACAAAGTAAAAGAATAAAAACGATTTCATCGATATTGACAAAATTCAAAACATTTACCTGCACTTGCGTGGGCATGGGCATGGGCATGGGCTACGGCTCCTCCACCACCACGACCGCCCTTTCCTGAAAACATTTAATGAATTGTGTCAAGTATCATGTGGTATAGTATTAACTAATCAACTGATTAGTTATAGTAAAAGGGGAATCTAGTGGGCGCAATTAATCATGTTGCGTAAAGGGGTTATGTACTTCTGGTTGATTAAATCTTTGAAAATAAGTTATTTTTATGTTATTTAAAATCAAATTTATAAATCGTTTCAGGTTCCACTGATAACTAAATAATTGAGCTGAATTAGTTGCGAAATATATATGGATTTCTTGAGTTTGTAATAAGTAGATATCAATCAAACCCGTCTTGTATAAACTGTTCTGAAAAAAGTTTGAAATTATATGGTAGGCAATTAGAGAAATTATTACCTCCGTATCCGCCATAAGAAGGTTTGCCATACTTGGTGTGATAGTCTGCAAAACAACGACAACTTGATAAATAGATTAATTTTCTTTTCTTGTCTAACTCTGTCTAAGATTAGAGATCTTCAGTTTTTAAATTTTTTTTTTACCTAATCGTACCTTCATTTTAATACTTTTTTTTAATCCAAGCAGATTTCCAATGCTGTAAAAGTTTGACCTAATCGGATCCCCATTAATGTTTTCTGTTAAGTTTTTTTAATCAATCTTCACGGTAAGTAAAAATATTTATCCAATCGAACCCTCAATTTCTGTAAATTTTTGTCCAATTAGACCATCAAAATAGGTAAATCACTATTCAATCAGATCTTCAATGCATGTAAAATACTTTCTTTAATAAAGTTTGCGTTAAAATTCAGAATAATAACATTTTCTTTAAAATAAAGTCTTTTTTAATATTATTTAGAATACTCCCAAAGTATGGAAGAACAAATATGACTGTGAACATGTTTGACACACAAACATTTGAAAAATCTATGAAGGGAAATGATGTCCATTGGTTTTATGAAATGTTTGGGAAGAAATGAGCGTTAAAATTTATGAACAGTATAATACAGTTTGGAAAAATTATAAAATTAGTTAGATCTATATTTAGAATCTAGAAGCTTGAATGTTTATCTTTTTTTATCCCTTCCCTTAAACATTTTTACTTAATATTTGAAACTAGGCATATTTTTATAGATATTTTATCACGTGTTGTCGAATTAACGGAATTACGATATTGCGAATTTATTTTTTAAGAAACAAACCAAACCATAAGACTATTTCATACTTAGTAGTACAAAGTAACAAGGAAATGATTCTTAAGACGTTGTTAATAATTCAACATTTTGATGTTACTAAATTATTCAACTTTTAGAAATAAGAAAATTACTTAACTTTTAGAAATAAGAACATTATTCAACTTTTAGAAATAAGAAAAAATACTCAAGTTTTAGAAATTAGAAGTTTAAAAATTCATTGCCGAATACAAGACTCGAAACTTTGATTTCGAAGAATGATATCCTTTGATGTTTTTCTGAATGTTTAAGATGTTTCAAGTATGAAAATCTAATTTTCTTGTTAACTTATAAAAGACAAGTTGCAATACTTAAAGTATACTTTGATTTCGATTTTTTTTTTATAAATCATTATAGACAAGTTAAAATTCATTAAGCAAACTTTGATTTTGAAGAATGAATTTAATTATTTTCCGAATGTTTGAAAATGTTTTAAGTATGAAAATTGGATTGTTTGTTGAATTATAAAAAACAAGTTGAAATACTTAAAGCAGAATTTGATTTTTTTTGTTAAGGTTGAAAAATGCTTTAAGCATGAAAAGTGAAAAGCTATTTTTTGGGGGGGTTAAATTTACAAGTTTAAATACTTAAAGCCGACTGTTTTCTTAGAATGCTTTATGTTGATGTTACTTATACTTACCAGCTAAGCAAGTCTCTAGAAGAGATGCAACAAGACACACGGTCAGGATTTTGTAGACCATGTTGATTACTGACAAGTGAGTCCCTGTACGTTGATGAACACTCTTACCTCCCTTTTTATACCACTCTCTTGTTAATGCTTTAACAGTTGTGCGCGAAATTCGCAACGTCAGGAGACGTCCTTTTGGGGTTCTAATTGGGATAATTTATCACGTTAATTACGATTTTTATGATTGTTTTTTTTATTTAAGTGTCGTTTTTTGAAAAACGATCCATAATTTATTGTTTAAAAATATTTAAAAAAATTTAAAGTGTGTTTCAAAATTTATTTTAATCTCTTGAACATTTGGTGTAGTAACGTTACCCTGTTGTACCTTTTTTCATAGTTGCTGCTTATTTTGCAACATTTGTGTCTAAAGCTATGTTAAATTTATGCATAATCATTATTAAGCGTATATTTAGGATTTGTACATCCTAGTGTAAAATTGTTAACATATCCATTAACAAAAATACTTATCTCCACAAATCTTATGTTTAATGTAAACCCTAATCCAATATGTTTTTAAGGACCGGTAATTATTGCTTAAACATCCAAAAGACGTTTGTAATCACCAAGAAGCTTTTAGTGACTTGCACGTGTTTGAAGTATGGCGACAGCTCAACAAGTTGTTTCATAAACAATTTGAAGTGACATACTTTCGGAGCTACTGAATGAAAATATAAAATTTTCAGTTGGATTGTAGAAGGGCTAAATGACAGTAGGTTTCTCTATTGTATTCATAAATGGGATACTAAACGACCTAAAGTCAACTGTTTTTTTACGTTTTATATTAAATTATATGTTAAACGTATAACTATGTTTTTATGGTTCTACAAAAGACAGTAACAAAATAGTGAAAAGGTGTCAATGTAAACGTTATGTATTAAAGGAAAAGCTGATACCGTTCTCTATAATGTGCATTTTCGTTAAATATTTTGCTTGGTCGATGTCTTATCCACATCTCTCTTTTATTCATATGAAGAAATGTTTTTTACAAGTGAAAACTATTATGCATTAAGAAAATGAAAGATAGCACTTTATACATAGGAACATTTGAGTATCATTTTTGTGTTGGTTTCTATACCAGTGTGCTTTTTAACAATGTAATAGGACTAGTTTAGGTACAGTTTCGAAAATATCAAAACCTAATAATGGGAAGGAAAAATGTTCTTATGCCAGTGTTTAAGCTTTGTTTTGTAGAGTTTTTTTGTTTTTATTTTGATTACGTAAAGGAATTGGCTTTTTGATTTTTCGGCTTCACATAAATAGACTTTGGACATTATAATAGTTTTAAGATACTCTATAAACAGCATTATATGCGACTGTCATACCAGTGAGAGGAATTCTATGCGACTGTCATACAAGTGAGAGGTTTAGCTATCTGTAAAACCAGGTTTAATCCACCATTTTCTACTTAAGGAAATGCCTGTAACAAGTCAGGAATATGACAGTTGTTTTCCATTCGTTTGATGTGTTTGAGCTTTTGATTTTGCCATTTGATTAGGGACTTTCCGTTTTGAGTTTTCCTTGGAGTTCGGTATTTTTGTTATTTTACTTTTTACCGAAGCCAATACTATGTTTTTAGTTGGCACGTGAAACATACATCTTTGATTTAAATTATTCGACAAATTCAAATTATTTTTGAAACATGACGAAAAAGCTGCTTTGCTAGAGAATGAAACAAAATGGGAATATTTTGCAGTATTTTTTGAAATTTATTTATTATAACGTTATATTAGAGTTCCGTGCTTTTCCTGTACTGATATTTTTGGAACGTTCTTTAATGTTCATATTGTTAGTCCATTGATCGAGATTAAAGGAAGAGGGTTAAGATAAAAAAAAAATCTAACCCAGCCTCATTTTCACGTGCCTGTCCCAAGTCAGGAACTTCGTTAGTTGTTGTCATGTGTCATGTATTAATGGGATTAAATTTGGCGTTAATTAATGGCAAATCTTTGACACTTTCTTTTAATCATTCATAATGTTTTAGACTTACAGGGGCGGATCCATAGTTCGAGCAATGTTTTTGAAAATATTATGCGAGCAAATTTTATTCTGTTCCCAATCAAAAGAGGAGGTGTACACACTTTACGCTCGCCGACTCAATGTTCAAGACTGCATGTTTACCCCCACGTGTCTTTGGATTATTTGTAACTTTTGTGGCTGTCTATTTGAAGTATACCCAAACCACACTTAATTATTCATATGTACGTTAGTATTTAAAATTTAATCTGCGTTATGTTTGGAATGGTAGCTTATTATCTTATCTTTATTTTGATGACGAGACTGATATTTTATTGCCATTTACAGAGTAAACGTTAAATCTTTAACCAGATAACAGATGCTGATATGCAAGGTTAATATGTTACGAGAACGTTACTTTCATGGTATTCTTGAGTTAAGTACGTCATATCAAATTTAGCATACACAATTCCTTTAGTTGTATATGTATCTATTATGTTAAAGTACATTTGCGTGTTATTTCAAAAATAAAGAATTATATGGGTTTTGCTCATTGTTGAAGACAGTACGGTGACCTATACTTGTTAACTTCTATGTCATTTGGTCTCTGGTGGAGTGTTGTCTCATTGGCAATTTTACCACATCTTCTTATTTTTATACTTGAATATAGAATGATTTAAAAATATAAACTTTAATATAGAATGATGCAAAAATATAAACATGAATATATAATGATTTAAAAATATCAACTTAAGTATCGAATGATTTAAAACTAAAACTGGGAAGCTTTCTTTTAACATAACTGCCAAATTATTTAAAGAATCATCAAACATTAAGTCCAGAGTGGTTCTGGGCAAAGCACCGAAAACTATATGATGTTACTACTATTTAAGGGTCTTTATTCAAAGCGAAAAAGAGTCTTCTCTCAGTCATTACTCTATAGAACACGCCAAATTAATTTTTAAATTTTATGCCTTCGAAATGCTTTTCTGTACTCCCGTCTGTTTTCCGTCATCAGGAACGTTCAAAGCCGAATATTTGAAAGCCAAGAATGTATAAGTACCGAAACATTTGAAGGTCTATACGACCAAAAAAGGAACTAAAAGTAATAGTCAAATCAAATTAAAGTCAAATCTCGCGGCCTGTGAGAGTGGGAACCTTGGTTTCTTATTATAACATTCAGAATCGTTGATGGTTACGTTTTACGTACCAAAACAGCTTTGATTTGTTATTCTATGAGGAGAAAGCACATAATCGGTTTTTAACGTCACTGAAAGTAAGAAAAATGGGCAATATCATTATCGACTCTGTAAAAAAAGTATTAATTAAAATACCAAACTCCAAGGTTAATTCAAAAAGGGGGAAAGTCCATAAAACATGACAAAATCAAACGTTTGACAATATCAACCAACGGATATGAGACAATATCAACCAACGGATATGAGACTACATCAACCAACGGATATGAGACTATATCAACCAACGGATATGAGACTATATCAACCAACGGATATGAGACAATATCAACCAACGGATATGAGACTATATCAACCAACGGATATGAGACCAACGGATATGAGACAATATCAACCAACGGATATGAGACAATATCAACCAACGGATATGAGACTACATCAACCAACGGATATGAGACAATATCAACCAACGGATATGAGCATTTGAGCATAATTTCACCCTTTTCTTGCTAGTTCGTTTTATAATCTTGGTATCTCTGATGAGTTTTTATGTATAACTAGGTTTATAACTTGTAAAGGGGGAAAAAGCATTTCTTTAATTGACCATCTTCTTCTATAAAATGGAGAAAATTATACATGACAGGGCCAGTTTTTGACATTTATGTTCCTTCAACTACACATATTAGATGAGAACACATTCATGAAAAATGGCATGTGCACAGATTTCAATTACATATAGTATTACTTAATATTTCTGCATTCACTAAATGCCTTTTACGGTTACATAATCAGAGAAATGTGTTCTAGTTTAGTCCCTATGGGTATTGACGCAAATAAACGGATTACATATATATACATGAATTATTGGTCTTGAATCGCTGGATCAAGGTTATTTGTGAAACACGCGTCGGACGCCCCGAAATCGTTCTAGTAATACTTATAAAATACATTCTATTTTAGTATACAGATAAGCTTTTCTTTTCTATTTTCGTAACTTGTCATTTACGTCCTTCAACAATGAGCATATCGTATAGTAAGCTATAAAGGCCCCGAAAAAAATTTATGGCAGGAATTCCAGAAAACAAAATAGATGACCGTGTTTGTTTTTATTGTCCAAGTAGGGATTTGGAATATATTGTGTATCTTTGGTAGTTAATTGAATTTCTTAAAAAGAGAGACGGAAGATACCAAAGGATAGTCAAACTTATTTGTCGAATACGAACTGACAATACTATGGCAAAAACTAAAAACGACCTAAAGACTAACAACACAAAGACATAGATAACTTGAGATGCAGAAAGATGTTTTTGATCAGTTTGCATATAATTTAGAAAATATGTTGAATTGTATTTGTACGTTTATGAACCAAAACCCTTTATGTTGTCACGATAAATGTGCTGACTTCATATGAGCTAGATCCATATTTTTTATGGTGTATTCTGTACCTGAAAAAAATGAACACCGAAACACCGACGACAGGCCGTATTATTCACCAGACTCAAGCTTGCGATCAATTTCTAGCAACCCTACTCAATACACATGTAGAAATACAGGTAGAAGTATTGACAAAGGGCTGGGGATAATTTGAGGACTCAGCGACTAACACACAGCTGTAAATTTTACCAAAAAATGTAGACATACAAGCGTATTATTCTTAAATGGCAAATTTTAACTACTATCCCGAATGCAGACTCATGATAACAAGACCAATACCGGGTCTGGACCTGCGTCGCGGCATGGATTGATTGAGATACCATGTATTCATGAGCATAACTTATCATTCCCAGACCAAATATTAAAATCATTCATTTTAATAGGAGCCAAAAAAAACCCCAACTTTTTCCTTCTACAATAAGTATTGGAAAAATTTCGATCTATTGGCAAACAGGAAGTGGCTACACGACAAATGTAAAAATTGCTTACTCGCTACAACTCAACATCATCAAGCTGCACACCAAATATTAAATCATTTCCTTTCATAGAAGTCAAGAAAACTTCGACCAAAATTTTCCTTGTACAATAAGTTTTGTAAAATTTCAAACTATCGGAAAACAGGAAGTGGCTACACGACAGATGCAAAAATTGCTTACTCGCTACAACCTAACATCATGAAGCTGCAGACCAAATATTAAATCATTCCTTTTCGTAGAAGCCAAGAAAACTTTGACAACAATTTTCCTTGTACAATGAGTGTTGTTAATTTTGAAACTATTGGCAAACAGGAAGTGGCTACACGACAGATGTAAAAATTGCTTACTCGCTACAACTCAACATCATCAAGCTGCACACCAAATATTAAATCATTTCCTTTCATAGAAGCCAACAAAACCTTGACGAAAGTTTCTTTCGGATGGACGGACGGAGTCAAGCGTTTTCTAGACTTGTTTTCGTCTGCGGCGACGCAGGTAATAAGCAGACAAGGCTTAGTTTATCATTCTTCTTGTTTGGCCCGATCAGGGTTTGAATCAGCTACCCAGCCCACAGAAAAGAACACAAAAGAATAGACTTACGAATGAAGTATTAATTTGGAGGTATATTTACTATATATAAATATGTTTTTGTTGGTAATGATCTGTATCAAAGGCTCATATTAGTTTCCTTGACAATTCGCACGTCCTCTAATCTTAAGTTACGATATTTAGATCCCAGTTATTCAAAAAATATTTTTTTTTTCAGATTAAATATACAAATAAGGAGATGTGGTATGATTGCAAATGAGATAACTATCCACCACAGATCAAATGAATTGGATATAAGTCTTTGATGTGACAAGCTAAACAGAAGTCATCTGTAAAACAAATAATTTCTGTCTCGCCGTTGATGATTATTTTATAGTCAAGGTTTCTTCCTCGTATATAACCGATTTTCTGTATAATATTTACTAAATTGCCATGCAGCTTAGTCGATACTTCTTTTTTTTTTTGTCAGTATCGTTCACTGTGCATATCACACATTCTAATCTTAAGTTGCAATGACACGAACACAAGTGCACTAAACACTCCTATATAATAAGGTACCAGTCATTCAAATAATTTTGTACAGATTAAATAGTTTGACAAGCTTAACAGAAGTCAGCTGTAAAACAAATAATTGCTGTCTCGCCGTTGCTGATTATTTTATAATGCAGCATTAATACTATTGTGACTAAATAATACCTCATGTTAAACGACAGATTGTTGACTTCTTACCTCGTAAATGACCGATTACTGATATATTTAATCTTAAATAAATTGTCGTGAAACTATTCGTCGATACGGCTGAAGATGAGATTCGAGTTTAGAGACCATTCTCGGCCAAGTACAAACTGTTAAACATTGACAGACACTGCTAGTAACTAGTACATTTGTTTCTAGAAATTTACAGTATATTCTACTATCAAAATAAAGATCACTAGCCTAACCCGTTGTTGACTTTCGCAGGCCAATTTAAGATATCGTTTTCTAATGCATATAGCCGCCTCGTTGGTTTCGTTGTAGTGATCTCGCCACGATAGCGGGATGGTCGTGTGAACGATCCCGGGCCGGGTCCAACCAAAGACTTGAAAATTGGTATGGGCTTCTTCTACGGTAAGCACGCGGGATTAAGGAGTGAAAGCAAATGCTGATCGGCTCGGAGTTAGATTAATGTGTCCGGTAAGTGTGACATGTCTTCTTGTGTACTGGTACTGTAATCATGAAAACTAGCTCATCATGTCGATATAGAACAAAGCCGGGTTCATATTAATAATTATGACGTAGTTATAAGAGCAGAAAATAAAATAGACGTTGTTAGATCCTTGTAAAAAAATGAAAATAACGCAAGAGAAAAGAAAATATTGTATAGTTTTCGCTGAAGCTAGTGAAATGTGTTGGCTCACTTCTTTAAGTTGCTTTCTTTTACAAGCCATTTTATCATACGAATACAAATTTCTCGCTGCATTGAAGACCCATTGTTGGCCTTATGCTGTTTTCTGCTTTTTGGTCGAGTTGTTGTCTCTTTGATACATTCCCCGTTTGCCTTGTCTATTCTAAGTCTTTCGTCAAATATACATATCCGATATTCGTATATTACTAAAAACGTCTCCTGCTATCAGGGTTCTTTTTCGAACAAACGGTAATAACGGCTTACATAAGAGTTGGTTCTGAATCTGTTTGAAATACTTGTCTTGCGTCCACGTTTCGCTTACAAGGACCGAACTATGTTCCGTTCATTTTCTGTTTTAAAGATCTTTCGGAAGCCTCTGGTTTTGTCATAATGATACACATCTTCAAAAATTTTATAGCTGACATTTCATCGGCGGATTTTATTATATACCAGAACAGACAGTAGAACGGAGTATTTTCAGATACTTGTAAGTGAAGCGTGGAGACCGGATCTGTATTTTTGATGTGAATTGAGTTGGTGTTGGTCTTCCCTTCGGAGTTGTCAATTTATGTGAAGAGCAAAAATAGCAGTTGAGATGTGCAATATATATTTAATATAAAACAGGTCTATTTCAACTCCCTTAGAAATAATGACAAAAAAGCAACGTTCATTTCGAAAAACTTCTATTTCTACTCGCTCCGAAACAGGAGAAAAACTGGGCGAGCCTCTCTTTTTTTACTGCTTTTATAACTCGTAAAAATAAATTGATATTAACTGAAGAGTATATTGTATTTATATTCTGTAAAGGCAAGATAATTAATATTACTTTAAACGTATTCAGAAAAGGAGAATGTAACACGTATTGTGATAAGGATAGGAATAAAAGAAAATGTTTGGTGTACGCCTACAAATATGACACCGAGCGACACAAAAGAAGAAGATCAAACGGTGTATAGTATGCCCCCAATAAAAGACAAGTATTATCATCGTTTGTTAAACTCCAAATCGTCCCTATTCTACGGTAAATTAATTCAATAGAGACCATCACATATCTGTCACCAATACTAAAGGACAAAATAAAAAAAAAATAGTCCCAAAACACTACTGAGATATTACCAAAGACAACAACTGGAAAACAGAAAAAATTCCTCGAACGATACATTGTATCAACATTTAAATCCGTCACCGTGTTTCTAGGTACATATTAACTCTATTTTTTTACATTATATTAACCGTACTGGTTATTGAGGAAGAATAAAAGGATAAACTTTAATTTGTTTTATTTGAATCACAAGGTCGACATATGCATTTTTCTAAGATTAATAATTTCTATTGACAAACCATCCTTTGTATGACACAATTAGATAAAAATATTGCAATAGTTAAGATCGAAATAAAACAAAATTCTCGAAAAAATTATGTACTACATCAGGCGAAGTTTGAAATGAGTAAATGATGTGATTAGGTTGACATGTTCAATCTAAATGAAACGGAAATGATCACATGACGACAGATTGCCGTTTACTATAACGAAAACAAATAACTTACAATAAGGTAAGGTGTGAGTTTGAACGGAAATGGAATTTTCAACAGAATAACAAAGCAAATAAAAAGTAAAAACTATATATCTGGACCATTTTCAGTCAAAAAATTGGAAGTAATATAAAAAGCAAAGATAACGAAAAAGGGAGCTATTTGATAAACTAGCTCAACAAATAACAAAAAAAAAAAGGTTTTCCTAATTTAGCACGATATACATTCCTTTTGTATTTGTATATACTAATGACTATTAGACATTTTCGGAAACTAAAGTCACAATGACTTTTAAGTTGACGATAAACAAACCCTAGGTCAACTCAAAATACACAATGTCTCGATAGATGTGGTTACATGCATAACAAACGAAAACAATGAGAGAAATGATTTTAATTTCAAAATGAAATCAGCATTTTATTTATTTCATACTGTTTGTAATCGTCTGATTCTGAAGAAGAGCTCCAAAGGCTTTCAATATTTTAGGAAATTTCTTTGCTATGAATTCCTCATAGCTCAGGTGAATTTTTTTTTAAATAGCTGCATCTAGCTCAGCTTTCCTTTTATCTGGGATACTATGTCCGGGCTGCTACTCGTCAGATAGTTGCCTGCCCTTCTCTTCCACTGCAGGACGTTTTTTTTTGGCCGCCCTCCTCTTCCACTGCAAGACGTTTGCATTGCCCTCCCTCTTCTTCCACTGCAGCACGTTTTTGTTTGTTTTTATTTTCCATTCCCAGATGACATTTCCAACATGACTGACTTTAAGCATGTTTTCGTAGACATTTGGGAAGGAAAAGATGTTTTTCAAATGTTTTCACGTCATAGATACTTCTTTTATCAACAAATGAAGAAACACACAAAATACTTTAAGACATTGAGCTCGGCAAATTGTAAATGATATTTTCTAGGCTACAAAAACTTTCACCGAGCAATATAGTTATGTTGTTGAAATGAATTGGTGCATTCCCGTGTTTTACCAACATTTTCATTATCTGGTACAGTGGCCATCTCTAGATGAATAGAGAGCAAAAGTGGGAAACTGGAAAAAACTACCATGGCAATGCCAGTCGGTGCCAATGCCGGTACCTGAACGGAAATTTACAGGCCACAAATTTCGCCTCATGAGTTTTTTTTTTTCAGGATATCACCATTTTCATTGCAAGTTGTTATCGGTAATTTTAATTCTGTGGTTTTAGGGACTTCAAAATAACGCGCACCATTTTGCAATGATGGATCATGATGAGGTTAATTGGTAGAAATACTGAGCTTGACTTTCTTGAAGGAATAGTTTTACTGGCCTTATAGACATCCTATTTTGACATCCTATATACGCCAACAAATACAGATAAAACCGGACAATTCAAAAGGGAGGTGTCGAATTTTTGTTGTTGTAATTATACCATAAAGAATACAGAGTTACTATTGAACATTCAGTTGGAGAATTGAAGAACTATATAGAGTTATGGGAAGCTTTTGGAGACATCCCATGAGAAAACTCTGTCAAATTGTAAATATCTGTGCTGCTTTTGTATGTAGGCATCACGACTTGTTTCGTTGAATTAAACAAAAAATACATAGTTTGCGTTATTCGCTTTTCAGTTTGTCAACATTGTACACTTTGAGATGGCCCCTATATAATTATCTGTAAATGTCATCATCAATGTAAACATAAAAGTTTAAAACAGTTTTCGAAAATGTCTATTATGCACACGATCCGTGTTCTTTTTACATATCTTTGTGTTTTAAATGCCTACATTATAGTCTCTGAGGAAGAAATAGTTTGTGCCACGGAACCAATTAAACCCTCGAATGTTTGAATCCTGTACTAAGTCAGGAACCTTTGCAATGGGTTTTTGTTACATGACAATTGGGCTAAATAATTTTACATACATGAGTTGGAGGAGGATCGAAGCAGAATAAATTCCTACTCCAGTTTGAAGCAAATCTCTATTAATTTTGAATTAACAATTATAGTTAGTAAGCAACTTTCTGCAATTTAAAAAAATAAGGAGATATTGAAATATTGATTCCCAATGAGAAACTCCACATAAGACCGAATCAAAAGGATTAGAACAACTACATGCCACCATACGACCTCCAACAATGAGTTCAACCATAACCGTACAATAATCTTGTACCCGCCACATTTTTTATGTTCATGTCCCAAGTCAGGTGGCTGTAATTCAGTGGTTGTTGTTTGTCGCTGCATATCTTATTTGCTTTCTCTCGATTTCCATTTGTCGTGTCGGGGTCTTATTATAGCTATCAATGCGGTATGAATTTTCTTCGTTGTTGAAGTCGCTAACTTTTACATCATTTGGTCTCTAGTGGAAAGTGGTTTCATTGGTAATCATACCACATCTTCTTTTTTTATATTGGATAACAAAATGTGTATGTTTGAAGTAGAAAACAACTGGTGTTTTTAAGTTAATAAGACTAAACGCAAAACAAATATGACGGGCGGCAACTACGGACGACAACTAGACTACGGGCTCATGTCCTCGAACAGATACTTAAAGAATGTGAAGGTTAAACATCATTATGTGCACTAAACCATCCTTAATGGGAAAGTTAAAGTCATTACCTGAGAGATGGTACATGTACAACACAACATTAGACAAATTGGTAAACAAATTCGTTGAAAAGGGTTTGACATATCAGATCGGTACGAAACACAAAAAACTAAAAAAAGACAACAGACACAAAATCTGAATTTATACGGTGACCTATAGTTGTTAAACTCTGTGTCATTTGGTCTCTTGTGGAGAGTTGTCTCATTGGCAATCATACCACATCTTATTTTTATAATTAAGAGTATTTGCAGTTACTATTAGCTACTCCTCCAAAGCTCTGGTTCGAAGGCCAATTTCAGATAATAAATAGACCATATGCAAATTTGTTTCAAGCTCTAAAGCATGTTGGTTTAAACATGTGATTCCAAAACTCTGTAATTGATAAATCTATTAGTAATACGAAACAATTTAAGAGCAGTTAATAATACAAGTGATATGTCACCTGTACTTTTTTGTAGTATAATGGGGAAAGGGTGAAGTGTAAAACTTCTATACTTCATAGATGTAATTTCTAAACCATATGGAATAAAAGAACGAAGTTTTCAATTGTCGATCCAACTTTCAAAAATGAGAAACAAATGTTCTTCGCTTCAATTTGATACAAACTAATGGAAGAAAACTTAGACAGGCAAAGTTGACCTTGGATGGATTTGACAATGATTTTAGGTCCTTTTTGGTCATAAAGCAATTCAACTGTTCCGGTTCGTATACATTCTTGGCTTTTAGCGTTCTTGATGAAGTCAAATCCAGAAAAGCGCTTCGGATGCAGGAAATTAATAAAGTGTTGTTTTCATTTTTGACCATTCGAACTGATAGAACAGTCATATAACATGCAATACAGATCATGTTGATAACAACATTAATCAACTAGAGATAACTTTTTTCAAATGTGAGGCTTTTTGATGAAGATTGTAATGTGGTATAACAAAAATGGGCATCTGATTTTATTTGCTCTGATCTTTTTGTTTAAATGTTGGCGAATACTGTGTATCCCTATACGAAAAATATTTGAGAAATGGCTAATTTCCTTGGAATATGTTAAATTCATGGGATCAAAACCGAAAGTGGTGACATGTAATGAAATGTATTTGAATGACACTGAAGAATGTACCTAAAGGATTTTGCAACAAGTTTTTGGGTGTGGCCGTAAAAACTGTTATTCAGTGCAATATCTTGTTGTTGAAGACAATTTTGATGAAAATATGCAAAATTGATCAGTCTTATGAACATTTGCGTCGAAGGACATCTTACTTTACCAAATGATTGATGAACTTTCCGTTTTTATGGAACAACATTCCAGAAGCGCCTGTATAGACGATTACTGCTTTCAAGGAAGCTATTGAACCAAAGGTTCCTAGTGGAAATGTTGAAGTCATCTTTTTTAATGTTTTACAAATGTTGACATGATTTGGTTGACCATGTCACAGATGAACACTATATCTCAAATTGTCTTTGACACAATCCCTCCCGCTTTCCTTCAATTGTTACATCACCTGAATTTGTTCTTTTAATGAGCAACACGACGAGTGCCACATGTAATGTGGAGCAGGATCTGCTTACTCTTCATGAGAACCTTATATAACCTGATTTGTCGTGAAGTTCGTACTGCTTCTAAGAAGTGTCGTTTTTGTTATTCATTTTACAACGATATTGTCTGTTTTTCTTCGATTTATGAATTTTGATTATTTATTTAATATCATCTGTCTTTTTTTATATTACAAACACGATTAAATTTATTTCCGAAAGACAACACATAGCTTTACTACAGATAAAATGTTAGTTTTGGTTTTCGAATTTCCTTCAAACCAATTTATTTTTAAATTCTCGCGATATGCAAAGGTCTTTGAAAATTTCAGTTTGAGCCACCTTAAACTATTTATGGTTTGGTCACAGGTTCAGAAATATCGTATACTATTGTTACAACCTCAACGTGCTCATACAAGTCTATGAAAACGACCCTATGGTGAAAATAATTCACGGAAATTGGCCCTGGATACCTCTTTTGTTGTGTCTTATGAATAATTAAGTAGGTCATATCGGTTGTGTCATCATATTAAGTAGGTCATATCGGTTGTGTCGTCGTATTTAGTAGGTCATATCGGTTGTGTCATCATATTTAGTAGATCATGTTGGTGGTGGATACAATTACCACAAATAGCTTAAAGATCTACTTTAAATTAACTCACGTGGAACAGGATCTGCATACCCTTCTGGAGTACATAAGATCACCCTATGGTTTTAGCGAGGTTCGTGATGTTTTGTCTTTAGTTTTTTCTGTTTATTGGTTTGTAAACTGTTGTTTTCTTTTCGTCGTATTTTTCTGTCTCTCTTCGACTGTTGAGTTTTGATTATCCCTTTGTTATCGTCAGCTTCTTTTTTCATAATGATTATAAATACATGATTGAAACTAATAAGTTCTCAAAACATACATAATTTATTGATTTTAAATCAACTATCTAATAACAGTTTTATTATTTTCCATAGTCTGACTTAAATGTCCCTTGTCGTCTCATTGAACCAAATCTATGTTTGTTAGCTGATCCATACCCTCCTGATGGTCCACCGAATCCGTAATGTGGATTATATCTCGGTTGAGCAACTGGATGCCTCCTTGGTATATACTTAGGTTGACCCATTCCGTAGCCCGATCTTGGTCCTCCACCAAATGGCGATCTTCCACCAAATGGCGATTTTCCACCATTCATTGGTCTCGAATTACCACTTCCTGGTTTCGAAGCCATCACATTTGGCATAGGGGTCGTTGGTTTAATGGACTGTTTTGTTGTGTCATGTTCATGGCCGGGTATGTGCTTTCTCAAATCGTGAGTTAAATTAGGTATAACGAAAGCAACGTGTTTGCCTTTATGGTGCGTAAAAAATGGATCTATAAATCCTACAAATGAAATAAATGAATCATTTAAAACAGCATAGTATATAAAGCAATGCATTAATCGTAAAAATTTGTTTTATGTCCTTTTCGGCCATTTAATTCTTCACGTGTTTAGGTGTTATACATTATTGGCTTGCAAAAGTTTGGATTTAAGCGTTCCTGATGAAGGTAAATCCAGAGAAGCGCATTGGACGCACGAAATTATTAGAGTTATTTGTATTTTGCTCGTATTTTTTTTATGTCTTTTTGGTTATATAGCTCTTCAATTTTTTCGGTTATTATACATCCCTGGCATTCAAATATTTGGTTTTGAGCATTCCTGATGAAGGTAAATCCATAAAAGCGCTTTGGACGCATGAAATTTATAACGTGTTGCTTTCATTTTTTACAACACCGCTGCTTGTGGACTATCAGTCCACGAGGGTATCATCAGCTCAGTAGTCAGTACTTCGGTTCTGACATGATTTATACCAAACCTTTCTAAAATTGTCCGTTTATAAATTTTAAAATTATAAAGAAACTAAGGTTTCAACTCCCTCAGGCAAAGTTGACCTTAGATGGATTTGGATATTTTTTTTATGTCCTTTTGGTTATATAGCTCTTCAATTGTTTCGGTTTTTATACATCCTTGGCTTTCAAATATTCGACTTTGAGCGTTACTGATGAAGGTAAATCCAGAAAAGCGCTTCAATTTTTAACGTGTTGTTTTCTTTTTTTTTTTTCTCAAACAGTAAAAACAATAAAAAACAAACTATGCAAAATATCCAATGAGAAGACAATGTATATATACTGTAAACCAAATGATTTTCGCGAGTGATTTATGCACGCGATTTTCGGGAGTAGAAAAATAACGCAAATATAAATCGTTACGAATATGACAAACTTATATATTTTCTTGAATGAGTACATTAAGTTAGAAAATCGCAAACAATAAATCGTTGCGAAGTTAGATAGAAAGGACTAAACGCGAAATAAGTATACAATAAAGTTATTTTTTTTTATATAGTTAGTATCTCCATTATATTTTGTATAAGGCTTTGAATCAGGGGGTTGTAACTTGCTACCACCTACAACTTCATGTACGAGGGTCTGTATTGGAGGTTTCTGTATTTTGTAATTTTTTTTTGTTTATTTCATCAGGGTTTTACCAATATATATATTCACTAGTAATGTAGTATGATCGTATTCCTGATTTGAAGGTTGCAGTTATCATAATAATCATTTATTTCAAAAAGTTCATCCATTCTATGGCTTACGGTCTCTTGAATGTTTGGCGGTTATAAACTGTTATGCGCATTCAGTCTATAGAACAAAAATCTATAACGTGGACATTTTTGGTAATAATGACCTTTATTCACGAATGAACTAAGGTCGACCCTGTTGGAACGTTTTGAGAACGTGCTATAAATAAACTACCATTTAACAATTATTGTTCCTCAATATTGGTTCAAATATTTTGCAGTAATATTTATCTTCGACAGAAAAACATACCTGGTATACCATTCCTCGGATCTTCTTCATCAGTAGCACTTTTGGTTTCACCGTCTTGTGTATCGTTATCGCCATCTCCTGGTTTTCCAGTACCATCTCCGTTTCCACTACCATCACCGTTTCCACTACCGTCTCCGCTTCCACTACCATCTCCGTTTTCACTACTATCTCCGTTTCCAGTACCGTCTCCTGGTTTCCCACTACCGTCTCCGTTTCCACTACCATCACTGTTTCCATTACCATCTCCGTTTCCACTACCGTCTCCGTTTCCACTACCATCACCGTTTCCACTACCATCTCCGTTTCCACTACCGTCTCTGTTTCCACTACCATCACCGTTTCCACTACCGTCTCCGCTTCCACTACCATCTCCGTTTCCACTACCATCTCCGTTTCCAGTACCTTCTCCACTACCGTCTCCGTTTCCACTACCATCTCCGTTTCCAGTACTGTCTCCGTTTCCAGTACCATCTCCGTTTCCACTACCGTCACCGTTTCCAGTACCGTCTCCGTTTCCACTGCCATCTCCGTTTCCAGTACCGTCTCCGTTTCCACTGCCATCTCCGTTTCCAGTACCGTCTCCAGAATCATCTCCGTTTCCACTACCGTCTCCTGGTTTTCCAGTACCATCTCCTAGTCCAGTGCCGTCACCTTGTTCAGTACCATCCCCTGTGTGTCCAGTACCGTCTCCGTTTCCACTACCATCTCCGTTTCCAGTGCCGTCTCCAGTATCATCTCCGTTTCCACTACCGTCTCCTGGTTTTCCAGTACCATCGTCATGTCCAGTACCATCTCCTTGTCCAGTGCCGTCTCCTTGTCCAGTACCATCTCCTGTTTGTCCTGTACCGTCTCCGGGCTGTCCAGTGCCATCTCCTTGGTCTCCAGTACTATCTCCTGGGTGTCCAGTACCGTCTCCGGGGTGTCCAGTACCTTCTCCTTGGTCTCCAGTACCACCTCCTTGGTCTCCAGTACCATGTCCTGGGTGTCCAGTACCGGCGCCGGGGTGTCCAGTGCCATCTCCTTGGTCTCCAGTACCATCTCCTGGGTGTCCAGTACCATCTCCTGGTTGGCCAGTACCATCTCCTGGGTGTCCAGTACCATCTCCTGGTTGGCCAGTACCATCTCCTGGGTGTCCAGTAACATCTCCTGGGTGTCCAGTACCATCTCCTGGTTGGCCAGTACCATCTCCTGGGTGTCCAGTACCATCTCCTGGTTGGCCAGTACCATCTCCTGGGTGTCCAGTACCATCTCCTGGGTGTCCAGTACCATCTCCTGGGTGTCCAGTACCATCTCCTGGGTGTCCAGTACCATCTCCTGGGTGTCCAGTACCATCTCCTGGGTGTCCAGTAACATCTCCTGGGTGTCCAGAACCAATCGGTCCTATGCCTGTTTGTCCTTCTGGTTCTCCTGTTCTACTATTCAGTTGTCCGTTATTGGATGGTATTCCTCGATTTAAAAAATCTCTTGGACGTAAATCAAATGGCCGTCTAGGATGTCCACTTATAGTTGGACCAATACCTCTATGTCTCAACAATGGATGACCATCACCCAAAGGACCGATGCCACCTGGTCTTCTTGGTGACAATCCTAAATTTAAAAATTGGTCTCTAGGGTGTCCAAAACCAGCTTGGTTCGAATCAAGTGGTCGTCCTGGTTGTCCACTTATCGTTGGTCCAATACCTCTGTGTCCTAAGGAAGGCAACCCACCTGTTCCTAATGGTCTTCTTGGTTGCCCGCCATCGAATGGACCAGTACCAGGAAATCTCCTTGGGTTTGTTCTACCCAACGGACCTGTACTAGGAAATCCCCTGGGTTGTCCACCTTCCAAGGGACCTTCACCAGGGAATCCCCCGGGTAGTACACCATCCAAGGGACCTGCACCAGGGAATCCCCCGGTTAGTCCACCATCCAAGGGACCTGCACCAGGGAATCCCCCGGGTTGTCCACCATCCAAGGGACCTGCACCAGGGAATCCCCCGGGTTGTCCACCATCCAAGGGACCTGCACCAGGAAATCCCTCGGGTTGTCCACCATCCAAGGGACCTGTACGGGTTTGTCCTCCCGGTTGGGTGTTTACAGCTGGTCCAGCACTTATTCGCGGTGAATTTGCTAGATCTAAAAACTGGTCCAGGGGTCCAATAAAATCTTTGATTTTCTGAAAAGAAAGAGAAACAAATAAGTTAAAAGAATTTTTTTTATCTTTATTCTCTCTTGTTTTCTTTTATTGTACATAACGAAAGATACAATAATTACCAGGAAAGCCATTTACTCATGTTAAGGTTCATCATAACAAATGGACAAATATGGCCGTATTCACACCTCAAAAGCAGACTTACCTGTGCAGTTTGGAAAGTTTTAATGTCTGGCATCCATTAGATATTTGAGATTTAAATGCATTTTGTGTTTCAGAAAGATAAAATCATTTCTGGATTTTGATGGGCATTTTTTTCCGTTTCTGCAGAAGGTGTAAAAATAAACAAACACCTGAATTACATTTAATACTGTCCACTCAGTTACACCCTTTAACTCACCTGTAGTTGTGTAGATATCTATTGTCCATGCCAATCAAGGACAATCAATACAATACAAAACAGTTGTTACCTGAAAGGGAGCATCTCAAAGTTATATCCCAACTCAGTTTATTTTTACACCTTCTGCAGAAACGAAAAAAAAAGCCCATTAAAATAAAAAAAAAAAAAAAAAAGATTTAATCTTTCTGAAACACAAAATGCATTTAACTTTTATATATCTAGTGGATGCCAGGCCTTAAAACTTTTTTTACTGGACAGGTAAGTCTGTACACAGAGTAGTTTTGAGGTGTAAATGCGACCATATTTGTCCATTTGTTATTATGAACCTTAAATTGTGAATAATAACCGGTCTCTTTAAACGTTGACAGATAATAGTTGTGCTACAAAATTAGATATATATCAACGACTTGAATTAAATAAAATATACGGTATAATGGGTCTGAAAAAACGGGGGGGGGTGCTTTATTTCTGTCTTTAATGTTTAGACTATTTTTCTTTTTTCTCAAATTGTTTAGGCCATTTTGTCTCAATTTTTTAATTGTTTACCAAACATTTTCTAATCTTTATATGTTAGTACCAATTATTCTTTAAGCTTCATGTTTGTAGAATGTTAGGTCTACTATTATTGTTTCTGTAAACCCATTCAGTACCTAAGTTTAATTGTTACTTCTAAGAAATAAAAGATGAAACCCAAATTTACGAAAAACGTCTTTGCTACAGATTGAACACGGATTTGCAAAACATTATTTCGGCACACCTCGGTAGATAGGTAGATGAATCTGCCGAGGTATGCCGATTGACAAAACATTATTCTGAAAGAGACAAACCGATTGTAATAATTTTACCTGTGTTAGATCGTCGATACTTCCTGGACCCTCTAGGTCTTCTGAAAAAAAAAGTGATTTTCGTTTATCTGAAATTATAATGACCGAAAGTTGACTTAGTGAATTCTAGCTGTCAATTCTACCAAACGCCGTTTCAGAATCTAATGCATTATGGGAAATATTCTTTGATGAACGCTTTGACGCCATTTTCAATTTAACGCCACTGTCAGTCAAAAAGCACTATCTAAAGAGAGTGAACATCCAATTCCATGGCTAATAAAAAATACGTCGAAGAAAAAACAGACAATTCCGTTGCAAAAAATGACAACAGACAATCAACGGTCCAAAGAACACTAAACTGAAAACAAAAGATCAATGACCTGGCAAAAATGCGGGTGAACTCATGTGCTTTGGCATACAGGTAACGCATTTCTTTATCTTTGAGACGTAATTTGTTGGTTAAGTAAATTCAAAAATCACTTACCTGTATAATTCTGTTTGCTGGTTACAAACTGTCGGTACATTTTAAACAAAAAAGAGGAAACCAAGAGAAGACAATAGAAATCATTGAAGATAAGACACCAAGACAAGACAACACGAAATCAAGACAAAAAATAAGACAAGAAACCAAACACAAGACATAAAGAGATCAAGACAAAAAAAAGAAACCAGAAACAAGATAAAACAAATTAAGAAAAGAAGAAACCAAAACAAGACAAAAAGGAATCTAGACATAAGTGTTTGAGAATATTAAAAAAGTAAAACAATGTAATTAAACTTTGTCATACCATGAACCCTCAACATACAATGTTAATCAAAATAGCAATGAGTCGGAGGAATGTCACTCTTTCCAAAATTAAAACGATTTTGTAAAATATTCTACTGCTATTTATTCAGAAGACCTGTCGCAAGGCAAAACACACTTGAGTTAGACCAGAAAATCCGATAAGAGCATCATGGGAAAAGAATTTTTTTAACAAACTATTCAAACAGTGAAACTCGTCACTCGTTGTCTCTATTTACACCTCAATATTTTTGTCACATAGAGAATTAAGAAGGTACACAACACCTAAGGGAGTTGATTCTCTGAAAATCAGCTGGACGTTTTAATCACATGCTATTAGTAAAGAGAAATCAAGCTTCTCAATGATCAAATTAGTGTTTGCCCTGAAACTGCTATATATCCAATGAAACTATTCCTGTAAATTGGATGATTCCAATTTCTTGAAATTTTAATATTTTTGTCAACAGGTCAAAGTAAATGTGTTGTCTAAATTTGATGAAATTAAACTAGCCAAATCTATTTTAGTAAAAGTGTTGGGTATCCCTTTAAGTTTTGACAGCAGATATTTGAACCTTTTGTTCACTCACTATGATACTTATCATTTGTTAAGTTTTGATGCTTCCGATTGTATGCTCCGCATACGACAGTTTAGCGTCATTATGTTAATTTCGTGTTGTGCATTTAGTCGTCCGTCATTGTGTCTATTCGTTCGTCCGATTTGAGCAGTGATAAAGTGAGCGGTGCATAGTTTTCTATTGTATACTTTTGTTTGTCTTTTGGTCTTTTTTTCTTTTTTTGTCAAGGTATTGTCAGTTTATTTTTGACTTATGAGTTTGAATTTCCCTTTAGTACATTTCACCTTCTTTTCTGTGTACAAACATTCTTGTTTAATAGTATATATTTTTTTTATTTTTTGTTTGACCGTTATCTGATTTATCTATGCCTGACATGATATCAATGAAAGGACACTGTCAGAATTTTGCCTCAAAATAGACACATTAAAATGCAACATTTTACAAGTTACCGTCAAGGAACTGATCAAGTTGTCCTTGTTTTCTTATATGACATTCTTCTTTCGCTTGGTAAACAAAGCCATGTTTTAGTTCCAATAGAACATGGGGTGCTCGCACGTGACGTCACAATTAAAATTACAAATGTACACTCCTATCCTTATTTTGATGGCCAAGAGCTGACTAAAGAAAAAGTACGATTTTGACATAACATGGAATGTATTTCAAACTGCCTCTGATTTGAAGAACCAAATGTTGAATATGTGCATTTTAATAAGAATGACTGTAATATTTTTCTGTCTATGAAGATAACATAAAATGTGGTGCACACTGAATAACGCGCGTAGCGGTTATTTAACAGTGTGCACCACATTTTATGTTATTCGAATAGACAGAAAAATATTACAGTCATTTCTTATAATTTAATTCTAAATTCCATTTTAAACTGGAAAACCATGAAAAACGTTGATGACGTCACGGTCACATGACTAAATTCTGTCTATGGGCTGATAAACAAAACAACGTCAGCCAATCAGAAGACGTGTTACATCCAATATTAAATTATTAAAATATAGCAGTTGTTATTTAAAATATACTCCTTCCATGCGGTGATACAGACAAAAATTACAGTTTTTAAAATGATGAAAAATGACAAAATTACGCAATCTTGACGTTTGACTCGCAGATGCCTAGAAATAGTATGGACCACAACTATCGCTAAGCACATATTCACAAGGAAGTGCATTTTATATTGTTCTAATGACTGGTAAAATTTACACGAACAGAAGGTAAAAAACATGTACAATTCTCCTATATTCGGAAAAATTGATGATGCGACTTAGGAATAGGCATATTTGCAAATTAATTTTCAGAGTATGTATAATCCTATTGAAATGGCTGTCGTCCTGTTAAAGCAATATGGCAGCTATGCAAATTAGCAAAGGACTCAAAATTATGCCATATAACTTGCAAAAAATCTTATGATGTCACGTTAATGACATCACTTTCATCAAGGATATGGAAATCTTTACACTTTCTGACTTTATACATCGGAAGGTAAACAAAATGTGATTATGATATGTTACATTTTAAAATGTTCTTGATTAAGTTCAGCCCATAGCTGCATGTTCGTTCTTTAAAGCAAGGACCAAAGATCGTAAACGCAGAACTTTAGGGGAACTTCAGAGAGCCTACGATCTTGTCTCGAAATAAAGTACCTTCTCCTTTGATACTTTGATATCTATGGAAAGCCAAAGATGTCATAATTCCAACTTTTCAAATTTTAAATTGTATGTATATAGCTCTGTAATCTTGAAATTCAAAATTTGCAAATCTTAATTTGTCTACGTGCATCTCGAAAGCCTGAAATTTGCATCTAGAACTTTGCCACTATGTATAGAATTTTGATTTTTAAAATTTTGATTTTCTATACTTGATACATGGTAAACATTATGTATGATAAGTACTTTTGTAACCCTACATTTGTAATATGTCAATTGGCATTTTGCTTTTATATTATTTGTAAAAGTGTATTCTTCGGTGGAAATATTAAATCGATCTTAAAAAGGCCAGTTCGCGTTAACATTTGTTCAAGCAAGATCGATCTTGAATAGTCTTTTCAATTACAGTGCGTTTACACTGCAATATAAAAAGAACCTGTCTGACCCAATAACCCTATTCTTCGTAAACAACACATCGTGAAAGTAGCTAATCCTAGACACCTTTGTCTTCCCAGAGTTCAATAAAGAGAACAATATCTTATAACTCCACGGTTCTACTCTCGTCATATCAATTGTTTTAAACACGGGTATTTTTGCCTTCTAACATTCGAGGATTAAGTTTTACATCTGAATACATCACTTTCACTTCAGAGCGATCGAACGCGATCATTCTCAGCATTTACACTTGAAGAAAGATCGATTTATGATGCTATACAGATAACTGTTTTAAACTCTAACCGGTGTAATGGAAAGTTCTCGTTTGAAAGACTAAATTTTTGAGGCTTCGATCCTCTTGCATAGTCAACTAAAATGATATATTTAACATCAGATTTTGACATGAAAAATGCAACATGGATTTCCTTTAAATTATAAATCCAATGGAAAAACGATTTTGATCACCGTCCAACAATAAAGTATATTTGTATAATACTCTGGCCAGAGACTAGCTTGTTTTTCTACCGTTGTTTTTCTTTTTGTTTCATAAAATAGCTTGTTTACATCATTGTCCTTGGATATTTTGGTAGTAAGTTGTATCGCTGGCAATCATACAATATCAAATTTTTATATTCAACAGGCCATTACACGAAAATAAAGTTGAAGAGATGTGGTATGATTGCCAATGAAACAACTATATATACATATATCCACCAGAGTACAAATGACGAAGATATAATCATTATAAATCACTGTACAGCCTTCAACATCGAGAAAAATCCATGTTGTATACTTATTTATAAAAGCTTCGACATGAAAAATGTGAAACAATAGAAAACGAGAAAACTAACGGCATAATCAATAACAATCCGATTTACGAAAAACAAAAATGACAGACATGAACAAACGACAATAACTGAATTACAGGCTACTTGGGACAGGAACATAAAGAATGTGGTGGGGGTTAGGCATGCATGTTTGTGAGCGTCGACCTTCCCCCTAGCCTGAGATAGGGGTGTAACAGCAAAACATAAGAACAAACTGTAAAATTCAGTCGCATATGGCTTAACTCAATAGATAGGTACGAAGCTTAAAAAACAAAAACATAGAAACAATATACACAAAGCACCGACATAAAAGTGCTCGAAGTAACTGAAATCTAATTCAAAGCCACACAGACTATTTTTGATAAATATATAGAACCGAGTTTAGTGCACACGAAACATGTTACTTCAATAAACTTTATCATACACTCGAGATTAAAAGATTCGGAAGCCAAATACATAAAAGAGGGTCTTTTATCTTTATTCTGTAATTTTTTCTTATTTTTTTGTTTGTCCATTATTCTCTATTCTTTACATTTTAATAGCACCACACTATTCTTTCTTCTTAACTTTTTTTTTGTTGCCTTTTCTCTATTTCTTATCTGTTTCGCCCATTATTCCATTATTCTGTGAATCCCACCCAGATGCTCACACAACGTTTGAGATTACCAAAACTAATAGAGGAAGTTAAAGAACAACAGTAAAAAAAAACCGTTTCCGGTCAACTTTGCCAGAGGGACTCAATAAAATAAATTAATTGAGAAACCGAAAAAGTACAATTACAAAATTGGATTCATCATACTTGAACCGAAGCACTTTTTGCTGGACATATGATATCATTGGGAGTTTTCTTTACCATAGTATTTAAAGTTTGTAGTGAAATTAGGTATAATTTGCTACGGAAGCGTATTAGGGCCATCCTTTTTTACTTCTTTTTTTTTCAAATTGTCGATTTTAATCTTGGAAATATCTACTTCAATCTTGGAATCATCAACTTTAATCTTGAAATTACCAACTTTAATCTTGGAATTATCAACTTTAATCTTGGAATTATCAACTTTAATCTTTCCAGGCTTGCTGGACTGTTAAGTTTTCTTGGGTGCGCTACGATGCTGATTAGAAAAAAAAATGATTTGTTCAATTTGTGAACAGTTTGAGAAACTCGAAAGCTTGGTTACTGGTTGCTCCAATTTCAGAATAGACAGTCTTTCAGCTCATGAAAGGTCTGAAACTCATAAAAAATGTTTAAGTGGACACATTGCCAAAACCAAACCAAAGGGCACACCAGAAGGAGAGAAGGCTGTTGTTCTAATAAACAAGGCAGCAGTGGACAAACTGAAAATTCTCTTCAGAAATGCCCACTATATAGCCAAAGCTGGAAGGCCTTATACTGATTATCGTAGTTTATGTGGGCATGGCAAAGCTAAAGGGTTGGATGTTGGTGAAACATATCTAACTGACAAGTATTGCCAAAAGTTTGTAACAGTTATAGCTAAGCACAGGAGAGAAATTCAGAGGAAAATTGTTAACCAGTCCCCATTTCTGTCGATAATCTCGGATGGTTCAACTGACACTTCCTCGACAGAAGCAGAAATTGTTTACATGAAAGTTTTAAACAAGTGTCAGGTTGGTGCGCAGTTTAAAATATCAGGGTTCTCACTAAGGCGAGTCCATGAAAAGTTTTAAAAATAATCCAAATTTAAAGCCTTTTCCTTGCTCTATCTTGCCACGAAGACTTAAATAATAAATTATATAGCAATATCATTTCTTCTTTTCACTGTTAGGCTCTTCATAGCAAAAGATTAACAGTCTCTGAACTTACCTACAATAATCCTTAGTGAGAATCGTTACATGTTAAAAAATTTTGATAGGTCAATGTAAATATTTGTTATAATTTTCCTTAGCTTTGATGATAAAGTTATTCACTAATAATCTTTTAAAAGAAAGGTGCCAAGTCTTAGTTTGCACTTATATGCATATAGGATCTTAAAAGTTAAACAATTCATGTTCAACAATTTTATTCAATAAGATATATAGAAATGGCTTGTGGTGTACAAATGTACTTACATTTTGTAAGTGATGTATAAAGAAAGTCAAATATGAAAATTCATATAGTCACATTGTTCATTAGTTGGGGACAGAAAAAGTATTCATATTGATCAGTCTTTCACATGAATTTATTAAAAGAGAAATGCGTATGTTTGACACTGACAAGTACATTGTAATCAATATAACTTTTTAATACTTACAGGTTTCAACTATGTTTGTTGGTGTAAAAAATGTCTCAAAAGGAGACTTCTACCACATTACTGCAGGCGTTTTGAATCTTATGAATGGCCGATTGGCAATCAAAGCTGTTAGCTTTGGGAACAGATGGTGCATCTGTTATGATAGGGAAAACGTCTGGAGTTGTACAGAAAATAGCAGAAGAAACAGGAAGACCATTTGTTAGATCCATTCACTGCTCTCTCACAGGTAAGTTAACAATAAATTTATTTGTAATATATTCCAAATCAAATCAAAAAGTGTTTGCTATATTTTGGTCATTTCACAGAAGGTTGTATCGTCATGAACATGCATGAAATATTTGCCACTGGACGTCAAGCAAGTCAGAACTGTATTTGAATTTGGTAACACTACTCTAACTTGTATTCTGGAATTATTCTGATCTTTTATTTTCAGCTAAAATTATATGCACACAAACTTAAAAGCACTTTAAAAAATGTTAAACAAGCAATTATAATCATGATATTGATTTAATTTGTTTGAATATAATTAGAAATTATTGCCATAATGAATAAGTTAATTATGTTCATCTTCCACTTGTATTTGATAATATTGGTGATATATTTTTATGTTAGAATTAGCCCATAAGGATGCTGTAAAAGATGTAAAACTGAGTCAAAAATGTGATCTTCTTTTTTACAAGTAAGTATAACTCGTTTAGTTGGTAAAAGTTACATCACCCATTGCTGTCATAACTGTTGTGAAACGTGTCTAAATGCATATATATCTTTTAATGGAAACTAAACCAGTTTGATTGTTATCTGAGTTTAGTTCAATTAATTCCTGAAAATCGTAAAGTTGAAAAATGAAAGGAATCAAACATATGATGAAATAGTTTTACTTCCTTAGTTGCACAATTGCTTTCCAATAATATGGTGTTATAATTTATCTTTTATCTAAAGGTATATAGATATAAGAAGATGGGGTATGAGTGCCAATGAGACAACTTTCCATCCAAGTCACAATTTGTAAAAGTAAACCATTATAGGTCAAAGTATGGCCTTCAAGTGTAAAACCATTCAAACAGGAAAACCAACGGTATAATCTATATAAAAACGAGAAACGAGAAACACTTATGAACCACATCAACAAACGACAACCACTGAACATCAGGTTCCTGACTTAGGACAGGTGCAAACAAATGCAGCGGGTTTAAACGTCGTTTTAATAGGCGCCAACCTTCACCCTACCTGAAACAATAGTGTAACATCACAACATAGGAAAAAAAAACACTATAAAATATCAATTGAAAATCATAGTCCACTTAAAATGCCAAACCTAAAAATTACATTTACGTTTCTTGGAGAGAAGACGGTACTACCTACAAGAGTAGGTGGGACTAGGTGGCTGCCACCCACCCACAGAGCAACCAACAATGTACTAAGGGAGCTACCATTTGATTTTGATGGGAGGGGGGAATTGGGCTAGGATGAAAAATTTTGTCCTGCTTTTTTTTTAGTTGTAATATCTGTCCTGCCTTTTTATTTTCACTCTATTCGGTCCTGCCTTTTTTATTAGTTTATCCTGTTTTTTTTTGCTAAGTTGCTCATCCTGCCTTTTTTTACTTAAAACTCCTGTCCTGCCTTTTTTATCAAATTTCATCCTACCCTCCCCCAAAAAAAAAAAAAAAAAAAAAATCAAATGGTAGCTTCCTAACTGGTTATTCAGCTATAACTTGTCATCTTAAACAGGTATTTGAATATTCAAATCATTAAATAACGTTTCTTGATTTTTCACTGTACTATAAGTGTACCATGCAAAAAATGTTGGTTTAAAATTTTATTTTGAAGTAGACTCCTTCCTTAAAATACATTATCATGGGAGATGGGAGTACACGATAATAGAATACATGCACAATGAGTGAGCGATCATTTGGAAATTCTTTAATTAATGTTTGTACAAGGCATACAATTTCAAACTTTTATGTGTCTTTTTTTTTGCTAGATGCAGGCAACACCATCAGATTTCCGAAAAGAATCAAGTGCCAAGGCAAGAAATTTTTTGAAGCTCTTGAAAGATGAATCAGTAATAACTTGGCTTCATCTTACAATGGATATTGTTAAATGTTTAAGTAAGGTCTCTACCACAATACAAAGCAAAGAAAGCAGATATCTGGAATGAGCTGGAAGCTGCTAAAGTTATTCTCCAGAAGTATGAGAAAAGGTATTATATATAGTCATAATAGACTGTATATCTGTCAGTCTAAAGCATAACATTTCTAATACAATCTAGATCTTTGCTTTTATTTAATCACTTCAGTAGATAGATATCTTAAGGATGTACTTGGGTCAGGTTTAGAAATTTTTGTCAGATGTTCTGACTCCTTGGTTTTTTTCCTACGATACAGGGCAAAATATTTTGCCCCATAACACCCATTTTTCTTTTCATATAAGACTTTAATAGCTCATAAATAGTCAACTACCAAAATTTAAGCAGATTCTAGATTTCTTTTCTTTTGATTTGAGACCCAAATATTACCAATGCAAATATAAGGTAAAAGTCCTAGTCAGCCTTTTCTCGCATTTAAAAAAAAAATAAATATCTCGAAAAGGAGCTCCATAACCTATCAATATTTTTAGCCTATTTTGTTCCTTAACTAATGCTCATCTGACTTATAGTATCAATTTTAAATTTAAGATTTTTTTTAATTTCACCTAAGTACATCCTTATTAGTCTTTCACATACATGAATCATTAATTACACAAAATTGTATATAAATGCTAACCAGTTTCTGCTTACTATATTAATTCTTGCTTTGAGCAATCAATGCTCATGTCTGTTTTCTGTATTGAATGTAATGGGCTTACTATTAACAATACTAACTAATGTTGACCAATTATTGAAAAAAAAAAAAAAAAAAGAAATACTGTTCAAATAGATTGAAAGATCTTACAGTTAAGAAACTTTTCATTGCTTTTCATAAATTTGGTTTCACATATTTGGACTAGTATAGTGTTGATGTTTTGAATATGTGGGCAATAACAAAATGTCAGGAAGACTGATTCCAAATTACACACTTATAAGGAAATTAAAGGCAGAAAAATAAATATTTTTGAATGGGGGAGGGGTGGGGTATCGACATAAAAGTGTTTAATATTTTATGGGTGTCAGATCTTAAGTCTTCCTCTCTAATTTCTCCAACAGTTCATTCATTACCTTATAACTAACTTACTATATATATTGCTAATTAATTAGTGATGGACCTTACCTACGGAAGGTGTCTGTATGCACAGAAAAGATTGCCTATCAAAGAGCTTTTCTTGCAAATTTAATGAAATCTTTAAATCAAAGATTTGAAAAGGACATTTAATTATACCAAGCAAGTAGTATATTGTCCAGCTGATTTCAACAGTAAAAAGGTATTAATAGAATAAACAAAATCATGGGTAATTTTTTACCTATAGAATAAAAATGTGTATATATTACAGATTTAAAAAATACTGATCATTAGTGGACAACTCTGTCTTGCAATTTTATATAAAGTCAGTTGAACAAAGGAGGATCAGTTCTTGATCAGTTTTTCTTCTATTAATATTTGCTATTGGCTTTTATTTTTAAACTATTAGTTGCATACTGCCTTAAGCTTTTTCCTTTAATCAATCTGCTTTTTAATAGCATAGAAATGCTTAGAGTTGATCATATATCCTGTGTTTTTGATATGATATTCATTTTTTAATTGTGATTTTGATGTTGTAGATTTTGGTGACCAGACTATATCACATTTGGTCCACCTTGCTGAACCTGCACTAAAAGCCTACAATGATGATGTAGAGGTGGACGAAATTGAGTCAGAATGGACAAGGCTCAAAACTTCAATTGCTGATAGGTAATTTACTTCAAGGTTATTTTACTTGTATTTTTTTTACACATGTATGAATATCCTAAAATGATATTGTTTTCTTACTCTTACCTTATCTCTAAAGCTTTATTATTTTATAATTCTTTACTATTTTTGTTTCAGAAACCATGAAAGGTCAGCTATGACTTGGGAGTCCCTATACCTTACAGATGGGGAACGGTGCCCAAATTTATTTTTGTTTATCAACTTCATGCTTTCCCTACCTGGATCATCAAGTGATGCTGAAAGAGATTTCTTTTGTAAGCCATATGCATGTACTCTATGTAGTAAAGATAATGAATTCACCTCGCCTATGATCACAAAATTCTTATAACCCACCCTCTTGTTGTAAATTTCATAGTTTAATTACAATGTATAATGAATTAAATTTTAATTCTAATTCTAATGAATTATTTAATTCATAATATATTTTTGCAACTCGTTATCCATTTCTACTGGAACCATAGTATCTAAAGACTTATGCCCTTGAAACATTTAGTAACCGTGTTATATTTATTTGCCTGGTAAAACATTATATCTTTATTTCTTATTTTTTTTATCCAGTTTAGTTTTAAGATTTATTTAATATGGTAATATTCTTTTTTACTTTTAGCATGAAAATGGTCAAAAATGATTGGAGGTCAAGATTAGGTGATGCCAACCTGTCTGACCTCATGCTAGTTTGTATAGAAGAGGAGCCTGTAGAAAGGTTTGACACTATACCAGCAATTGAGAAATGGTATGCTGGAGGTCTGAGGGCATAGCGTCCTTTCTACAAAGATGAGTTAGTTGTGAGTTTGACATTTATAGTATTTCATTTTTACCAGTCCCTTCACAAGGTTGAGTGGCTGCCATGTTTGAAACTTCACTGTTGCAATAACTGTGGTATAAAGAGCGTTGATTTAAGTGATCTCTTTGCTTGGATTGTCTAAGGCTAGCTTTTATTTAGATTTCTTTAAGACATCCCCTCAGAGCGGTTTTATTCCCTAAAAAATCAACGAGTTCTTAAAAATTCCCCCATGCTAAAACAAATATAAACATTCTGATAAAAAAATAACAAAATTCTGAAGTCATGCTTTTTAGGTTTTTATGTCTGAATATTACTTGCCTAATCTTTGTGTGTCTGGATTTTTTTCTCTAAAATTTCTTTTTACAAATCTACACATCATTTTTTTAAAAACAGTTTAATATCTGATATATCATTGTATTACAGAAAAACAGAATTCAGCCACAGAAAAAACTTGTAGTTTTAAATAAAGATGGTCAGGTTGAGGATGTAGAGGTGCCTGAAGTTTTAGGGGGTCGGTCGGAGGGGTCCTGATCCCGAAATCCCGGGCTTAAAAACATGAAATCCCGAGGACCCGAATTTAAAAAAAATTAAATCCCGACATCCCGAAATTCGAAAAAAGAAATCCCGGATCCCGAAAGGGTCAATCCCGAAATCCCGAGCTTAAAAACACCCGATCCCGACGTCCCGAAAAAGGTCCTGCCCCCTCTCTTTAAATGAGGAAATTGATGGTATGAATCAAGGCATTAATGAATTATGTGAAGACTGTAATGATGAAAATGATAATGAGGAGGATGATGGAATGTTTTATAGGTCAAACGATCTAAGGGATCTTCAAAACAAGTCCTACAGATTATTAATGGAGATGATTTAAAAATAAAAGTAAAAATTGTATTTTATATTTTTTGTTAGCAAACCAGCCATTTACTAGTGAAATCTCATGAAACATTGATCATGCAAAACATGCTCAAAGCCCTCTGAAAATGCCCCAAAACACAGGTTTTAGCTTCGTTTATTTCAAAATTTTTCATTGGGCATGCCACCAAACCCCCTTGAATGCGTCGTGCCTGTGGTACATTTATGTACGCCGGCCAAGTGCCGAACTTGGAGGGCAAGTGAATTTCAGGGAAGGCTAGTAAATGTTTTGTAAATTCGGTTCACATGCATGTTGACATCGATGCACGAGATAAAAAAAACTACAAGGTCAAAAAATGTCTTTCCTTCGTAATTTAGTTCAAACGGGGTTCCATAAGGGGTGACAGATCTTTAGACTTTAAATAGTTGTTTTACTTTGAGACACGTATTATTTTTTCTATACTTCTTTAGATTTTTTATATTGTAAGTTTATCTGTGAAAATAGTAGAAAAGACAATTCGCATAATTTTCAACGTATTTGTTTTAGAACGGCCAGTTTAATTATATGTTCTATTATAACAAGACACATGCTTAAGACATCAATTTTTGACTCCAACGGAAAGTAAGAAACAGAAAACAAAACATTTCTAAATTGCCGCCAATGTCGTCGCTTAGATTGTGTGAACTGAATTTCAAACAACAATACTGCTTACTTTTTAATAGATGACCAAATTATATACGACATTAATGATAGCTCAAGACGTAATTTAGACAGTTTAATCAAAACACAAAAATATTTAAGGAATGACTGTAATATTTTTTCTGTCTATGAAGAAATAACATCTAAAATGTGGTGCACACTGAATAACCTGCGTAGCGGTTATTTAAAAGTGTGCACCACATTTTTTAGGTTATTTCGAATAGACAGAATAAATATTACAGTCATTCCTTATAATTTAATTCTAAATTCCGTTTTTAAGGAGTAATTTTAAAAAAACAACGTTGGTGACGTCACGGTCACATGACAAAATTATGTCTATGGGCTGATAGACAAAACACTTTCAGCCAATTAGAAGACGTGTTACATCCAACATTAAATTATTTGGAAATACAGCTATATATTGTCTAAGTAATACACCTTAATTTATTTTGATTAGAGACGTCTGTTGATGTAAAATTTTACAAAAACATGTAAATTTTCAACTTTGTCTCAAAACGCCATACAGAGCAACACGTATCGTTTCATTATATTTTTATTAAATGAAAATATTTGTAAAAGTTGAAATTTTAAATATAAACGGAGAAATGTTGATGCTACGGAACAATTCTAGTAGGATTTGACAACTTTTTGACCACGTGAGTGAAACAAAAAAAAGAGGAAATCTACCCTATCTCTATCATTTGTAAATGCAGACAAATATAGATAATTCACATAGAATATATCGTTTATATATCTACAGGTATCAATTGATGTTTCAGTTGATCTTTGAGAAGGTCAAAGGTTAAAGGTTACACTGCGATCTATTGCAGTAAACGAACAAAACTTCGACAAGAGGGGACAGTTATTTCTCATCGGAATACAAATAACTTGATGGTATACTTAATCTCCAAAACGAACGTATGTTATTTCATGTCATCTTTATAGTATGGTCTCGCGAGAAGACCGAGATTTTACTCATCGGAATACAAATTACTTGATAGTATACTTAATCTCCAAAACGAACGTATGTTATTTCATGTCATCTTTATAGTATGGTCTCGCGAGAAGCCCGAGATTACACTCATTGGAATACAAATAACTTGATGGTATACTTAATCTCTAAAACGAACGTAATGTTATTTCTCGCGAGAAGCCCGAGATTTCAAAGTAGTTTGAGTTGGGATCATGGTACGACCACTTAATCTCCAACACGAACGCATGTTATTTCATGTCATCTTTATAGTATGGTCTCGTAAGAAGCCAGAGATTTCAACGTCGTTTGAGATTGGATCATGGTACGACCACTTGATCATCCGGATCACCTGAATCTGACTGGTGATACATTTATAGCAGAAGAGTCTTGACCTTTCGATGCACGCACCTAGTTAAATTCAGTATGCTACATGTACTACAACTGATATCACTCCTGCACGCACATAGTTAATTTCAGTATGGTACTACGATTGATATCCCACCTGTATAAATATAAGAAGATGTGGTGTGATTACCAAATGAGACAACTATCCATAAGAGACCGTATGGCCTTCAATTATGAGTAAACGCCATACCGCATAGTAATTTATATAAAAGGTCCCAACATGAACAAAAAGTAAAATATTTCAAACGAGAAAAACCAACGGCCTGCTTAATGTACAAAACAACAAACAAAACAAAAATGATTGAGAGTGACTACTGACACGACTTGTTTTTTTCAGTTTGTACCAACTAATTGTTTAACTGAATTTTGGTATGACAATTTTCATATTAAACGATATTCTAATATTTTGGTCGGTAATGGGTTTTATACGTGTTGCTGTGTCCATTGAATATGGTTAATTCACCTTTTAATGATTTAAACACTCTTTTAATAATTAAAAACAAAAAAGTTTGTTCTCTTAATATCAGCAATATTAATGTACGAAGCTGGAAACAAGAAGCGAAAACATTCTTACTGAAACAAGAAGGGTTAAATGTAATGTCGATGACTGTAGATATGAGCATTCAACCATGTACATGTATATATTTGTAAAAGTTCACATTTTCTAATATATTATTGACCCAGTAGTTGGGTGTTAAGATATTGATATCACAAATACATAACAGGAACTTGCACATTTTATTACTAATAAAACATATTCATTTACAATACAGTTCATTTAAAGTTAATAATCGGCTTTATGTTTTTTGCCATAAAACGGGTCATTGTAGTGCAGTGGGTGTCCTCCGACAGATCCTCCGTGAGCTCCTCCAATAGATCCTCCGTGAGATACAGCATGTGCGTGTGCTGAGGCAGCTGCGTGTGCGTGTCCTCCTCCTCCGGCGTGACTAACGGCGTGACTAACGGCATGTGCATGTGCATGAGCAACTCCTCCTCCTCCTCCTCCGCCTACTGAAGATGCATGTGCATGTGCATGGGCATGAGCGCTTGCACCACCGCCTGCACCTCCGCCTACTGCATGTGCTCCTGCTGCTGCGCCTGCACTTGCACCGGCTCCACCTCCTAATCCTGTAAATAAAAATAGATATTGAAAACATTTGTATACCTTTGCATTCTTTATTGGTGCAGTAAAAGGACCACTAATAAAAAAAAAAAAAAAAAAAAAAAACAAATAATTACTTGTTACCAGCTTATCCTGTATTTGATAAGCATTTAACAATATAGAATATTTAGGTTTACACTTTTCTACAATATTTCATCTGTATGTGTTATGTACTTGTTCACAGCACTTATATAAAATCTGTACAAAAGTGATTTTGGTAGCTGAAACATTCGGTTGAAAATGAAATACGAATCTACGCAATGTTTTCTAACAAATTAAAAAAAAAATTATTAACTACCTCCAATGCCTAAGCCTCCCAATCCTCCGAGTGCACCACCGGCTCCGCCGATTCCACCGACTCCGCCGAGTCCACCGACTCCACCGACTCCAGCACCGAGTCCACCGACTCCACCGACTCCAGCACCGAGTCCACCGACTCCACCGACTCCAGCACCGAGTCCACCGACTCCACCGACTCCACCAAGTCCACCGATTCCTCCGGGTCCAGCACCGAATCCACCGGCTCCTCCGGGTCCACCAGCTCCTCCGGCTCCACCACCGATTCCAACATCTCCTGCGCCGACTCCAGCAGGTCCTCCTGGGCCGTTCAAGCTCAGGAACGTATCAAGATCTCCAATAAATTCTCGTACAAGCTATAAAAAATAGAAATAGCTATTTATCATAAATCTCGAATTAAATATTTGTTAATGTTATTTTAGCATGCGTTATACTATAAATGGAATATTTAACCAATACAATAAAAAATTATAATATCTATCATTAAGGTATATAATGATCATAGATAGTTTAAAAAAGTTGATAATTACATCAATAATTTAACCCGATACATTGAAGAAAGTTGAAAAAATGCATTTCTATTGAATAATATTTGTTATTTGAGATTGACAAAGTAGTTACTGTGGCTTCATTATTATTCGTGGGATACCAGTTTTCGTAAATTAAATATTCAGGAAGTACACAGTTTCTATGAACTTGTACTAGTATGCAAATTTTAACAAAACACCAAAATTACAGTTTTTCCTAAATCCACTAAAATTGGTACCTACGAAAATAAATGAGTCCACTAGTTAGGTACAAAACCTACCTGTCTGTTTACTTCATCACTGTGTGGGCCAGTTATATCCGCTACAAAATAAAATGACAACTTCAAACTCCTTAATGAAGCTAGGCGCGGGCTCACAATGTCATGATTGTATGGCACATTGCTGCTTAGAACGCAAAGCAAACGCAATCGATCAGCTAAAACCGGTAACTAATAGGCACGCACAACTAGGCGCGTTTACATTACCTATATAATTTCACAATTTTGTGTGCCATCTCTCAAAAATGTGTGCTAATTGCAGCTAAGCGCCAGCGCATGCGTATCAAATGAACCACAGACTGACATACTGTTAAAATCTATATTGCTGTGTGATACTACCGAGCATTTGCAAGAGCCCAGATGAAGTAACCCAAATTCATCTTAGAATATAGTAAAACAGGTACAAGAAAACCTGAAGTAATATAAAGTAAGGAAATGTGGCATGACTGCCAATTGCACATATGCACATACCAATGGGCGAAAACGCTCTTGAAGACCTAGCTCTCCAATTCCTTTAACAGAAAAAAGATCTTTTCATTCACATGTTACCTCTGGTATGACAGTATTAAGATGAACTCTGTATCTATTGATAATGTATATACATATAGTTCCTGCACTAGTATAAGAAGAATTGTAGTCTTGTTGAATGGTTATTTTGATCATAACATTAATTAAAATGGCTAGACATAAACATTTTCATTTTGTTAAGAGTATCGTTTATTGTTTGTTTATTTATAGATCTATCCCTTGCGAGGGAAATTTGTATTGTTCAAACATTTGGCTTTATGAAACCACTACAGACTAGAGTACAAATGATGAGGGATGGTGTAAAAAACTATCGGTCACCATACAGTTTTCCAAAATAAGATTAAATCCTTTATGTAAGTAAGTCCAATAACATGTTCTCATAGAAATGAAACAAGTACTGAACAGTCACAAAATAGAACTGAACAGATTTTAATTGACCGCATGCAAAGGGTGTAAAAACAAACTAGATGAGACCGCTGGTTTTCCTGTTTGAATTGTTTTACACTAGTCTTTTCGGGGCCCTTTATAGTTTGCTGTTCGGTGTGAGCCAAGGCTCCGTGTTGAAGGCCGTACTTTGACCTATAATTGTTAACTTTTTATATATTGTGACTTGGATGGAGAGTTATCGCATTGGCACTCATACCACATCTTCTTATTTATATTAATTTACCGCAGTGGTATATATAAACGAATTGAAAAGACTGAACAGACTGAATAATGTATTGAATTGGGTAAGATGAAAATAATCGTTTCTGCTCAAAATAGATATACAAATGGTCTGTTCAAAATTTGAGGCATTCTGGGAAATATTTTCAAAAGCGTGCACTACAACGTCCATAACAATAGAAACTCAACCAATTTAGCGAAGTCACTTTCATTCTGTAAGGTGAGAAGAAATTTTAAAAGAGAGGTCAAAGATACCAAAGGGACATTTAAACTCATAAGTCGAAAACAAACTGACAATGCCATGGCTAAAAAGAAAAAGACCAACAAACAGTTGTATACAAACCTCAACATAGAAAACTAAAGACTGAGCAACACGAACTCCACCAAAAACTGGGGGTGATGTCAAGTGCTCCAGAAGGGTAAGCAGATCCTGCTCTACATTTGCCACCCGAATTTAACTGTTCAGTATCGTGTTACATCGGGATAAAATGTTTGATATTTTAGAGGTAAATGATTTACAGATTGCTTTATAACAACCGTAATTCCAAGCAGCAAGGAACTTGTAATGAATAAAATTTGAGATTAAAGTCCTGTTTTCAGAAAGGGTCATGTGTAACATGTAGATATTTAACATCAGAAATTCATTAAAGATATCAGATGTATGATTAATTTTAAGGGATCTACCATATGATTTTCATGGGGGGGGGGGGGTTAGGATGAAATTTGAAAAAATAGGCAGGACAGGAGTTTTGAGTGAAAAAAAGGCAGAATGAGATACTTGCAAAAAAAAAAAGTCAGGATGACTATTTAAAGTCAGGATAAACTTAAAAAAAAAAAGGCAGGACCGAATAGAGTGAAAATAAAAAGGCAGGACAGAGATTACAACTAAAAAAAAAATACAGTACAAAATTTTTCATCCTAGCCCTCCCCCCCTCCCCCCCATAAAAATAAAAATCAAATGGTAGTTCCCTAAGGCGACAATAGTTTACCGATGTTCAAATCTCGAAAATCGATTAAAAAATTACAAATCAAGGTAACACACAAAATGAGGGAATCGCAAAAACTCCATAAGAGGCGTCGACAGGGTAATCGTCTCCTGCTATATGTAACAGGAATGATGCATAAATATTTGTCACATACATCAAAAGCAGTCTGATCGGTTTTGTTTCGATTTGAAAATAATAAGCACACGGTATCGATTTGCACACAAGCAATGATATTGATTTGATCATGAGGAGCGCATGGTATCAATTTGCACACAAGCAATGGTATTGATTTGATCATGAGGAGCGCATGGTATCAATTTGCACACAAGCAATGGTATTGATTTGAACATGAGGAGCGCATGGTATCGATTTGCACACAAGCAATGGTATTGATTTGAACATGAGGAGCGCATGGATTCGATTTAAGCATAAGGAGCTTATGATTCTGCTAAATTATCATATTTGGTCAAATAAGATGTATGCAGCGCTATGAGATGAAAACAATATATTGCATATGTATAGGAAGGACTGTTGGTGCTGACCACGTGATTAATATTTTCTAAAGTCAATATATCAAATACAAAAAAATCCTTTCTTCAAAATATAAATTGATGCGAGAATACAAATTATGTTTGCAAAATGCATCGATTAAATGTTTCCTTTTTGTAAAAAAAAGATTCAACCATATATATGACAGCTTAAATCTTTACAAATATTTGATTTAATTTGTTTTTTTTTACAAAGGGGCACATTGATAGAGTTGTTTTAAAAATTTAATATAGAGCGTTTGCTGAACAAATAATCATAGAACCGAATCTGGTTCCTACTGATCTCTTGAGGGGTGAAAATAATCTCTGTCTAGCTTGAGCATGGAAAAAAAATAATTATAAAAACTGGAATAGTTCTTGTATTTTTCTAATTCTTAAAAAAAATGTGTTTATGAATATCATTCGTATTTTCAATTTTTAAACTGTTGTTTGCATTGCAAAAACATTCCACTTTGAAAAACCATAAATTCACTTTGCTCTTCATTGACCCATAATATTTTACACCTTGACTGATGATAGCCATTTTTTTAAAAGGGGGGGGTCCAACCATATGTCCCAATTCAAATGCATTTATCGTTAAAAAAAAAACCCTGGACCCGCCACTGTTTGCTTAGAAATAATTAAAAACAACATGCAATTGGCGGAATGAAAATCGGTCTTCAGCAAACGCTCTATTGCAACACATATTTGAATAAAGATGGTACCTACCGAAGTCTCCATATCGAGCACCATCATCATCAACAATAATATGTATGGTTCCTGTAAAAAAAAAAAATATTATATATATTTTAACGCATTATAGCTAAAAAGATGCAACTTTGCAAACTTAGGAAATAACATATAATTAGAATCTTAAATATAAAAATGATGTTTTTATGCATATATGCATGTGATATTATAGGGATTTTAAAAAATGTAGGCAAATTTTCAGTCCTCTATCCATTATGTATTTTACGTGAGACATCTGATTTGGACGGATCAAACCTGTACAAACGTCAAATGCCATAATAAAATCACTGAATTTTGATGTTTATAAATTTGCACAGGGGTTTATGTATTATTATATATTTAGATTTTCATTTACTGATATAGTACATTGTTGTCACACGAAATGAACAGTCTCGTCTTGATGTTAGAAGATGCTCGTTCATCGTTGTGGTTACTCGTACATATATTTTATGAGACAAAACCCGTAGATCGATCCATGTTTTGAAGTTGAATGCATCACATTAAAGAAATGTGTTTTTATCATTTTTATTCCTATGTTAAAGCACTATGTCAAAAATATACTTGCTGAATAAATTTTTAAAAAATCAATGACGTAACATTTGACCTTTACTGACCTGAAATTCCACCAACACCAGGTCCTCCTTGCTCACCATCAGGTCCTAAAATCAAAAGGAATAATTGTTAAGACAAAAGGAGTAAAGAAGACGAAGTGAAATAAAAAACAATTGAAAAGACAAAAGGAGTAACGAAGTGAAATCAAAAGGAATTTAATTGTAGAGACAAAAGGAGTAACGAAATGAAATAAGAAGGAATTTAATTGTAGACGCAAAAGGAGTAACGAAGTGAAATCAAAAGGAATTTAATTGTAGACACAAAAGGAGTAACGCAGTGAAATCAAAAGGAATTCAATAGAAAGACAAAAGGAATGAAAACGATGACTATTTTTATAGGTCGATTGCCTGGCATTGTAATGCAATTCGGTAGGATCTAAGGGTTATAAAGTTACTATTATAAAATGTGAACGAAAATAGTAAATCAAGATAACAAAGCAATACAATAAGTGTAAACGAGTCACATGGTAAAGTAGGTACCGTTACCAGTATATAATTATTAATATATGAGACAAGTGCAATTTCAAAATTTAAACATACATATGTTAATTTCATCAAAGTGTAATTGTACCTATTTCTATCCATGATAGAAGAATCTAAATGGAACAAAAAGACAATTAAGGCTATACCAAGTTTATCTGCAGCAGATAAATAAATTTAAATACCTTGGTTTCCTCGTAGACCTTGTGGTCCCTGTGGTCCTCTTGGTCCATTTCTTCCTGGTCTGCCTGGTCTGCCAGGATTTCCGGGTTTACCTTAAATTATTACAATGATGTAAATTGTACCATTATATTTTATATTTCAGCCTTAAAGCAATTCATATTGGTGACTTATTTACCTGAACATAATTGTTAAGATACATGATAATGTCGGGGATATTTTTATTATAAACAGTCAAGATTGATTGCTTCAGTTAGTTCTTTGTAGTTTAATGAGTGAAGTCATAAAATTTAGAAAATGTTGGAAAGTTGAATTATAAAATGTCTTTGTAATAACAAAAATGTATATATAGTTAGATCCTCTAACAAGAAATTTGTTTTGCATGCACACGTATATATATATACAAGTCTAAATTGAAAACAACGTTCAAACCTATGATTGCGTTGGATAAAACCGCAATTTTATACGTGTGCATGCAAAACAAATTTCTTGTTAGAGGGTCTAAATACAGCACAAAAACATTTTGCAAAAGACCAAAAAGTGAAAAGTATATTTTAACAAAACGCATTTGACTAACAGGTCGAACAACAAATGTTCTTAAACCCTGCTGACTGCCATTGGCGATTGCCAAATAAACGGATCACCGATGTAATCAATGGATCTTAATTATAAATTTAATACTAAACAGAAAACAATAAACTTGCGGAAAAGATGATATTCCGCAAAAAAAAGGTGCAAAGGTCTTTGTACACCATATCCGGATTTCGACAATTAATGTCTCTTCAGTGATGTTAGGAATCAAAACGGTAATTGGAAAGCCATACAATTTACCTCAATTTAGGATAGACTCTTGAATTTTGAGGAGTCAGAATAGGATGAACGGATCATATAAACCCGAAGGCAAATATAATACAAGCCCAAACGAAAAATATAAACAAGTCTAAATTGAAAACAACGTTCAAACCTATGATTGCGTTGGATAAAACCGCAATTTTATACGTGTGCATGCAAAACAAATTTCTTGTTAGAGGGTCTAAATACAGCACAAACAACATTTTCCAAAAGACCAAAAAGTGAAAAGTATATTTTAACAAAACGCATTTGACTAACAGGTCGAACAACAAATGTTCTTAAACCCTGCTGACTGCCATTGGCGATTGCCAAATAAACGGATCACCGATGTAATCAATGGATCTTAATTATAAATTTAATACTAAACAGAAAACAATAAACTTGCGGAAAAGATGATATACCGCAAACAAAAGGTGCAAAGGTTTTTGTACACCATATCCGGATTTCGACAAGAAAAAAGGAATTAAGTGAGAAAATATACATGTAATTCACCATTTCAGAATCTAATGCATTCAAAACCGTACATAAACACTTTAAGATTGTCAAAATCGTCCAAAACAACGAAAATTCAACTATTGAAATGATGTTATTTTCAGGTTGGGGTACGAAAAATTAAATTACCCATAGTCCTTTAGAATCTGAAACAACGAATTGTTTTATGATCACTAAAGTAATTATATAGAATAACTCTGTACCTCTGGCTCCTCGGAAGCCTGTTGGTCCTTTGACACCACCAACACCAGCTGCACCTCTAATTCCTGTTGCACCCATTTCACCTTGTTTGCCTTCTTCTCCTGGTTGTCCTGGTTCCCCGGTAGGTCCTTTCTGGCCGAGTCTACCTTTAGGACCAGACTCTCCTGTTAAAAGAAAATACATTCAACTTTTGTTCGCAATATTTCTACATATAAATCTCTGAGAAGTTGTTACTATAGTAGATAATAGTATTATGTTATTTTTGATTTGTTAATAGCTTTGAATCAACCATTATACTATTTAACTGTTAAAAGTAAGGACCAAGTGTTAAATAAAAGCTTTTTTTACCTGCTGGCCCTTCTTTGCCAACTGGGCCAAGTTCTCCTTGTGGTCCTTGTATTCCTTTGGGTCCAGGAACGCCTGGGCCTCCTGAAAGATTAAAAAAAATAATCACAAATTGGTTTGTAAAACGTAGTTTCAGGATAGTGTTAATCATTTAAGAAGGCGATAGTCTTTCGTTTTGTTGATGACTTCCTCGTATTTCACGATTATATTTTAATATAACGCATACAAGCTAAAAAGGAATTGCACGAGACTTCTTTTTCTTAAAAAAACATTGATAAGAATCAAGTCTCACAGCAGAAACAAAACTAATAAGCAAAATGTGTAACTTTAAACTTAATTTTTAAACTTTTAAATATATGCATGTTGTTCAGTGGTTATCGTTTGTTGGTGTGGTTCATAAGTGTTTAACGTTTTTTTAATATAGATTAGACCGTTGGTTTTCCTGTTTAAATTGTTTTACACTAATCATTATGGGGGCCCTTTATAGCTTGCTGTTCGGTGTGAGACAAGAATCTGTGTTGAAGGCCGTACTTTGACCTATTATTGTTTACTTCTTATACATTGTGACTTGTATGGAGAGTTGTCTCATTGGCACTCATACCACATCTTATTTATATGTAACTATCTATCAAAAATATTTAATGTTTAAGAAATATAATGTAAAAAGAAAGAAGATACCAAGAGGTAAATAGAAACAGTAGAACAAAAAGAGGAAAAAAGTTAATATTTACCTGCGTCGCCAGCGGGTCCAATTTCACCGAGGTCACCTTGTTCACCGGCTGGTCCTTGTGGGCCGTGGGGTCCTGGTTGTCCGGGACCGCCAGCTTCACCTGGAGCGCCTGTTGAAGATTAATAATGAACATGTTAACATAACTGGTTACCTTTCATTAAAAACATTTACCGTAAACAACCGTAATATACAAACAAACATTCCACTCTTCAACATAAATTTCTTCATTTTAGTACATTGAATAAAGATATGACTTGGCTTTACAGCTTTTGATTTGAGAACGTGACAAACATATAATTCACAGATTTATTCTAAACTATATTAGTACTACTGTTTTTCGAAGGCATTAAGGTAGTATACAAACAAACGTTCATGCTGCTAGGTGTGTTTATTTCAACTAATTAAGAAACGAGTCTATATTTATCAACAAGTAGATAATATTAATGACAATTTATCTTAAAAACAGTTCTATGTAGACCTTTAACTCATTCATATTCAATGTCTTGATCTCTCAAATACAAGATACCTTTTTGATACAAGAAAAATATTTTCGTTTGATCTACATTTGTATCTGCTGTCAATGCACAAACAAGATACCTTTTTGATACAAGAAAAATATTTTCGTTTGATCTACATTTGTATCTGCTGTCAATGCACATACTCTTACCTCACCTATCCACCCCTGTCTGGATTTTAAGGTTTCATTGGTGTTAGACGAGGATCAAATTATGTACATCGATTTCTATCTTTTTTTTTTTTTATATATATTTCATATTTCGTAAATATTTCGTAAATGTAGTAGAAGAATTTTCATACATCGGTTCATTGGTTAGTGAAGTGCTTTTTTTAACTGTTAATACGACGACGAGGTTTTTTTAACGACCTTTACAACCCATGACGGTCTCGTACGGTCAGTAAAATTGTTAATATGAATACATTTTGAATCATTTATTCTCTTTCTGGTGAACTGATCTCATAATGAGAACGAGGCTTGTTTATTTCATTGTTTGGAATGTTTTAGTTTTTGATTTAAGGTTCCTTCTGTTAATCAGAAAATAGGAGCATATAGACTTTTAACGCAATTTGACTGGGTTATGGTAGATAACTCTTGAACTCATTTATAGTTCGAAATAAATATTTTACATACCTTTGTCTCCGACTGGTCCTTCTGGTCCTACAATACACAAAATATACAAATTGTAAGCAAATACACAGTTTAACCCCGCGGTATTATTGCGCCTGGCCTAAGTCAGGAACCTTTAACCTTTGTTAGTCTTGTATGTTTTTTGAATTTTGGTTCATTTATATGTTTTGGATTTTAATGTGACGTCCATTTTCGCTGAACTAGTATACATTATTATTTAGGGGCCAGCTGAAGCCCGCCTCCGGGTGCGAGATTTTCTCGCTGTGTTGAAGACCCATTGGTGGCCTTGGGCTGCTTTTTTCTCTTTGGTCGGGTTGTTGTCTCTTTGAGGCCTTCCCCGTTTCCATTCTCAATTTTGTTTTTATTGCTTTCTCTAACTTTATCATGACTGAAAGTAATAATACATTTCAAAATTATTTCTTTTCCACATTCCTTTCAACCAAATATTCTTAAAATGTTCATAATTTGCAATACATTTTTATATTTCATCTGTAAAGAACCTGGACAATTTATCTATTAAAAGTTTACTAATTTTACAAAACTATCCTACATTTTCAGTGGATAAGGAAAATAATTTATAAACACTTAATCAAAGTACTTGATAGTAATAAGAAATAATCTTCTTTTGTCAGTCAGAAATGTTAATCAAGATTTTTTCAAGATTTTATTTGAACACTCAGACACAGATACATGTGTAACATGAGGTCATTAATAATAGCGTTACATAAACATGACGAAGTAAACATGTGGTATCGATAAGATAGATATAGCATGTAGATATAACAATAATATACAAATATGTTTTCCAACATTTCAAAACATATTGGCAATGTTTTTGATAAATACAGAAAGTCGTTTATATATACAGATGTACATTACATATTGAAAGAAGACCTTCTATTTTTCATAATTAAGATTCACTGTGTAGTAGCTTGGTAGAAACTTTTCCCTTAAATCAACAATATTTTGGTTAATACATTTAAATAACAAATGAAATTCATTACCAATATTACTCCTACACAAAGTACATATTCTATCATGCACTCTTCCTGTTTCAATAAGCAGACGCAAATTCAAGGATAACAAATAATGGTAGTAAATAATTCTAACCTTGTGGACCAGCATTTCCTCGGGGTCCTGCATGACCTGGTAAACCATCAGCTCCCTTTGATCCAGGTTCTCCTTCAGTTCCTGGATCTCCGTCTTCACCGGGTGATCCCTTTGCTCCTTGTGGTCCGTTTGGTCCTTAACAAAATAATTAAGACCAAATAAACGCGGCACGGAAGTTAACAAAAAAAAAGAAAAAAAAAAGTGTTTCATACTTTGTTAAAATTGACGTTCGTATTGTTGTGTATATAAAAAAAAACCTCATCGACCATGTTTTAAAGCTACAGGGTACCTATTTTGTAGGGATTATACAATGGAAAATCATTATTATGTGCCTATTTAGAAAAAGTAAATGAGGGAATTCTGAAACAAAACAACATGCTTACGAAAATCAAAAGAATACATGGTGTCAACATACTTGTTTGTGTGCTACATAACACAATGTATATACTTTTGGCGTTTAGATATTTATACATTCCGCCAATGTGGTAGTGTGCTATGGTCATTTTTGTATTCTTGTCTTTCATTTTTGCTTATGTACTTTGTCTATAGTGTCTATATGCCATTTTGTTCTACTTTGTTGAAATAGTTATTTGTTTTTATAGTGGTTAAGATTATAACACAATGTTGACTGCTGTACCCCAGTTTTTGACATTTTTACCTATTATGTCTGTTTGTTTTTCACACACATTGTTGTCAATAATGGAATTCTATATGACTGTCATTAAAGTGAGAGGTTTAGCTAGATATAAAACCAGGTTTAATCCACCTTTTTCTGCTTTAGGAAATGCCTATACCAAGTCAGGAATATGACATTTGTTTTCCATTCGTTTGATGTGTTTGAGCTGTTGATTTTGCCATTTTAAAAGGGACTTTCCGTTGAATTTTTCTTGGAGTTCGTTTTTTTTTAATTTTTTGTTGTTTTACTTTTTTGGTCAATGAAATAAACAAATTACAACCTATGGGACAGTCGCAAATCATTAAACAAACAAACCCTGGAAAAAATACATATCATTTAAGCATACAATAGTTGCCACTGAGTGGTAAGCTGTGTTCTAGCTGACAGCTGTATGATTTCAGTATACAATTATGTTATAACACAATTAAATACTTATTTGTAGACAATCTTTTACCTTTTGGTCCTGGTCCACCTGGTGGGCCCTCTGGTCCTTCTGGTCCAATATCGCCTGGTGCTCCTTTGTCTCCTGTGTGTCCTTTTCCTCCAGCTGGTCCAGTTGGGCCTTTAAAAACAAATATTAATTCAGAATGCCACCACTTAACTTTACACGTGTTGCGAATATAAACTATTAATTGTTGTAATAAATGTAATAATATGTACGTCTAAAGATTAAAATGATAAATAAAAATACTCCCTGCTGAAATAAATGACGTCGTTTTTAACAGAAAAATGTGTAACACATTAAAATAATAAAAGCATTAATATAAGTCCGTATGATTGATTTGGAAATATATACATTTGCTTACATCCACATCATTTGGACACATTTGTGTATAGATGCAATGCAATCATACCACATCTCCTCAGAAGTTTTTTTCTAGAAAACTTTTATTTTTTGGCGAACAAATATCTCTTAATTTTTCTTGTGCAATATTTGGGAAGTAATAAGTTATATTTTGATAGCTTTTAACTGACATTGTTTTGTATACATAAGTCTGTAAGAAGTAACTTTTCTTGGACAATGTTCTGTTTCACTTATCCAAAAAATAGCAATGAAAAGATGTGTTATTAATTGAATTTTACCTCTATTTCCTGCTGGTCCATCGGGTCCTGTAATAACAGATAAGAAATGAATAGATTGCAGTCATATAATAGAATATCGTCAGAAACGAGTGGTATTATCCAGTCTTCAACCTTCAACACTTCCTCAACAAGTTACAATTTTCTCTAGATATGTAATGTCTATATTTACCATTAATGATAGTTCAAAAATGGGAATAATGCATGTGTTGAACATTTTAAACCCGTCCATGCGTACTCGAAAATTAACATGTTTTATCATTGTGTATGTGTAAGAGTGAGTTCTTTTCACATCGAATGGTCTGTTCCTATGATAGGGATGTTGGTTGAAACAATTGCTTAAACCGATTCTTTCGAAGGATTTTACACAGAAATAACCAAAGACACCAGACTATAATTTTCTACATGAGGAAATGCCTGTACCAAGTCTGGAATATGAAAGTTGTTTTCCATTCGTTTGAGCTTTTGATTTTGAAATTTGATAAGGGACTTTCCGATTTGAATTTTCCTTGGAGTTCGATATTTCTGTTATTTTACATTTTAGTAAGCAAGACGTTCACCTACACAAGACTTAACGATAGAAATAAGTTGGAACAGCATCAAGTCTTAAAAAAAAAAAAAAAAAAAAAAAACAGTCCAACAAGCCAAAAGTAAAAAAAATTAAAGAACATGGAAAAAATCTATAATGTTTTGCAAAAATAGAACAAGGCAATATATGGCTGGGGATAGGCCAAATTAGTGTTCTTAACGGTTTTAGCATAAATGAATAGTACGCAATAATGATCCAGTGTATTATATAGATATACGACTCCGTAGTTATTGTTAATGTACTTTTTTTCTAATTTGATGATATTTAAATACATCAATGTAATTGAAGACTTACCGGGTTTACCAGGTGCTCCCTGGGCTCCATCTGGTCCTTTTGGTCCGGGTAGTCCTGCAATACAATGTTGTGAAATATACCTTATTCTGTAAAGATTTCCATTGTGAGCCAACAGTAAATTTACCTTATTCTGTAAAGATTTCCATATTGAGGCAACAGTAAATTTACCTTATTCTGTAAAGATTTCCATACTGAGGCAACAGTAAATGTTCCTTATTGTGTAAAGATTTCCATATTGAGGCAACAGTAATTTTACCTTATTCTGTAAAGATTTCTATATTGAGGCAACAGTAAGCAACCGATGTTCAAATCTGATTAATTGATAAGGACGACACAAATCAAGGTAACCTGCATAAACTGAGGGTATTGTATGAACTTCTAAAATGAGCGATGCAAAAGTAGGTTAATTAATTAGATAACCAGATAGTATTATACATTTATCATATCTATTGAAGAAACAATACGAAAGTCTTCCTTTTAAAATAAATACCCATTACAATTTGGCATGTTATTAAAACAAATAATCTTTGAAATGTATAGCTTTTAAGTTATTAGCACATGTAGAAATAATTGCAAATATTATTGCAATTTACCTTTACATCCGGGTCTGCCTTGTATACCACGTGGTCCGGCTGATCCTTGTGGACCTAAAATGTAACATTTAGACACCATAAGAAATGTTATAAACTCTTTCTTTTTATAGGCACAATACACAACACTAATAGGAATAAAGCAAATGTTTTTATACATTTATTTCTTATAGGATCTGTGAACTTGATTACCTTGGAAACCAGATTTGTCATAAAACTACGAACAAATAATGTTTTCACAGTACTTACAAAACTCATCAAATATATCAAGATTATAATTGTGTACGCTAGAGGCGCATTACGTCTACAAAAAGCTTATAAGTGACGTTCAAATAAAACACGTTAATGCCCCCCCCCCTTTCCCAAATAAAAACAACGAAATAAAGAGCATTGAGGATCCGGAATTACGAAAGGTTCTGCCGATTACAGCAAATGTAATCTATTCCTGGGCTACATATAAGCATTATTTCAGTTTAAATAATTAATTTTACCTTGTTCTCCAGGTGCTCCGACGTTTCCAACGCTTCCTGCTGGTCCTGTTGATCCTATAAACAAATTATGAAAAAACAATTAAAGTCCATTTTGACTAAATATCTGAAAAGTCAAAATTTCATAACCTAATAACAACAATACAAGTGTGCTACATATACATTTACGCTAAACGGTGTTACACAGCGTGAGCTATTCAGTTAATCGTCACTTACCTTCAATCTGTTGTCAAGATTATGAATATAAGTAATAAGTAATGTGTGATAAAAATAGTTGTGTATGTCTGTTTTTTTGTTTAAAATTTTAATCTTGATATAAACTATTTTCGTGTAAATTATAAATATGTTTTCTTAAATTCAATAAACTGAACTAACAACATAAAGAAGACAAAATAAAGTTAAAAAGGTACTACCTGGTGCGCCTGGTGCGCCTGGGTTTCCTGGGGCGCCAGGTTGTCCTGCACTACCTTGTTGTCCAGGTGAGCCGGGTTGGCCTGAAAATTATATTATTGTTAACTCGTTTGCTATGTAAAACGTCGTCTTTTTATTATTTATTGTAGAGAATGAGAAAACACTCCTACATTTAAGCAAAATGAATTAATGTAACAGGACTTATTCTTAATTTAAAAAAAAACTACATATTAATGAATTTAAAAGATACGTTTCACAAATAATGCACGTAATTGAACTAGAAAAATGACGTCATTCATGAAACAGATGAAAAAATATTGACTCAATTTATTTTGAAAGATAAACAACTTGAATGCAATACTGTGAAAGTAATTTGTGATTTTTAGTTGTTATGTATTTTATCAAATAAATAACAATAAATAGACATTGTCCCGAAACTGTGAAAATTTTATCGGAATGTCACGTGTTGCTTGCCTGACTCCTAATGGAATATCTAATTCAACTTACCTACACCTCCTTGTGCTCCTTGGTGTCCTACAATATTTAAATTTAACTTTGAACTACGGTCACATAAAATTCATCTTAATATTTCCGTTTCAGAATTTAATCGATTATGAGTAATTGTATTGTACCTAATCAAAATGAACACATCGTTATGCTATTAGTTGAATGTTGACTATTGTGGGCATTATGAACCAATCAAAACGTTTTGGTTAATGTTTTGAAAAAAATTACTCAAATTACATTCCGAAACGGCAATTTGACATTTTACCATATGGAAAATAAAGTAATTTTAATTAATCTAAAAATTTTATAACCAATATGGTGATATTGATAGTTTGACAAACTCACTTCTAAAAAAAATATTTTTTCCAAAAGCAAAACGTAAATCAGCAGAGTTACCATTTGCAATGAAAGCTTGCTTGTTGTGTTTTTGAGAAAGGCACGAAGGCCCTACATCAACACAATATTTATTCTTTGTCAAATTAGGTTTTTGAATACCTGATATTCAAATTTAATAGCGTCAATATGCATAATATTTTCTGACAGTACTAACTGATGTATAAATGCTGTATCATAAACATACCTGCAGCTCCGGATGGTCCTCTTGCTCCTGGTGCTCCAGCCTGGCCAGGTGCACCTTAAGGAAATAACAAAAAAAAAATGTAATTTTATTCAAAGAATCCAACGTTAGGGTTGAATAGCCATACATCCATCCAAAGCTTGAGAAATTCGTTATCCCTTAGCTAGTTTGATTTCTCACTTTAACTTATCTTATCTTGCTTATTGCCAAAAAAGTGAAAAGATACTTTTAGCGTCAGCTTAAAAAAAAGATATGGAAAAGTGATTTGCTTAATAACTTTCCAAAATTGAAAGATATAAGTCATTTTGAAAATATATGTTCTAACATATTTTACACAGCACTTTAAAGGCATGTTTCTATATTTTAGAAAATCAACTTAAAGATATGAATTTAAAATGTAATCAATGCCCCTATTTCTTGTATAGGAACACGTTTTATCCGTAGATAAAACTCCCATGTTCGGCTACATACCTGGTTGACCTGGTGCTCCTGCATTTCCGGGTTGTCCTGGGTTACCATTGGCTCCTTGCTCACCTTCAAAGCAACATTATGAATTCATTAAAAAAAAAAAAACAGAGCATTTTATAATTAAGGGTATATATCAATCTTAAATATTATTACTTTGTTTAAATAAAAATTTGCAAAATTCATCGCCCTACTGTTTGAAAACCTGTTTTTACAGTACAACATACATTGTTATATTTATTATTAACTTTCTCACAGGCCTAAATAAAATAAGCATGTATATATTCTATTCTCAATTTTAATTTTATATAGAAGACTTCAAATTATGTCCCGACTTTCTTCTGCAAAATGACACCTTAATAAAACCTTAATAAAACACCAATAGAATTCAATTCTTATGAAATTTTGAACCAACCAAGCAGATATTCGCACCGTAATGCACAATGCTTTTAAGTGTTTGTCTCAAGACTCAACGTCAGGCTTTCAGTGTGAAAGTTTGTTTTTGTCTAAGAGATGTATCTTTATTTAAGCCTTGATGTTACATTGATTTCGTTATATTGATGGATTCTGTTTGTTTTTTTTTATAATGTCTTCACATATTTTTAGGTTAACACTAATTCTACACAATGATATGAGTTAATTACAGAAGTTCCATACCTGGCTGGCCTGGAGCGCCTCGGGGACCTTGTGGTCCTTGTGGTGAGTGTCCTGGTGGTCCTGGTGGTCCTAAAATCAAAATTAATCTGATAAAATAGTCGGCCTGATCGAGGAAATTATAAAAAAAAACAGTAATATTTTTTCCAAAAAATTTCCGAAAAAGATAAGTGTGTCTTTCAAAAAATAATGTATAGAGATAAAGCTTTGTTTGAAATCATTCTAATATGTTTAACGTATGTCCGTTATCGTGAGAATTTAGTTACACACGATTGCAAGAAGTTTGCAATGGTAATCTTTTTTAATGTACTGTATTTAAAATAACGTATACGGTTCTTGTAGATACCTTTTTTGTTAGAGCACAGTGACAACCATGATTGAGAAAAAAATAAGATAATTGGAAACTAATTCCAATGAAAAATTAAATAAATTCTTACCACTCTCTCCTTGGTCACCAGGTGGTCCGGCTGGTCCTGAGAAAAAAAAAAAAAAAATCAAGTAACTACTAATTATGGATTCGCATTATTATTTGAAAAAAATAATGTGACAAATGAGCTTCCTCGAATATTTACATTATTGGATTATTTTCAGAATTTCAAAGTGTATCTAGCTCTTCGGATAATGTTATAGGGAAAGTATTTATATTTGCAATGTTTACTATACTCATCATGCCGAAAGAAACTGTGGAATCGATAATTGATCATTAAAATTACACTCCTGTTACAAAGTTAATGCCTCACATATATTTTATTCAAAGTTTGGAAATCAAATGAGATATTTAACTTAATTGCACAATCATATCAAAGGCAAAATTTATCGTCTGTAATCTCTAACGAAGGATATATATTATGTCACGTGACGATTAGAACAAATCTGCAATGTATTTGATTGTACCATCATGGTATCCAAATATTTAAGGTTACACTAGTAAATAAATTGTAGTCTTAAACGGTTAGTTTGATTTTATGAACATATGAAGTCTCAAACTCAACACATAAAGTCTTGTTGAAAGTTAAGTTCAGTTTTTTGAAATTTTCTTGTTGCAAATATCGTACTGTTAAGACAGTTTGCTTGGAGTCAATTCGGTACTGTTCAGTACCTTTTCAGACAATTCAGTAGGCTGTTGTGTGTACAGAAAAACAACATCTACTGAACAGTCTATTAATGTATTGACTGCAACATAATTTTCTAATCAGTACTTAATTTACAGTGGTGGATAAGTCAGAAACTTGACTGAAAGACTTAACCTGACTTTATAATTTATTGTTCGGTTCAAATCAAAATAATCGTTTCTGTTCATTGTTTTACTGGTGTTATATAGTATTATATTGTTCCATGCCACCTAGCAAACAAACACAGTTATCGTCATTGCTCTTTGTTCACATTTAAGTATACATGCTGTGATAAAGATACGGGACGAAAAAGATATTTTTACCTCTTGGACCTTGTGGTCCGGGTGCTCCTGGTAGTGGGAATCCGCCGCCACCAGCTAAAATGACACAATATAACTGTTAACAATACCCTTATACATTTCAGTCAAATAGAATAATGTAGTCTTTCCAATTAGTTGTAAGAAAACTATAAAATTGTTTACTAACATAGAAGGAAGTATACCATTAACTGTTAAATATTATTTTTATGAATATTTACCGTCCTTGTCAGGTAGATGTTACATATTTGAATGCAAGTACGTATTTGAGGGATGAAATTGCGATCAACATGTGAAAATTGTGACAGCTGATCTGAAATAAATTAGTCAAATAATTTATTGATCGAATAACACAATGTTTTTCTGCCTCATTTCTACGTAGAATTTCGAGCTCCATGAAGACGGTCATGTCTTTATGCAATAATTGAAAAAAATGCATACCTGCAAACGCTCCTGCACTAGCACTAGCACCAGCTCCACCTGGTCCGCCAACTGCACCTGTACAACGGAAAAAACAAAACAATAAATTAACGAAATCAATTCCTTTTACCCTTTTTTAATGACTGCACCTACTGTTTATATTTTTCTGTAGTTTAAATGTATGATGTATAATACGATATATTTTTTTAGTAAAAAACCCCGATTGTTTTATTTGTTTAGAAAACATATAAAGCAGGTCTCGCCAAATTTTCCGTATGCTTCTGTATAAGTTACATGTTATATAAAAATCTCAATTGCATAAAGGTTATCGTTAAGAATGATCACAAAAACAACAAAACAGTGTAAAATACTACCCTTTGAAATCAGATTCAATATCCAGAACGCAATAATATATCATTATTGATTATTATGTTTATTTTCGAATAGTACATACTAGTTACATCCCCATGAAACAAGATTAAGCAAAATGAAATTACGCCTTGCTATAGGAATAGTTTCTGTTAAGGCTTAATCATAAAAAAAAAAAACTGTCTCAATGTTAATGTCTCAAATAAGCAGTAGTCTTATGTTCTGCGTTTTTGCATTTTTCACAGTGCATGTAATGAACAATATTTGTATAGAACTGTAATTATGACATTTACTAACCGCCGGTTCCAAATGCACCTGCACCACCACCAGGGCCGATGCCACCACCCAGTCCAAATAATCCTCCTACAATAGACAACAATCGTAACTCACAATGAACATTCACAATTAACAGTAATATGTCAACGTTGTACGAAAAAAAAAAAAAAAAAAAAAAATATAAAATGAAGTATCAACATTGTTCGGTAAACTTTATAATGATGTGTCAATAATGTTCGGTAAAATTGTTCAATGATGAATCAATATTGTATGGTAAAAAGAAACAGTGACGTTTAAGTATTACTATTGTACGAAAACCTATATAATGATGTAGAAACAATTTACGGTAAAAGTGATGCATCAATGCTGCACGGTAAAACTTTATCATGATGTAACAATATTGTTCCATAAACTATACACTGAATGTATCAAAATTGTACGGTAACACTATTGAATGATGTATCAAATTCGTACTGTGAAAAACAGTGGTGTATTACCATTGTAATGCAACACTATACAGTGATGTGATAACGTTGTACGGTTACTGGCAAGATTATACAGTGATGTATCAACACTGTACGTTACGGCTAAAAGAGAGGCGAAGGATACCAAAGGTACTTCAAACTCATAAGTCGTAAAACGATACAATAATGAACCAATAGTGTACGGTTAAGATATAAAATTTTGTATTAATGTTTAAAATTATAATTTAGTAGGAGGACCTTGATTTTGAACCACGTGTTAGTGTAAGGGCTACATAGACTTATCACTCAAATTTATTAGTTTATAAATTTTAATATTTTCTCTTTGAGAAAAACTGAACTGCTTCCATTTCCCTCTATGTGTTTGATGTTTGGTAATTTAGTTTTAAATGAATTTTTAGTAACAATTCATTAAAAAGTTATTTGACTGAAAACTGGGTTACATTTGAATATTTTTCTATGGAATTCCTGGCGAATTCTACCTATTATCTTTAAGCGTGTGCTTTCAGTCCTTATATTTTCTTTCTTTGTTATCTAATAGTACTTTTAATTTTTTAGTAAATTTGTGTATATCCATTTAGTGTGCGTTTTTTAAAAAAAAAGGTATTGAATATTTACCAGGTCCGCCTCCAAGTCCTCCAGGTCCTCCTCCAAGTCCGCCAGGTCCTCCTCCAAGTCCGCCAGGTCCAAGTCCTCCTCCAAGTCCGCCAGGTCCAAGTCCTCCTCCAAGTCCGCCAGGTCCTCCTCCTAAACCACCAAGACCGCCAAAACCACCAACGCCTCCTCCTGTAAGTATACAACATTGTTTAAAAATAAGATAAATTGTGAGGATTTGGATGTGCGTTTCGATGTTTCTGCATTTCTAATTTTGTTAATCGTTATTTTTGGTTATAAAATTCCTCACACGCCAGCGCCACTATTTGCTTAAATACCAGGAGCACATGTTGAAGGGTTCGTTTTGCTCAGACTTTAGTGTTTTTTCGACTTTTTTCTTTTTAAAAAACCCCTTTGTCTCTTTTGTATTAATTTTACCAACACATTGCGTAATAGGATTAAACCTGGATTAACGGTTGAAAGGTCTGTATTATATAAATAACACATAATTGAGAGGGTGATAGAGCAGATTGTTACTCCGAGAAAACATTGTCAACTAAGGCGAAGCCAAGGTTGACAATGTCTTTAAGAGGGGTAACAATCTGCTCTATCACCCTCTCAGATATGTGTTATTTAATTTATTATACTGCATGTTCTATTATTACTGTCCATTAAATTTTAATTTCAAAGTAATAAACTATGACGTCTTGTACATAACAATCATCCGTATTTATTAAAGCGCACACTTGAGCAAGCGTCTCCGCGAAGGGTAATTGAGTATTTGCCATGGGATAGAGTAAATTGTCTCCCTCGTATTAACCAATCAAAATCTGGCATTTTGACATGAAGTATAATAAATAAATTTAACGTACTTACCTAAAGCACTGGCAACGGCGGCGGCATGGGCACGTGCTGCTGCACTTCCTCCTCCGCCTAATAGAAAGAAAATTAATATGTAAGAGTAAGAGGTAGTACTAATAGTAGATTAAATTTCACAAACATTAAAAATCAAAACAGTTATGAGATATGTATGTTGATTTGATGGTTCTCCTTAATGAACCCTGTAATTTTAAATAAACTTCTTTTTACTAAGATCTATAAAAACATTTAAAAAATTTTAAACTTTCTATAATTAGCATAAACGTACCTAGAGCACGTGCAGCGGCTGCGGCACGGGCTGCTGCTGAAGCACTTCCTCCACCACCTCCACCTTGAAATATAATAATTCAAATATCATTCTAACAATGTAAAACATTTTCCCATTAAAACGATAAAGATTGTATAAAGAATGAACTATTATTCTAACAATTTCATAATGTTACCATTAAAAATATAATGTTTCAAACATAGATCTAATAGGGCAAAACATTTTACCATTAAAATTATAAAGATAGAACTATTATTCTTACGATTTTAAAATTTTACCTCAACACATATTATCATTCAAATATCATTCTAATAAACATACCTAGAGCACGTGCAGCGGCTGCGGCACGGGCTGCTGCAGAAGCACTTCCTCCTCCTCCACCACCACCTTGAAATATAATAATTCAAATATCATTCTCACAATGTCAATCATTTTTCCGTTAAAACTATAAAATGTGTATCAAGATTGAACTATTATTTATTAACAATTTCAAAATGTTACCATTAACAATGTAATGTTTCATAGGGCAACAATTTCACCATTAAAATTATAAAGATTGAACTATTGTTCTTACGATTTTAAAATGTTACCATAACAAATATTATGATTCAAATATCATTCTAATAAACATACCTAGAGCATGTGCAACGGCTGCGGCATGGGCTGCTGCTGAAGCACTTCCTCCACCACCACCTTGAAATATAATAATTCAAATATCATTATAATATTGTCAAACATTTTCCGTTAAAATTATAAAGACTGTATAAAGATTGAAATATTATTCTAACAATTTTAAAATGTCACCAATAAAAATATAATGAGTCAAATATAATCATAATAGGGCAAACATTTTACCATTAAAATTAAAAGATTGAACTACTATTGTATCAATTTCAAAATGTTACCATTAAAATATAATGATCCAATCATAATTCTTATAGGGCAAGTATTATTTCATTTAAATTATAAAGATCGAACTATTATTCTTACGATGTTAAAATGTTACCACAACAAATATTATGAATGAAATATAATTATAATAAAGCAAACATTTTAGCAATAAAATTATAAAGATTGAACTATTTTTATACAATTTCAAAATGTTACCATTAAAATATAAATTTGAAATATAATATTTGCAACGTATGTTTCCGATATCTGCGGTTGAAATGTCCCACGTAAACCATAATTATAATAGGCATAGAATAGTACAAAACTAAAGATATAATAGAATTCTAAAGATTTTAGTCGTCACATGTTAGTTTTTGAAATGTTGTTTTTGAAAAATTGATCTACTTATGTGTTTCATACAAAATGACATCACTCTATCATAAAGAATCGACTCTTTTTTACAGCATGTTATATAAATATCGTTAATATTGAGTATATATTTTGCATGCTTTAAGTAAAGTCAGAGCAATATATTCCCTTTCTTCTTGTAGTGAATTCACAGCTATATATCAACCTAAAGGACCACATAATGCATTATTCAATTACTTTTTCTCCACTATTTATATAGATATATATTCAAGCTGCTTAACAGTACTTGATTGACTGAAAGCAAAATATCTGAATAGTACTGAATTTACAACAAGATAATATATTGACAATACATTAAATTCTTCACATTATTTGACATTTTAATGTTTAATCGTCCAGATGATATAGAGAACATAATTGCAGTTAAAGACCCATTCGATAGACTAGTATACCATATGAGCAAGGATAGCAGTGCAACGCATGTTTGCAAATACAGCTTATTAGCAACTCTTTACGCTAAGCTAGTGAAATAAACCATCAAGAGTTAATTCAAAATGCTCTCTTGACAGTATGAAACTCATTACCTCCGTGTCCGTGTCCACCGCCATGACCTCCATGACCTCCGTGGCCGTTAAAGAAATCTGTAAGAATGAGGGATCGTATAGAAATGTTTTTCGAATAGAAATAAAAAAAAAAGATTAACAGTTGATTTGACTAAGTCCTGGAGCTAATGATTTATGAAAGTGCACGACGAAAACGAAGTGATAATAAATCTGAAAATCTGACTTAGCAAAATGAATTTAACAGGTTAACAGTAGGGAAAAGAGATAAATGTTGAGTGCAGGAAGAATTTTTCTCTTGGAAAAGGCCATATAAGGACTCCTCAAATCTTGTTTCAAAAGAGGTCGGCACTGTACTACATATTGTACTACGAAGATAAACGCATAATGTAAGACACAAAGTAAATGTTGACAATTACATATATTTTGTTTGATCAAACTTTCAATGTACTTGTATTATCCTTTTAAAAAATCATTATAAAATACATTTAAAAGAACACGAATAGTTCAGATTGTTATCGCGTAGTTTCGTAAAGGTCAAGGTCATCGAAATTACTCGACAAACTGTTAAAAAACAAAAGATTTTTCTTACAACAAGGTTGATTTTAATATAATTATTTTCTGAATGTTTTTAGAAAAAAAAAAACTTTTAGGAAAACCGAGATAAGATTAATAAGGAAGTACATATATTGTATGCACATGCGCATAAAAAATTATTTGTATGGTTTCGTGGCCATAAATAGTGCGCGCAAAATATTAAATTATATATAGCATGCACAGACTATCATAATGTGCAAACAAAAGGATAATATTTCGCAAATGTTTTTCTAACCAAAACATTATGTTGGTATTTTAAATAAAGTAATTTTTTATTTAGGCAAGACGTCTAAAAATTTTGTTCGGTATATTCAGTGTACTGATATAACGTTAGACAACATACGTCGTTAAATAATGCAACATTGAAAAACAATCTTTTATACAAAAAAGCTTAAATTCTGTTCAGCGAATTAATATACCAGTATACATGATTGCATATATTAATACGAAAGAAGTTTCTTCGTAATCAACAAAATAGAAATGTTAGTGAACTTTAGAGCATGTCTTTCATATGTTAAAATACAATCCGATTTGCATTACATGATATTTGTCACTCACATGCTATTAATTATTTATCCTTTTTGTTCCTATAGAATTTTGTACGATTACATGTAAATATATAGTCCCTTAAAATTAATCATAGTTTAACCTCACACAGTGTTATGATGCCTGCATGTGTTTTGCGCTAATACAACGTTATTAAATTACCATCCTATTTGCTGCAATTTGCATAATATGAATTCATGTAATACGTGTTCATGCATCATATACGATATATAAATATATATGGATATAGTGTAATATATTGTTTTCTAGATGGTAGCTATGTATGATATAGTTCGATATATATATATACATATATATGTGGTTTTTATTTCTATACCTCCTCCAGAAACAAGTTCTACACCGGGCGATATTTCTGTAACTGGGTAATAATATCAATAATAGAATAGGATAGAATTTTCAACTTCAACATTAGTTTCCTGACAAATGTATTTATTTCATTATAATTGTATTTTTAACGTTATAAGTATATAATTGACGGCACAAATGTATCTGTTACGTCATGATAGCATATGTTGCGTCATAAGTGTAATTCTTCATATTTATGATAAGAGATAATATAATTTCAATGTTAATTTTGCATTTACAAAAAATATTATGCATCACCAATTTAAATAAAACTTGACATATTTTTCATTCGTTAATTTTGATAAAACGCTTGCAATATGAAGTTTGGTAGTAAAAACCAAATATTTAACATTTGATACAATATCAAAGAGATTGAGAGGACATATAAAACAAACATATAGTAAAGCCCACTATGAAAAAGACGATTAAATTTTAACGTACCTCCACCACCACCGTATCCTAAAATATAGGAATGTAAATATATAAACTTATTTTTCTTTTGTTTAATACTTTAAGTAATACATTATTTTTATCTTTGGAAAAATTAAAATCTGATTGAAAAAGTTGCTGATCAATTAAATAATTCAGTTTAATTCATTAAATTTTTTGAGAAAATCAATTAAGTCATTGCATCTATTTTTCAACGATTAATTTAAAAGATAATAACTTACCGGGTTTGCCATATCCTGTTGAAAAACAAAACAAAATAACAGTTGTTAAACAGGTGTATCTAACATGTCATGTATATGATAAGCTATGCTGTACGTGGTTTTTCTCAATATATGATAAATGCTAAACTTTTATTTATATTCGAATAAATCCTTTATAAAACACGGTGCATTTTGACATCTTGTTTCCGACTCTCATTGTTGTTACTCACCTTGGAGTAGTCTAATAATTACTCAATTTCAGATAACAATATGTGATGACATTAGGGACCAAATAAGGTAGCATAATAATATTTTCTGTCACTCAATAAACCTTCTGATATTAAAACCCTTACATTCATTTTGAACGGAGTAAAATAATGCAGTTTATTTTCGACCATCCAAATTCCTAAATTTATCTATTCCAATTTTCAGTATGATACTTAGCCAAACTTTAAGCATTTGCTTGGCGATAAATCATTTGAATATTTCTTTTCTGTACATATTATTTGATTTGAATGATAAAAATGTTTACGCAAATGATCATATTCAACGGGTATATAATAGGAAAGATTTCGAATACTTATTTGTCTTGCGAAGAAAACAATGGTTCTAATTAAATACTATTGAAAAAGGAAATAAAATTTCTTGGCAACAAAACTTCACGTTTTCAGGTTAATATTTCATATAGATATAGGAAGATGTGGTGTGAGTGCCAATGAGACAACTCTCCATCAAATAACAATTTATAAAAGTAAACCATTATAGGTCAATGTACGGCCTTCAACACGGAGCCTTGGCTCACACGAACAGTAAGCTATAAAGGGCCCCAAAAATTACTATGTAAAACCATTCAAACGGGAAAACCAACGGTCTAATCTATATAAAACGAGAAACGAGAAACACTATATGTTTATTATAAATTTCTTTGATGTTATGCAAAAAAGCCTTACAGTACTGTTCAACAGCCCCGGCCCTTCCATCACCATATGAAAAATTGATAGAATTAATGAAGATTAATCTTTTATGGATTGATGATTAACGAAAACAAAATTGCAAATAAAAAAATACTAGATTTTTGAGAGTTTGATCATTTTTAGTTTGTAATGGTCTTTTGTATATTGACAAAGTAAAGGTGGTTAACGTTCTTTATATACATATATTACACCAGACTAGAGAATATTACTACAATTTATTCGATCTTTACAGTAGTTATAAAAACAAAATTAGAAAGGATAAACAAAATTCAATACTTGATCACGTGGACTAATTCGCATTTGCATAAATGCGTGTTAGCTTCCAGATGTGAAATAAACGATTATTTAAATTACAATTTAAGGAAGATTAGATGTTGAAAGTTGAACCAATTGTAAATAATAAGTAGAATAAACGAGGTTTTAAATGGATATTTTGAAATGTGAATTAACTATTTTTTTAAGACTGGAAACATTACATTAAAGCTATGAAATCAATAAGAAATATACATTTAATTACTTGCAGATGCCAAGATGAAAGGGCTTTTAAAGTTTAAAAAGACAACGATTAAATTTAACTGGATTTTCAAATACGTATATAGTAGTTGCACATTTTATATATTTCTTCATATAACTTGTAATATACTTTCCGAATTTTTTCACCAAAGATAACTATTTTGTTAAGGTCTATTTTAACAATTTGAATTAAAAGTAATCATTTGAAAAAAAAAATCTAGTATATGCTATCTATTTAATCGGAAAATAATTATTGATTAGTAATAATCCATTAGATCATTGAATTAATCCGGATTAATATATCGGGACAATTCAGTGAAGCACTTAACGTTGATGACTGATATGACAGTGTACCAATACCAGGCTTACCTTACTTTATAGAATATAGCAAAATCTGAAATTCCAAAAATATCATGATCTTACCGATGCTCCCGGCTAGTCCTGTGCGGGCGATAGCCGCTACTAGGAACACAGTCAGGAAATTATGGACCATTGTTCTGGTGTTCTTGTACGTATAATATTTTACAACTATCGCTTTTATACTTCGGTATGGTCACATGTTCTACTAAGAGCGTACAAATTGACTGCGTCTACAGTTAAGCAAAGAAGGGGGACATTTGGGACAGGTCTTAAACAACATTTTTAAACTCGCTATTTCTTACTGATATTGATACAGCACCTTCATTGGTTCAAAACAAGTCCGGAAATATCTAGAAGTTGCCAAATTTTAGCCAAATTATGATTGAAATTTATTTTATTTTAATTTGGTAACAAAATGTTAACCCAATCAATCCCTCACCGCGGCTTCTGATTATTAGGAATCACTTATTCATTTTTGCAACAGTTGGGAACAGAAATATATGTAAGATTTCTGCATAATTTAAGCCTAAGCTGCTATTCGGTGTTAGAAAAGATTTGTCGTAACTTGATTAATAATTGTTCACTTTTGTAGAAAACATTTAATTCATACAAAGTAGTTTAATAGGTCTATAATAAGGAGATACTTAAAATTGCTACATACTTGGCTTTTACAACTTTTTTAGATTCTTATAAACGAAATACTTGTTAAAAATAAGTGTTGTTTGTAATGCATTTTATGCTTTGCACTAACATTTTAAATGAAGTGGGACTGCAACCTGTCCTTGTAGAGGTAACTTTGCCATGCAGTTATAAATTTTAGTACGCTACACATTTATATTAAGTGCAGTTAAACAAATTTATATTCATTATGTGATTATTTTCAACTTTGAATTTTTAATCTCAGGAAGGACGATTAATATCTAATCAGTCAATCTTTAGTTTTCTATGTTGTGTTTTGTAGACTGTTGTTTGTTTTAATGTCGTATTATGACGCCATCACGAGTTGGTTGACCGCTATGGAATATCCGTTTCACAGATGACAGCGGATATGTTCCAATTGTCGTAACTACAATCCCGTCTCCTCCTGGGTGTAACCTACCGAGTTAGACTTATTACCTGGTTTGTAATAACATGAGCAACACGACGGGTGCCACATGTGGAGCAGGATCTGCTTACCCTTCCGGATCACCTGAGATCACCCCCAGTTTTTGATGGGGTTTGTGTTGCTCAGTCTTTGGGTTTCTATGTTGTGTTTTGTGTACGGTTTCTCTGTTCGTCTTTTTCTTTTTTAGCCATTGCGTTGTCAGTTTGTTTTTGACTTGTGGGTTTGAATGTCCCTTTGGTATTTTTCGCCTCTCTTTCATTCTTTTACAATGGCGTTGTTAGTTTATCCTTGACCTATGAGTTTAAGTATTCCTTTGGTATCATTTGCCTCTCTGTTAATTAGCTTATACACCATTTACAATGATAATTGACAAGTAATAAAGAAAAACAAAACGACAGACTTTGGTTTTTAATAGAGATATTCAGGTTTATCTTAGGCGAACAACTTAACCAAATCATGACATGGAATTTTCAGCGGTACTTTTTCGTAGTATAACAAAGATAACTTTCATACATATATCTAAAATCTTTCAAATAAACCTGTTGTCGGTTGAAAGGTATAACATATTGACAATGTCTCAATCTGAATCTTTCTTTGTTGCTATTAGTATAATATCATTATTCTTTATTTCGGATAGCGAGATTTTTACGATGTTCCTTCAATATTTCCTACAATAGTTATTAACTACTATATGAAATCACTTTAATAATTTCGTGTTTCCGAAGCGCTTTTTGGGATTTACCTTCGTCGGGAATGTTCAAACCAAATCTTATGAAAACCAATGATGTATTAGACCACACACGTGAAGAGCTATTTGACCAACAGGGACCTAAACAAAACCAAATTAATATAAGGTAAAATTTGCATGAGAATTTGGAACCTTAATTCAAACACGCTCAAGTAAAATGGTGAAGTCGGATATACATTTAGATATTAGAAATGCTTACAAGAGTTTCTTTAATTCCATCTGCTCAAAAAAAAAAAAAAAAAAAAAAAAAAAAAAAAAAAAACCAAAACTGTTGTGCCCAAATGCTCCAGTAGGTGTTATACCCTGAATTAAGAAATCGTCTACATAGAAAATGAAAGGATATGGAGTAAATGTACATGGGACAAAATCGCACACAATACATAGAAAACATAGAAAATTATCAATGAACAGGGCTTTTATTCCTGTTCTTCATCTTGACAGTTGATGTAGGGTCTTCAACAATGAACAAATCATTCATACCCTACAACAAGGTCAAGACGGCCCCTAGCGTCGACTTTATTGGTAGTATTGATTAAAATGAAGTAATTTTGAAAGATATCGATCGCCACTAAAATATGCCTTGAAGTTACACATGTCGGGAGCGGTCATTGAATTACATAATTTATAATTACGGGCGAGGTCTTTGAACATATATTTGTCATACATTGCCCAACAAAGACCAATAATTTCGAAACAAAAATGATAGACAGCACTAAACAACATCAGCACGGGCACATCGAAATATTTGTAACAAAACCTAGCAGTTTAAAATAGTATGAAAGGGTAATATACAAAACAGATGACCAGACCAGTATTTTGAAGAAATTTAACCAAACATGAAATTTTTCGGTGTATTAATATGAGAAATTCTCACATGAACAAGCACACCATAACTGTAAATATTATAAGAGCATACACCTCAAGCACGGGAAAACGTTCTACTGCCTCCACACAGCACTAGAGACAAACTCTAGAATCAATAGAAAATGAAAGGATATGGAGTAAATGTACATGGGACAAAATCGCACACAATACATAGAAAACATAGAAAATTATCAATGAACAGGGCTTTTATTCCTGTTCTTCATCTTGACAGTTGATGTAGGGTCTTCAACAATGAACAAATCATTCATACCCTACAACAAGGTCAAGACGGCCCCTAGCGTCGACTTAAGCGGTACTATTGATAAAAATAAAGTAATTTTGAAAGATATCGATCGCCGCTAAAATATGCCTTGAAGTTACACATGTCGGGAGCGGTCAATGAATTACATAATTTATAATTACGGGCGAGGTCTTTGAACATATATTTGTCATACATTGCCCAACAAAAGACCAATAATTTCGTAACAACAAATGATAGACAATACATATAAAACTAAACAACAAACGATAGACAGCACGGGGCACATCGAAATATTTGTAAGAAAACCTAGCAGTTTAAAATAGTATGAAAGGGCAATATACAAAACAGATGACCAGACCAGTATTTTGAAGAATTTTAACCAAACATGAAATTTTGACGGTGTATTAATATGAGAAATTCTCACATGAACAAGCACACCATAACTATAAATATTATAAGAGTATACACCTCAAGCACGGGAAAACGTTCTACTGCCTCCACACAGCACTAGAGACAAACTCTAGAATCAATAGAAAATGAAAAGATATGGAGTAAATGTACATGGGACAAAATCGCACACAATACATAGAAAACATAGAAAATTATCAATGAACAGGGCTTTTATTCCTGTTCTTCATCTTGACAGTTGATGTAGGGTCTTCAACAATGAACAAAATCATTCCTACCCTACAACAAGGTCAAGACGGCCCCTAGCGTCGACTTAAGCGGTACTATTGATAAAAATAAAGTAATTTTGAAAGATATCGATCGCCGCTAAAATATGCCTTGAAGTTACACATGTCGGGAGCGGTCAATGAATTACATAATTTATAATTACGGGCGATGTCTTTGAACATGTTGATTCTTGTGCCAACAGACAAGGAATTGCCTACCCTTCCTGATTCTTAATGCTTATTCTAAAATTTCTTGTGTAGTGTTCTTTGAACTTATGTTTCTGTGTTTAGCCATTGTCTTTTAATGATGGTCTGTTTTTCACCGACTTGTTGTCCTCTGGGAAACATTTTCCCTTCGTTGTTTTAGATGGAGAAAAACCTTATTTTGCGAAAAACAACACTTATTTCAAAGTCAAATATATAACATTGTACATTTTCAAAATTCTGCTACTTTTAGGCAATTATACGTTTGTTGAATCCAGTGAATGTTTAGTCCTTAAAATAATCCGTATTCAATGGGTTTTCAAATATGTATTTTGTCAGCTTAATTGTTGTTTTGAGCTGATACAGAACACACGTATAAAAGACAACAATAACTTAATTAAGGAAACTCGTTTGGTATATTTCACCTACGGATATACAGTAACTTTAACGGTACTAATTTCACTGTATCAGTGTTGCTCGAGGACAAAATATTTGAAAATCCAAATCTTATTAAAAATTGAAGAGCTGATAAACCAAAAAGGAAAACAAAAAAACTTCTAACCAAGCCGGGCAAACATATTCACAACGGTCTTTCACTCAATGATTAGATATTTTGAAGTGCTTTTTCGGAAACGACTCATAAATCAACAAATCTATTTTCCACTTATTTAAAGTCTACGCAAATCCGAGCTCATTCACTTTCATGCGTTATTTGATATACTTTCAATAAGTCGAAAGGAAACAAGAGCGAACAACTTGTGTGCTATTTAAAATGCAAAACTTTTAAAATTCTTCAATCCTTTCAAAAATGTTATTTGTTAAAGAGAAATGGATATAATGATATTGTATGAACATGTGAAGGATTTAATTAGATTGATTTATGTTACTTTTTGATTTTTTAATTCAATTGGCAAAGACGTGACTTTTTCATATCTATACGATAAATGTTAAATATGAAGATGGTTCATATCTATGTTTTCTACTCTTTGGTCGAGTTGTTGTCTCTTTGACACATTTCCCGTTTCAATTCTCTATTCTTTTGCATATTATTGTAATTAGACTATACGCTGCTTGTTATTTAGTAATTGTAGACTGATTTTTGTCTTTTCGTCAGTTTTCCCCTTTCGGCTATGATATTGTCTATTGTTTTATGACTATTTATATTTTGACTACCTCGATTTATTATTATAGGAGGGTCTAGATTGGGGTCCTTCATTTCTGTATTCTTTAATTTTTTAGGGCATTTTTCTCTATTCTCTATACTTTTTGCCCAATATTTTCTATTTTTATATTTTACCACCTCATTATTCTGTATTCTTTATTTTTTTGGTCCATTTTTCTCTCTTCTTTACATTTTTTGCCCATTATTCCCAATTCTGCTAACCCCCATCCACACCCTCTTATATTTTACTAAGAAATCTAAAATATATAGAAACAAGTAGGCGGGTGATATATAGATAGTGCATATTTAATAATGTATACCTCCTTAACTTTGAATATTTGGGTTTTACCGTTCAAGAAAAGAGCTCCTGAAACATGAAATTTTCAAGTTGTAATTTTCTTTTTCGAAACATATAGAATGACTATGTTGTTATTTCCCATATTTTCATAACGAAATCCAAGTTGAAAAAGAAGAGGCAGGTATTTAAAAATGGTGTATATTCACAGAACATATAACCTGACATCAGCATGTAAACGTTCCATTTCAATGCAAATTCAAGCAAACATTATATGTTTAGGACGATTATATATAAGATTATTATGCGATACGTTTGATAACAAACATTTGAAGAAGAGACAAATCTTGTTAAAATGCGGGTCACCTGGTTCATATGCATATATTCACATTCAAATTATATACACACGGAATCAAATGACGTAGTATTTAATATTAGTTTAAAATAAAGCTACCAATAACAAAGGGTGGAGGAGAATAAAGCTTTTATTTGTGCTACAGAGGTTAGTCGATGAATAAAAGATACATATTCGTGGAGAAAACTGAATACGGAAACAAACAGTGTATAATTGATCAGCTTGACAATGGATCTGTTACGATTTCTATCTGGACTGCGCTCTGGTGTACAACGATCACAGCAAGTCCCGAAAAAGAGGTCAAATGTTTAGAACAATTTCTGAGTAAGAAAAATACTGTCGAGGTTTATCATTAAAAATGGACATTTAGCAGAGTTAAAATAGTTTTCGAACTACTTAACTCTTTCCAAATTTCAGGCAAATAAAATATAACTCGAGGTTATTTATCAATATAGGTTATCATGCACTACGTTTGGTTACAACAATTTGACAAAGATGCAAATATATATAATATGCGGATGTCAGATTCTTAGGCATACAGCTACTCCAAACATTATTTCAATTTAGGTCATATTTTTTGCGAAGCATTGCTTTTGTTAAACTTATGTTCAATTGAACGAGTTGTGGATTATCTAATTTTTCTCCAAAATAGAATTTAACAGTCATCTTCCCATTTTTAGCATTAAAATAGCCTCTGCTCCATCGCATAGAGTTTACTCTTGGTTAATACGTTACGTTCGTGCATATTCACACTATACGGACTTCATTAACATGGGTCTGATCCTTACTCATAAATTGCTCCGTGACAGTTATGAGGAAGAATTACTGGAATCGACACTTCATAAAGTTTACGGTCACCAACACGAATCAGTTGATATGAGATGAAACATCAAAAGTTAAACAAAATACCTTATATATAAATCAACATGACAGTTATGAGGAAGAATTACTGGAATCGACACTTTATAAAGTTTACGGTCACCAACACGAATCAGTCGATATGAGGTGTCAGTGTCTCATCTTACTAGCGTCATGTTTTCACGGTCTTAGATATCGTTAGATAAAGTATAGTCGTCTGATCTGTACTTTTCCAGATTTTGTTCTCTTCTTGGTTGTAAGATTTTGACTGAGTGTGAATTCGTATGGTGGGTGATGCCTGCACAGCAGGAGACGCGTAACCTGTCTTCCGAATCGATTTGTAAAATTTTAAATTGGAAAACTAATGTCGCATTTATTTGTCTTAATAAGATTTGTTTGATCCTGGAAATATTTTTAATTTGAAACAATGTACACGTGGACAACCAGGCTACACAAAATTATAAAAAAATGGTAGGAAAATCGGTCATTGTCCCTGTTTTCTCACACAGAATTAAACATTTGATAAACAACTTATATATAACAAATATTTACAACACAAGTGAATGCTTAAAATACATTCATAGTCATAAACAAACCTATTTCTAATGAAGGATAAAAGCTTTATCAATAGTAAAGTTGTTTCGTTACTGAAGTGTACATAGGACATGTAAAAGGAAACGTTTTTAAAAATACATTTCTGTTATTACCAAAGCAAAATTATTTAAGAATGGGCACAATTGCAACGATTTTAAATTCATTATTTTATCCCATCTTGATATTGTGATTATTTGTTTCTCGATTTTCATTTAACTATTGTTAATACATAAACATTCTGTTATGGGGAACTAGTCTCATTTTCTATTGCAACCTTCTTACCAATGTCTGTTTATAGAATTGTAAAGCATTCGAAAGACGAAAGTTTCGCCCTGCAGAGACGAATGACCTTGGCCAGATTCATCAGAAATTTTTGGAATGTTTTTATTTCAAAGGTTTTTTAATTTTGCTATTGATTTGGACTTTCAACTACTTTTGTTCGAACGCCACTTTTGAGTTTTACGTAGACGGAACGCGCATCTTGCGTATTAAATTATAATCCTGCTGTCTTTGATTACCTTTTACCATCTGATATGTTACGTTTAATTATTCTGGTAGTGATTTCTTTTAAGAAAAATGTCTGTCTTCAAAACTGTACTTCCATAGCAATGGTTTTTAAACTGAAAGTCCTAATCACCACAAGTCATATCAATTTGAATGCCAGAGGGTTGGAAATCTGACATAAATACGACATCCTGTAAAGGAGACGCAACAACACATAACGCTGTTTCTATTGAGGAAGGCTCATTATCCTAAAACGCATTAAACAAGTTATCATTTTTTTTTTAAATTGGTTTGATAATTAAGTTGATTTACTAATATTTCACAATTTCTGAAGTAATGCTTGTGCAAATAGGAATGCAAATTCCTTTACAGATATAGTATTGTTGTAACCTATTACATTTGTTACTCTGTGGGGATCGGGTAACACATGTTGATTTATATATAAGGTATTTTGTTTAACTTTTGATGTTTTAAGTAAAGTACATAAAGTGTCTAAACAAGCTCAGATAAATATGCACAATTATCAAACAATATAGCTACGATGAACTATAACAGTTCCCAACGAAAAAAAAATATATTTATATATATATATATATATATATATATATATACATATGTTAAATAGAATAATGGAATGTAGGAATGAAACGAGAAAGAATTCAGTGGTTGTCGTGCATAGCTGTATATTATCTTTGCTTTTTGTCTATTGTTTTGTACATAAATCAGACCATTAGTTATTGGTTTTAATTGATTTATATTTGTCAATTCGGAACCGTTTATAGCTTGCTCTGCGGTATGAGTTTCCTCATTCTTGAAGGCTGTATGATAACATAGAGTTGTTAACCTCTAAGTCATTTGTTCCCTGGTGGGAAGTCGTCTCATACCACACCCCTTTGTGTTTATAACTAGTATATAAATCCGACAAATATGGATACATAAAAAAGAAAAATATTATTTCAGAAAGAATGCAAACAATATATTATTTTCCGTTGTCATCAAAATAAAACATATCTCATATTTTATTGAAATTCGAAAAAGGAGAAATATCAACTTTCTTTATGTTTCTTTCTTTGATACTGAAAAATTGTATCGTAACAACGCCCATGCAGTCAAGTACAGTCTGCAAGCTCCAATCAGATGTGTTGCCAATTTAAGGAAAACTGCTAAGCTAAAATCTATGGCATTACATAGATAATTGATAATTTGTTCAACTAACGTAAAATTGTATCCATATTTAATAAGATAAATGCTTTCCATGATAATACGATTAAAATCTGGTAGCTGTTTACGAGAAAATAAAGAGTGTGAATGTTCGGAAACGTGGAAGTATGTAAAAAAGGACGAATAAAACGAAGATTTAATATTACTACTCTCTCTTAGCTTCAAAACTATAATAAGTATGTCATTTTTGTCGGAAGTTATCTTCCCTGGTTGAAAGTATTAAAAATATTAAACTTTTTAAATATGTATCTGTTAACGAGAAATTAGGAGTGCGAATGTTCGGAAACTTGAAAGTATGTAAAAAGGGACGAAAAAAATATAAATATAACTACTCTATCTTAACTTTCAAACTATACCCAGTATATCTTTTCTATCAGGAATTATTCTGTGTTACAAAGCATTACAAATGAAAAGCTTTTATATTGATATATACAATTTCATTCTAAGTAAATCGTCATTTAATACGAAACAAAGTATCATTTAAGATAATTTATGACATTTGATTAACTTCCTAACACGAAAAACCGTTGTCTATAAATTGAGATGTAGAGTATACAATTGTATCTTAATTAGATAGCAAGCATACAACAGAGAATATCCAAGATAATTACCCAGAGGTTTATGTAATAATTTTTCGTCTGATTTATGAATAGTATTTCAAAGCTATTTTATTGTATCAATAGTATGAAAAGAGTACTGATAATATTTATGCGTTGACTGTTAAAGTAGTGATAGTGGCGTAAATATACTCATGGGAAAAAATGAACAAAAAAAATGTGACAGACGGAGAATCTCAGATTTAGCCACTGACTAGTACATTTGGAGACATACTTTTCTATATGCATCAATCAATTAACTAATAAACAGATACACACTTGCTATTTCAATATTACCAAAATGTTCACTACATATATACATGTTATGTCAGTATTTCATACGAATACAAACGCATGATATATAGTTATAATTTACGACGGATTAGGGCTACTTAATTACAAGAGTGCACACGCTGAAATGTCTCGCCTTCTTTACTAATCAATGATATTATGTTGATAGTCTTAAATATAAAGGTTTATTACAACTGTCACATAAACTTAACTTTAACCAAGAAAACTAAACATTGACCAATGAACCATGAAAATGAGGTCAAGGTCAGATGAACCATGCCAGGCAGGCATGTACAGCTAATCATTCTTCCTCACAACAAATATAGTTGACCTACTTGACCACCAAAACTTAACCTTGTTCACTGATCCATGAAATGAGGTCAAGATCAAGTGAAAACTGTCTGACGGGCATGAGGACCTTGCAAGGTACGCACATACCAAATAAAGGCATCATACTACTTATAATAAGAAAGAATTTTACATTACAAAAAATGTTAACTTTTTCTTCAAGTAGTCACTGAACCATGAAAATGAGGTCAAGGACATTGGACATGTGACTGACGGAAACTTCGTAACATGAGGCATCCATATACAAAGTATGAAGCATCCAGATCTTCCACCTTCTAAAATATAAAGCTTTTAAAAAGTTAGCTAACGCCGCCGCCGCCGCCGCCGGATCACTATCCCTATGTCGAGCTTTCTGCGACAAAAGTCGCAGGCTCGACAAAAATGGGGAAAATGTTTCAATTCTCAATTCTAAATGAGTATCAGCATGGTTCAAAATCGTTGTTTCTTCCCTTCTGAGTGATTAAAAATACTCAGGTTTTTTAGCTTGTTCTGCATACTTAAACTAAGGATGAGCCATAATCAGAATTACACTGTTCTACATGTTCCGTTTACTAATTAAAAGGTGCTTTTAAATAAAATACTTAAAATCGATACATGTATTTGACTTCTAAAACGCTTTGGCCCGAACATATGTGTTGAGGAACCCCCCATTATATATGCAGATGTTTGTACCTTCTATTTTAAGTCCTTTTTGATAACACAGCTCTTCAACGGTTTCGGTTCTTATGCATCCTTGGTTTTCAAATAATTGCTTTTAAGCGTTACTGATAAAGGTAAATCAAGATAAGTGTTTCGAACGCAAGAAACTTATAAAGTGTTGTTTTCATATTTTATGTATAGCAACACTGTTTAAAGATTTACGGTTAGGACTAGTTTGGTACAGAAAAGTTAAGGCCGAATACAAACGGGTTAACACGTTTTAGTTTACCTATCTGGAAATAATTTCATAAACATAGCAAATAATAAAATGAGATTAATTTTCTTTGATTTTAGTGAATTATGGGTTTGTAATTTGATAGTAATTGAGTTGATGTTAAGAAATCCAATTTAATATTTTTATATGTTAATTTTTATGTCAGCATTGTCGAAAGTTTTGTATGTAAAGCTGTTTATAATGTTCATAATGTATGGGTGCATTTGCATTGTTGAAAGTCGCTGATGACCTCTAACATCTGTATTTTGGTTCAGGTGAGTGTCTTGATTGCTGTAACAATCACAACACATAATTAATACTTTATTTCTTAAAGGAGAAAAAAGATAAAATTTGTGTGAAGGCACTTTTTATGAAGAACTTCTCCGAGACCATAACAACATTAATAAAAAAAAAAAAAAAAACATAATAAGCTTGTTTTCATGCTTTAATTATTTCACTATATTAATTACTTTTCTATATAAGTATTTGTTGTTTACTGCACAACATCAAACAAGTTGTTATAAGTATGTGAGTATGGCACAGATGGTACTCTTTGATCTAGTAATGGGTTTTTAAAAAGGTGAATGACACGAACTTTTTTCTGGGTGTGGTTGAAATGTTTGTTATAGACTGTGTTATTACTAGTTATTTCCTCTTCATGTAATTTAAGCTTCAATTGTCAAAATCCTGTTACAAACGACAGCATTAAACTCTGTCTTACTTGACAAAATATGAATGAACTTTGTCTTCTTTTTTACAGCCTGCGGGAAAAAAAATCTTCGTCAATATGTACAAATGTAGAAAAGTGGGATACAGATGACAACAAATATGTTTGATCTTAGACTGGAATTTAAACAATGTGGAGGGGATCGACATTAGCTGTTGATCCTCGACGGACACTCGTCGCTTGAATCACTGCCTTCGATCCAAGAGGTAATCAAGGAAGACATAGTAATTCTGTCCTTGCAACCACACACCACTCATTATCTACAACGAGTGGATCGATCAGTATTTGGCCCATCCAATAAACAATATGATAGAGCATGCTCGGAGTTCTTGTAGGAGAATATGCTCAACAAAATTGACAAATACACATTCCCAAGCCTGATTAAAACCGCATGGAACGTGGCTCAAAACAAAGAAAACATTCTAGTTTGGCTGGTACCGAAATACATAGACAGTGTTCAGTTGAATACAGAAATAAAAATAAAATAACTAAAGTACAATTTCTTAATATAAAAGGTAGAACACCAAAACTTAAATTTAGAAAAAAAAAATAAGACACGAAAAATGGCGGCAAAACAATTCTACATAAAATGCCTATGTCAAGGCTTGTTAATCCCACGAGGGCAATATCTTTACCTTTGGAAAATTGACAATCGATGTATACATCGCGATCTCATTCAACATTAAATCGAGAATAACAGTTTTTGAGACAACAGAAGTGTATTGATGTCCAAATCTCATAAATCAATTAGAAGAGACAAATCACGGTAACAAAAAGTAACCACAATCACTGACCTAATATTAAATGAATGCGGTTTCCATGTGTTCGCTTTTCATAAATATGAATAGATATGAATAAATGAAAATGATCTCCCTAGACTAGAAGTTGATAGGAGGTATGATGAAATGACATATTTGTATATGCTTAGTGCATTCCTGTTTGTTTCAGATCAAATTGTTATCGTATAAAGACATATTTATTTCTAAATTTAAAGAAAAGTTTGTCTTCTATTTATTTGAAGTATAATATTTTGTGTAGATAAAATTCTAAAATATCAAGGGAATAGATTTAGGCGACAGTAGTTTACCGATATTCTAATCTCATAAATCGATTTAAAAGAGACAAATTAAGGTAACAAACACAACATGATGGAATCGCATAAGGGACGAGACCGGTGCATTGACAGGGTAAGTGTCTCCTGTTTTGTAACGTAAACTGTACGTTGATGGATTAAGAATACTACAAAATAAAGATCAATATTACAGAAAACTAGATCGAAATTTGAGTGATCTTTTACGAAAGAGGCGGACGACGCTAAAAATATACAAACTCATCAGTCGATGACAAACAGGCAACGCCATGACAAAATACGTAAAAACAACAAAAAGACAAACAGTAGTATACAAAACACAACATAGAGAACTAAATTTTGTGCACTACGAACCCTAACAGAAACTGGGGATGATTTCAGGTGCTGGAAGGGTTTAAAGATCCTGCTTTTAATGTGCCACCCTTATGTTACTTATACTTAAGCGCCACTACTGAAGGTAAATCCACAAAAGCGCTTCGGATGCACCGATTTAAAAAAAAAGTGTTATTTCTATTAGTTGTATCGAATCCGAAGAGTGACCTTTCAAACAAAATTGGATACAAATTCAGCTTTATCAATTAGAATAAAAACTTGGGTTTACCTTGCATTTAGCAGGCTGTCACTATTTTGACACATTTATTGCTATTTAAAAGTCTTAAATAGTATTCATTGTAGTATTTTTTGTATATATAGAACAAACATTAAATATATTTACTAACAATAAATGCAAATCTCTGCAATAATCAACATTATAAATCAAACGCATATTAGTCTAGAAAAATGATTTGAAAGGTGCATTTAACACCAAATTTGTTTGCAATCGTACTCTTGTTTCCACGCTTTTCCATAACTCAAAAGTTTCAGTAATACGCAAATTGAGCTCGTTGACGCTAATTGTTAGCTTTATTAGAAATTTGTTTGGACTTTCGGTGATTGAGAACTTGCTGGTTGGTATAGATTGTTGTATATTGTTAAAACCAACATGTTGGCATTTTGTAGGATTGCACATTTCGGTTTAGTAGCGTTGACTTTTATACCTTGTTATTTGTTTAAAAAGCTTAAACTTTTACTATCAAATAGTCACAAACATGTTACAGATTATCAATATAGACGTACACTTGACTGATTTTCATATGACAATAAATCAAATAATCGTTCCGATTCATATCATCTGTCTTAATCCTGATAATTTTACAAATTTTAAAGTTTGTAATGAATTCTTTACAAATTTGATTGTTTTCCTTTACTAACCATAAATATGTATCTATTCAAATTGTTCATGGAAAAAATGAAAATAGCAGAAAGCAAGACAATCAATAATTTATTGCTGTTGAAATAAAAAGTGAATAATCGATATGGTATAGATGCATTAGGCAATTTCAAGATATATGTTAGGAAATTACCACTGCTGATTGAATCTATTTATAGGCCAATGCGTCGTGCTTGTATTAATGCTACATTCTTATTGTACATTTTCAACAATTTGTACAGTACCTGATTTCCCTTCTTGACCAGTGAACTCCTAGGGATTCGGGTTACTTAATCTTTTGTTATGTTTCGTGTTCATTATTTTGTCGTGTTTTTTTTATCATATTGTTGCTCTTTTTTGGCCATAGTGGTTTTGTTAGACTTGTTGTATTTGACTGCTGTACCTGTACTCAAATAACAATTCCTTCAGAAACGGTTGACCGTCAATAATTTTTGCTGTTCTATTTAAGGCCTTTATTGGTTTTGACGTTTATCTAGTTTTTTAATGAAAAATATTACAGACAAATGTTTCGTTGATTACTATTTTTGGAATTGGATGTTTTTTTCCGATTACAGTGTAAACTAAGTTTAACCTTGGGCAGTTAAAAGTCAAAAAAAAAGTCGACAGATTTGTTCAGATCAAAATCATCTATTCCGTTCAAATTTTTCCTTCTAGTGCTAGTTACACATTGTTTGTGATACGTCTTTTGTTAGATTATACGTTCCATGATACTAGTATAACAAAAGTGTTCATGTTATTTTTTCAAATGAGTGTGAAAACCTTAACGTCGCATTTTCAAGGTCTCGTGACCGATGTTGCTTAATACATTCTATAGACACTTGTCGGATTACTCTGCTCGAACTATCATTTAAATAAATTATAACTAATAAGATTTATGATGAATATCAATGAGGTTTTATAGTAAATATACCATACCCATTTTACATTGATAAGGTTAATGTGGTGAAATTGTTTATTAATGTCAGAAAGTATAAAACACTTAGATATTTGATTTGATGTCAGCTTAAATATCTATAGGAATTCATAGCTCTGGTAGACGAAACTAAATACTATAGTATTAAACATCCATGATTAACCAGTATCAATCTATCTGTTTTAAGAATGTTCGCTACTCTGTTTCAAAATAACAAGCTTTTTAAAAGACTGTTATAAATTGATAGTATATGAATAAAAAAGCTAAAATAGCAGAAAATAATGAAGGGTGCTTGTTTTCGAGATATAAGTCATTGAAAATTTGGCGGGAAATAATTCTCTCCAGGTTTTTCATACATTTAACATTGGCACCTTTTTTCTTTCAAAAACGATGAAAAAATAACAAGGATTTTATAAGATTTTCAAAGATGGCATTTTAAACTATATGTAATGAAATTATGGAAAAAAAAGTAGTGGTTAGTGGGCAAAATTTTTAATGGCACTACATCGATAAAACCAGAGGATTCCGAATATCTGGCAAAAATTCAAAAACAAGAGCGAACATCCTTAATATATATAAAGTATCTAAAAGTTGATGCATTATTCTGATCTTGTTCATTCAAATCACAGTACCAATTGAATCGGTACATCAAACATAAAATTCACACAATGCAATTTTGTCCACTGGCGTACATATGAACTTGAGATTATTGATGCTAACGAAATTAGAAGGTCTGATTCATTCATATCATGATATTGTTCTCGATATTGACATAGATGGACGATTTCAAACTAGAATCTATGACAGAATTTATGATTTTATCTTTCCAATTAACAAACTCCCATTTACCAACAGTTACATGGCTTCTGCTTCATTAAATGGCGTTGACAAATCTCACTTCATACGAAACGGATTTGGTTCACCTGTCCCCACGAAATCGACGAAAATTCGTATGCAAAGAAAAAATTGAATCCGCAGTATGTAACTGCTGAGAATTGAATATGAATACAACAAACAAGTCAGATTCATCTGATTTCCTTTCAATTTAAATGAAATATTGGTATCGATAAGATATAAATTATATTAGAAAACGTTGTAACAATATAATCAAGGATGACTTAAAATAATATTGAAAAATTGACATCAATATTTGAAAATAAAAGTGTGAATTAATAACACTTTTATATGCCCTGCTTGTTGTACATTAATAAAGTCTTTTGTGTTGTCATTAATTAAAGCGATGAGGTTCGGTGGTTTAGTGATTTAAATCGTTCATTTACAGTATACCTAGCCTGTCAACACTGAGGTTGAGAATTCCAACCCCTCATATAGCAGGTGCGTTCGACGCCTATCTTAATTGACCTTCGTTGCAAGTTTTACTTCCAAAGGTCGGTAGTTCTCTCTGGGCAATCCGATTTCTTCTACCTATTTGATATAGCCGCTACAAAACTGACAAGAGTGCTGAAATTGGTATTAAAAACCAACAATCAATAATTTCAAGCGAATTAAAAATTGTTGGATAAAAGTGGAAACAAAATCAAATTATTAACAATAATAGGCTTATAATTTCGTACGTCAGATACGCGTTTCGTCTACATATGACTCATCAATGACGCTCAGAGAAAAGAGCTTTTGTTACGTGCTCGTGTATGAGTATTGAAAATGCGTAAAATTGTAAAACATACTTGTAGGCCGTACGGTGACATAAATTTACCGATATCTATGTCGTTTAAACTCTGGTGGGTAGCTGTCTCTTTAGCAATCATACTACCTACGGAATGGTACAAGAATATAGACGATGTCCGTCGACAGTTCAAATGTCTTCTGTTATACATGAATCATCCGTCACACGATTCTATAGAAACAGCGAAAAAGATGGGGGACAAAACAAACATTGGTCGTTAAAAATTGGACAAAAACATGGCAATAAAATAAAAAAAATAATAATAAAAAAAAAAAAAAAACGACAGAAAGACCAGTCTACAAAAAACTACATAGAAAACCAGGGGCTGCGCAACACGATTCATCCACACTGGTCATTGTCAAGAATGACATCATTTGATATTTGAGGGCTATGGTAGTGCCATATAAAAGTTTTCGCTGACGACAGTAGAACATGTGAAGTAATAAGTTTGGTTTGTTTTCCGAACTGTTTATTTAGATTGACTTCAAATCAAGCAAGCTTGATCCTATTGAAGTTCGAATAAAAATGTTCGCTTCATGTACTTTCCCCGATTACTTGGAAAAATGGTCAATCACTGTTAATTATCATATTAAAAGACAACGATTTAAATGTCCGGTGAAATCAGAGCAAAACAAACAAATCTTTAATATTTGTAACTGTATATTCAAGAAAGTTTGCAAAGTTTTTACTATTAACATTTGAAATGTTTATATCTTTATTTGTACATAGCGTTTTCTGCACACGAAACAATAAATCTTGCATTTTGTTCCATTATTCAGTCATCACTGTGATAAGTGAACCAACAATTTCTGAATTTACAGGTTGTATCCGAAAGATGATGTTTTTGGATTGTTTTCTGTGAAAGCGATTACTATTTCTGAAACGAGAGTTGTCATTATGTTTATATTCTCAAGTCATATTTAACGGGATAATAATCAAATGATTTTGCCATCAAAACTATCAACACACATGCTTAACATTTTGAATATTCGATAGCCCTTTTATGTTGTGACAATGCTGTTTTCTTCTGTTTGAATTCACATAAATACTTCCCAAATGAATTATACATGACCGTTATAATGGTATATTCATAAAAAAAAATATTTAAATGTTTTTATCTCCTCTTATATTTGATGCGTTTCCCTCAGTTTTAGTTTGTAACCCGGATTTGTTTTTATCTCTATCGATTTATGAGTTCCGAACAGCGGTATACTACTGTTGCCTTTATCTACACTTTATTAAATTGCTTCTCAATATAAAGGTTATTAATTCTAGTTTCGATTGTATGACGTTCCTAGTTTTAAAAGGAAGTTCAATGACCCATCACCAAAAGAAAATAGGAAACACACTTTTCAGTTTCTAATTTCATTTAATAATATAAAATGAATGATTGATTGATCGAAAGCGGTTTATCGCCGCATTACCACACATCTGCCTTGGAAAGTAGAATAAAATAAAATTACCTTTATATGCAGTGTCAAATATTTTACTTTATGTTTAAAATCAACTTTGTATTGTTATAACTAAAGTAATATTTTTAATAAATAAAGTTATATTTTGAATGGTTATTGCTTTTATCAGTATTATTATTTCAAATATAAATGTCACCACAACACTGTACACTGTAATAGCATTCTTGGCACAGTGCGTACAGTTCATACAATTATTTTATTTTTTATACTATTCTACTAGCTAGCACATCGGGACATCGATACTTCCACAGGTATTCTCTATATTCCATTCTAAAAAACTCGGGTCAGTATTTTGACTGACCAAGCGGACGTCACTATCATTATAAAGCATTCATTAAGCTTTATAAATTTAAGCTCCTGCTTTTACTATTAAAGATACATATGTGGATTGGTATAAACATTAAGAAGAGTAATAACGTCACAATATTTACATGCCAATTTCCCAATTTCATTTCAGTAGGATTGAGGACTTATGTCAAACGTCAATATTATAAAGTCCGATAAGAACAAAAATCGTTTCAAGTATAACACATTTTCATTTTGCTGTTCTTTTCATTTTCATTTTGCTCTTCTTTCGCACATGGACCAACACTTATAGCCTTCGTTAATTTACATATAGATTTCAATACCATTTGCACCTAACCATATGTCTTTACATTATTCCTTTAGATAAAAAGTGTCAGCGTTATACAAAAATCACAGATAAAAAAGGCATATAGTTTACATTTATGTAAATACGGATATTGGTAACACGATTTATTACTTTTCTTATGGATGGAAGGTTTGATATTATTCGATTAACCTTGTCGAGGTATTTCCATGTTATTTTTCAAATCCAGTTCACTCCATTACACCCCTGTAAATATCACATTTATGTAAACACTCAAGAATTGTTTGTTAGTGCAAATCATCATGGATTTTTTAATCCAAAAAACTGAGAGTACCGAAAATAATTTGCAAGCTAATTTTTTTTTGAAAAAGCCCTCTCATGATTCAAAATACTTTTTTCTCTAACTTTTAACCGATTTATACTTCCCTTCCGATGATGAATCTTTTTATAATCAACGTCTGGTTCGCTTCATCTCAGTTCTTAATGGGTGGAAATTCAAGTATGACATCAAATTTTCTTGTCTTAACAGTTACATTTTCAATATTTAAAAACTCTGCAAGCCTTGCGTTTTAAATTTGGAAATTTAACTGTCTCGAGTGGATAAATATCGTATAACACTTGACGCAGTGGTATAATCTATATTTATAAAATTAGTGTAATTGATTATATCGATCAATTGTTGCATAAGTATATACAACCATATTATTTATCGTATCAGTAAAAGGTCAGATATCCTATGATATCGAAAAATAATTTGTTGAATCCGGACATCGCTGATTATCTTCCTTATATCAAACAAGTACTGTGAACCCAAATATGTCGATACACAGTTAAAATCATGCTATCTTACAACACAGAAGAAACGTTTAATGAACCGTAAACCAGTGTTATGTATACTACCAAATCACACCGGGAGTGACATTGCATCAACGTGTAGTATCAATATGATAATGTGCGACCTGAATAAAAATCGCTTCAAGTTAGACAAACATCTATTTAGCTCTACTTCAGAGTAGCCGCATATTGCCTAACACTTCTAATCTTGTTTATTGACATATATATTTCAAAGGCAGTTGCAACAAACCATTAGTCATTACAATACAGATACAGAAGGCAACAGTCTATGTTACATGTATGTAAAACATCTACGATACGGATATTCATAAAACGATTTATTACTTTACTTATGGATGGAAGGTTTGATATTATTCGATTAACCTTGTCGAGGTATTACCATGTTATTGTTCAAATTCAGTTCACTTCATTACACCCCTGTAAATATCATATTTATGTAAACACTTTCAGCAAGCGATTGGTATTGTTACAAATTATCTCATGGGTTGTTTAATCTTTATACTTGAGGGTACCGAGAATAACTTTAAAGTTAATTTTCTTTGGAACAGGCCTTATCTTGCTTTTAAAAGTGACTTTTGTAAAATTGATGTAGTTGATTATATCTGTTTTTTTTTAAATCAAAAGTATCTAGTGTATCGACAATACATTTTTCGAATCAGTGAAAAAAAAAATGTCCTATGACATCGAAAACGAATTAACTTGACGTAGCTAATTATCTTCCTTACATTACACAAACCTACATAGCACCCAAAATGTTTGTTTACACAGTTGAAAAGAATCTATCTTAAAACAGAAATAACTTTCTGTTAACCGAAAATCAGTATGAATCATTCTATCTAATCATTCCGAGAGTGACATTGTCAAAACATGAAGTATCGTATCTTATCGTTATCGTGGTAATCCTATTTTTTTAGGAAAAAAAAAAAAACTAGAAACAATAATTTTTGAGTAAGCAAGTTCACAAATGACACCAGAAGTGACTATATATTCAAAGGGAAGAAGTAAATGACCTCCCTTATCTGTCAAAAAGTAACCTTATATTTCAGGAAACAGTAAAATAGGTACGATATCATATGACACATGAAGATATTTTGGGTAAATTGGAAATTAATATAAAAACAAATATACAAAACAATAAAACTTGGAAACAGTTTTATTTCTGCTATTATATGGCAAAGAAAATACATTTGTTAAACCTGAATTTGCGTACACTGGAGCACAAACGTTTGGTACTCTAACACACACAATGTTTGAGAGCATTTAATTCCAAAGGTCGAAGAGAATAGCCAAAACTGTATTCAGCCTACCAAGGTGATGAGAATTTGAAAATTCACCAGTAGTTTGCCTAATCAAAAGAATTAGTTGGTTGAAAACGGCAAAGCGCATGTGTTTTCTCCTAAATATAACTTTCATTCCCTAATGCATGAAACATTCATTAGTGTTTTCGTACTTTGTTAAATTTTTTCCTGTTTATTTAATTAGAATGATTTTTTCTTTTTCTAGTGTGAGTAGTGTTGCTAATAGCAGAACCAACATTAGCAAAAAGCTAGTAGTACCACCAGTTTCAATTACTATGAGGCTCTATCAGATGTTCGATCAAAGATATTTTTGATATCTTATTTAACCATTTTCATTTATAGATACGTATTTCCATAAAAAATCATGAAACGTCCAGTATTTCTTTCGTAGATTAGGTCTATCTGAATCCAATACACCGATCTGCATAATACTATAAGATAACCGTCAGAAAACTAATTGCATTGTGTCCTGACTATTTCTTTTTATTATCTTTAAAAAATCTGGCACTCGTTTTCGAACAAAGGTCTACATTCAAATATAGATTCTTTCAAAAAACAGCGAATGAAACGTTCATAGCTTCTCTAGTATCCACTTTCATTGTCAAATTTAATGGGTTTGACCAATAAATTCTAGATAGCAACATGCAGTCGTAAAACAGTCGGGATATGTGGTATTATTGACAATGAGATAACGATCAAAGACCAAAAGACAACAATGTTAACAATTATAGGTAACCATACGACAGTGCGAATAGCCGTTACCGTAAAGTAATTCATAAAAGGATTAACTGTGAGGAAATCATAAGCAGTATATAGGCATATATGTTCAGTTATGTATAAACTGTTTAGAATAAAGCAATGTTAGCACAGAATAATACAACATTCGAAGATCTTTCTAAGATATGAATTAATAACCTTTGAGAATAAGTTTATTTAAACCATCAATACGTTATTCAGATAGTTTCTAAATTTACAAGATGTATATGCAACATTAAAATTCAGTATGTAATATCCTATTTGTAAGTAGGTATCTAGAGCTAAACCAAAATCCTTAACAAAATCTTTGCATGAATGAAATAGCTATGTAAAAGTTAAAAAGACACGGAAGCTACCAAAATCGTAGCTCAAAATGCGTTATTCAAGGAGAAGCCGATAAAAGCATTGCAAAAGTCGCTAAACAACACAGACTGCAAAACAGTACAGTGGAACTGAAGACTCAGCAACAGGAAACACACCAAACCCCGGTATTCATATCATATATATCCCTGACTTAATAACTGTCATAGATTGATTGCATTTATTGAAATGTAGAACGTCACACTAGACATGGGCATAACGAAATACAGAAAAAACGAACTAAATGAACACCACCATCCACAAAATGGAAAATAAACGACAAGGAACGAAAACAGTTTCATTTAGTGTAAATGTTTTATCTCTTTTCCGGGTGATACTGAAATATCCAATCAATCAAGAAAAAAAAAATCTTCATATTCTATATTCATTTTGTAATGTTGATTTTTCAAGAAGCAGGAGGAAATGTTTTGTTCTGCTTTGCTCACAGTCCACCTAATTTCCTCTGAATACACCTTAATGGACTTGTTCATTTCAAGTACAGATTGTTGTAATGAATGGATTGTCTGGTATTTGGTACAAAACTTTTATCCTGATAAATATTGTAAATATTAACATAAAATCATAATTTTGTAGATCGTGTTGACTGTAAATTAATATCTTTCAACGTCATTGAATAAATAAACGTTTTATTACAATGTTTTTATGTTACAGTTAGTAATGTTTGCATCAAACAAATACGATTGCTATATTGCTACATATGTTATATCACTTAGTTTATTGGAAAATATTTATATCGTTATAGCAATAGATGAAAATTTGTGTAAACCAAAAAGAAAATAAATCGAAAAGATCTAGAGCTTTCGTTGTTGTTAGGTCGATGTCTCTACATCTCATATATTCAAATAAAAATATTAGTTTTTCACTAAACATATGTAGCGGTGAAAAGTAGATTGAAAGGTAAAGCCTTGATACGTGTTGGGAAAGTGCAATATGTAATTTTTAAGAATCTAGCCACCAATATCGTGTAGACCCTCGAAAATGACCAGTTGCGTGGTTTAATTGTCGCCCCTTTACATTAGCAGTACAACAATTTTATCCGTCTTTCGATTAAACTACTATATACATGCTACGAATTGTTACAAGGTTATTCCACGAAGATTTAAAAACGTGTGGATTACAACAACATCGACAACAATCGTTTATATCACTACCACTTAGAAGATACCTTTGCTAGTTGACTTTAAGTCCCCGACACTACATCCGGTATTGCCATTAATATAAAATGCCAATGCAGAGTCCAAATGACGTTGATTTAGGTAATTATAGGTCACCATATGGCGTTCAAAAATGAACGAAATCCATACATGATAGTCATACAGACTACAAATTATCCATCAACGTCCATTTCATGATTCTTGACACAATGAAATTCTTCTCAACTGCAGACAAGAAGCTATATGCGTTTACAATTTTTTCTTTCTTCAAAAACTAAGAAGGTTGTACCCAAGGAAAAGATAACCTTACCTATACTTGGAAAGACCTTTCGGGACTTTGGGTCTTCAATGCTCTTCAACTTTGTACTTTATTTGGCCTTTTAAACTTATATAAAATTATAAGCATGGTATATATGAGTTTATTAACCGTTCCATAAAATAATTAATGTTTGATGGGAGAGTGCAGATGATTTAGTTAGATATGAGCAATAGGATTGTAGAGTGTAGAAAGGTTAAACATTTTATACCTTATTTGCTTAACACAAGGGTCATTTGTGTATCTTTTAAGCATAGATAAATCCAATTCTAAGTTGCAACTTGGACAAATATATACTGTGGGAATGTAAAAGTACCCTGTCACATCCACTCTGTGGTTTTGTTATATGTATTTCTGTTTGTATCCATCCGATGAGTTAAGCCTTTTCAACTGACTGATAGTTTGTTCTTATGTTGTACTGTTACACCACTGTCCCAGGTTAGGGAGGTTGAGCGCCCGCTAACATGTTTAACCCCGCCACCTCTGTATGTGCCTGTCCCAAGTCAGGAGCCTGTAATTCAGTGGTTGTCTTTTGTTTCTGTGTATCATATTTTTTCGTTCATTATTTTGTACATAAATTAGGCCATTAGTTTTCTCGTTTGAATTGTTTTACATTTGTCATTTCGGAGCCTTTTATAGTTGACTATGCGGTATGGGTTTTGCTCATTGTTGAAGGCCGTACGGTGACCTATAGTTGTTAACTTCTGTGCCATTTGGTATCTTTTGGAGAGTTGTCTCATTGGCAATTATACTACATCTTCTTATTTTTATATGTATGAGTAAAATCAATACAATATGTCGATGTAGAAAATTATAAAGATTATACATATATGAATTTTGATTTCAGTATGATAAATCATTATAGCTGTCGTTTTCACCATATAGAAATTAAGAGGAAAACTAGTTAGCCGAGGTCTGGTGGTTTCATGTTTACACGTTCAATAAAAATAAGGAATTCAATATAAAATTAAAGGCAACATTTAATTATCACGAATGGTCCATCAGTTTAAGGCCCATTTACATTTTTTTAAGTCATAAACATTTCTAACAATTGCATGCATGTACTACGAGTTTAGTGTGACGTCCATTTTCACTGAACTAGTACACAATTTTATTTAGGGGCCAGCTGAGGACCACCTCCGGATGCGGGATTTTCTCGCTGCGTTGGAGACCCATTGGTGGCCTTCGGCTGTTGTCTGCTCTTTGGTTGGGTTGTTGTCTCTTTGACATATTCCCCATTTCCATTCTCAATTTTATATTTTACTACAAGTCCTGATACTTAAGAGGCGAAAGATACCACAACGGGCATTCAAACTCACAAGTCGAAAATAAACTGACAACGCCATGGCAAAAAAAAAAAGACAAAGAGACAAACAACATTACACAAAACACAACATCAAAACTAAAGACTGAGCAACACGAACCTCACCAAAACCGGAGGTGATCTCATGTGCTCCGGAAGGGTACGCAGATCCAGCTCCAAATTCGACACCCGTCGTGCCACTACCATAAAATATGTTAATACATTATATCATGTGATGAGGCATAATTGATTCTTTATCTAACCCTTAGACGTCACCAAATTTATAAACCATCGGGCATGTACATTTGCTAAACCGGAAACATAACCGAATGAAAAATTAAAAAATTGAAATAACTATTTCATGACTGAGGATAGACAAGACTTTGTCGGTATAAACATCACATACATTCAAAACATAAAAGGCAAAAAGAACAAAACTAAAGCAAAGGAAACACAGAGGTAATATCATGATCTTCGGAAGGGTAAGCAGATCCTGCTCCACATGTGACACCCGTCGTATTGCTCTGTTGAGTACAAACCCGGTAATAAGTCTAATTCGGTAGTTCACAGTCGGGGAAAAGGGAATATATCTGTCATCATCTGTGAAACAGATATTCCATAACGGCCAATGAACTTGTGATGGCGTCCATAAAATTTACGAAGGGATGATTTCAACTTCACCACATAGAACTATTGGTCTTGTAGCTTCCTTATGAGCAACAACCCTCTATCAAGGAAATTATGATAGAAAATACAAGCCCTGGAATATCGTATCAACTGGAAGATACATACTCCGTATGCAGGCGTTGTAGGAATGTTGCTACATAGAAATTGAAAGTTCACTATTGAGAAGCTGAATTCATCTCTTTTGTCGTAAAGCTAAACTGTATTAGAAGTTATGACCTCTTTTAAATATTGTCCAAAATGGTATAGCTATTTCAGATACGAATTTATTTATCTTTTAGCAGTTGTTCATTATTATCTAAACCAATCTACATATATCAACAGAATTGTCAAAATGGGGATTCACCATATAAACATTTTGAGACATACATTTCTGTAAAAACGAGGGAGTTACTCTCAAAAATTTTTACGGAAATGATAACATCATTGTGTTGGCGCTGGTAACACCTGTTGCAATAAAACAACGCTCGTCTTCTTACCTCGCATGCATTGGTAGAAACCATCCTCTCCCTTCCAATCTTTCTTACCTTAGATTCACATATGTCATGCTGTATCTGTCATTATTATGCATGTAAAGATAACAGCTATTACCAGAAAAATAAGACATGAAAACAGACAATAAAAACAAACAACAACATACTCTTCCGAGTAAACATATCTACAAAGACAAAGAACACATTGTCCAGATAACCTTAATTAGTACACTCGCGAAATGTGAGTGGGTTCAGCACTTTAAAGTTGCGTACAAACCTATTCTTTTGTCTATATTTACCAGATGTCGTAAAAGGTAAGAAAAATACGCAATAACAAACCTGCACAGTCCAGTGACCAACAGGATGACCACTAACGATTTAACCGAAGATACCGTTGATAACGTTACACATCATCTACACGCTTAACATTGACAAATGGAAAATTATGATCTAAAAAAGCTTCAATATATTAAGGGAAATCTAAATGGCTTTCCACGCTCAGATCCTTTCTTTACAGTTATACATATATCAACTATACTTGGGATCTAATATAAGCACCAGCAGAAGTTATCAACAAAGGTGGGGTTATGGTTCGGGTTTGAAGGCAGTAAACAGCCAAACAGTTGTTTTCTGATAATTCTCCAAAGGTACTGTGATGAGTTTCTACGGAATAATTGACATTATTTTTAAAGGCTGAACTGTAAAAAATTTTAAGGTATACTGCTATGTTTACATCACAGCTTTCATGTGAAAAACGAACAATGCTTTGTTGCAATTTAGTATCTAATCCTTAAAGTACTTACCATATGTATAAAAGAGAGGAAAGTTGATAAACGTAGACGCCTGATCCAAAGATAGACCAAATTGTCGTTGTGAGGCGTTTCGTATTAAAATTTATAAAATTTATAAAATTTCAACCACAAAATGTTTTTATAGTTATAGTATATTTTAATCCCGATTCTAATATGACGCTCTTCTATAGCTTTGGAAACAAAGCTATGTTCTAATTCTAATTAAACATGGGCTGCACGAGATTGACGTCACAATTGAAATTGCAACGTCAACTGTGTTTTGAACAACGACAGAAATCAAAATGTACATTTGATTTGGTGTTGCTTGCTAGGAAATTAAATAAAATCATTCTAAAAGTAAGTTTACATGTATCTTTTCATTTGTTTATCGTGAAACGGTTGAATTTCTATAATGTTTGGCTTCATCAAATCAAAATGGATGCCTTTTGAACACGTATTATAGGTCCGCTTCGAAGTACAAAAGTTCTAAATTTTCCTATTAGAATCAAATTAATTCTATCATGCCATGCTCTATGCTAATTTTAATATGGGTAGGCATTATATTTGTCATCATTTTACACCTCGCTAACGGTCGGTATAAAGATATTGACAAATATAATGCCTACCCATGTTAAAATAAGCATACAACATGGCTTGAAAGAATTATTTCTTAAATACTTTGAAACAGTACCAGAATGGCATGGTTTGTGGTGTAAGTTGAATATGTTATAGGTCCGCTTCGAATTACAAAAGTTCAAAATTTTCCTATTAGAATCAAATTAATTCTATCATGCCATGCTCTATGCTAATTTTAACATGGGTAGGCATTATATTTGTCAACATTTTACACCTCGTTTTCGTTCGGTATAAAGATATTGACAAATATAATGCCTACCCATGTTAAAATGAGCAAAGAGCATGGCATGAAAGAATTATTTCTTAAATACTTTGAAACAGTACCAGAATGGCATGGTTTGTGGTGTAACTTGAATATTTTATATGAAATGTGTTAAACTGCTCATTTGAACTTAATAAAGTTTGTAACATAGACAGATAAATGATTAATAACAGAAGAAAGGTATTTTAATTGAAAGTGAGAATTCAATAATTTAATGCATAAATTTACCATTCTGATCAGATAATCTTTGTATGTTGTTTTTTTTTTCTCTCTCTTCTAATGGACAATGAAGTTTTTGAATCGTCAGCCTGGTCTTACATAAGACAATTGTCAATCACAAAAGCAATATCTACAAGAACACGTAAACAATATTTGTACATTTGTGTAAAGCCGAGCTTGTCTCTGTGCAAAAAAAAAAAAAAACATATTGATAAAAATATTTTGGTCTAATTTACTGACGGTAGATTGATATATTAACAAATAGTTGATATTGCGGTGCGCACTAGTTGTGCACCTTGACTTGGTGATTTGTGTATGAGACATTTGAAACAGTATTTATATAGAACCTTCTCAAAAACAAAACGCTTCATATCTAAAAGGGTACCATCATTGACCACTTCAATCTAGAATCTATGCCAAACATGGAGATTTCTGCACTCCAATTGTCATCTTCCAAATTCTCAACCGTAACAGACACCCATGCATATTCTCCCATTACACGGACTTCATACATATGGGCGTTTTTGGTCACCATCAGGAATTGGTTGACCGATACGATGTGTCTCTGACTCATTAACGACAAATTTTCCCGATTTTTAATTTGTATATATCGGAAAAAGTCTTTTGATCTATAAACGTACTGAAGGTGACTAATTGTGGATTCGCTTTGCGGGTGATTCATGCATAAGAGGAGACTATCAATCTGTCAACGCACACGGTCTGCGATTCCTTCATTTATTGGTTTTACTTCGAATTGTATTTTAAATGGATTGATAAGATTTGAACATTAGTAATTTACTGCTACAATAAGTTAATAACACATCTAATCAATCCCACTGAATGCAAAATTCAAAATATCACAGACACGTCTTCCTTATACATAACTACATAATTACCAATATTTTTTCTGTGAAGTGTTTTGTTTGTTATTTGTCTTGTCTTCTTTATAAAACGCATTAATAATCAATACAATATGAAGGTCCTGCAATATGAGGTCGACTGGGGTGAAGGGCGGGAAATGGGTCTGTTTATTTTTCAACAGTCAGGATCTGACATCCTCTGTACCTTGTCATGTGCTCTTCTTGCCTTGCGCGTGTTTTGAGATGAACAGATGTAACTGATGTATGTAAAACAAGTGTTCTTCCTTTAATTATTACATCTCATTTTACTAAACCATATTAACTTATTTGTTTTAATGTTCATTTGTATAAAAGAATAAAAGACGTGTCTACCATTTTCTACATAAGGAAAGGTATGGCAAGTCGTTCTCGTCTAAACTATGTTTAAACCATTTTTCGAAAAATTTACACACAGAGAATTTAAAAAAAAAAAAAAACGCACTGAGATTAAAAAACCTAAAAATTACACACTGAGATTTCATAAAGACGCACTAGCTGAGATTACAAAATGAAAAAACACACTGAGAATCGAAAATTACACACTAAGATTTCAAAAGACACACTGAGATGAAATAAACTGAAAAACACACACTGAGAATTTGAAATTACACACTGAGATTTGTGCGCACTTTTTATGCGCACATATCTAAATTACCATACTTAATCTGAATCGGTTACAAGCTTAAAAAAACTGGGGGACAGAACTCGTTAGTCCTCCAATTTGGCGCCAAATTATTTATAAAAAACATTAGAAATACAACGTATAGAAAAACTACGTTATTAAACACCAATAGAACAAGAAAAATACCCAGTTACTCTCATTACAAAATATAACCAAACGGTAAAAAACTTTAATAAAATTATAAGGAAACATTGGAACAATCTGCAAAAGACAAACAATGCAGTGAAATTTTTACCCAAGTGCCTATTAAGGCATAACAAAGCAACAAAAATAACGTAATCAGGGTCACAGTTGAAAGATTTTTGAAAAGGGACCCATGCTAAAACAGTTGTAAGCAAACAATCCCGATACACTGTTAGTAATAATCTGAATTATAGGCAACAAACTTATGAATGTGAGTTAGCAATAAACGATGTTAAATCTTGAAATTTATTACGATTGTTGGTTGAAGGAACCGCGTTTCATTATAATGACGAGAGTTCGGGAGAGCAAGATATTAATCTGTTGAATTATTTATCTCATGAAAATTCATTAGTAAATTAATGTGCATATAAATCTAAGTGTGTATTTCTGAAATCTCAGTGTGTAATTAACAATTCTCAGTGTGTCTTTTTAAAATCTCAGTGTGTAATTTTAAATTCTCAGTGTGTGTTTTTCATTTTTTTAAATCTCAGTGTGTAATTTTAAAATCTCAGAGTGTAATTTCGATTTCTCGGTGTGTTATTTTAGGTTTTGAAATATCATTGTGGTTTTCTTAATTCTCAGTGTGTAATTTTTTCGAAAAAAGGGTTTAAACATAGTTTTGACGAGAACGGCTTGTCATAGAAATGCCTGGAACGAGTCAGAAATATGACAGTTGATTTCCATTCGTTTGATGTGTTTGAGCTTTTGATTTTGTCAGTTGATAAGGGACTTTCCGTTTTGAATTTTCCTTGGAGTTCGGTATTTTTGTTATTTTACTCTACCACAATTAGAAAATGTTTTGTAATATAGTTCAAAACAATACACAACTTTGGACGCACACAATTTATTAAGTGTGTTTTTCATTTATATTACAAATGCAATGGTTGAGAGTACTAATCCATATACCATGATGTAAGAAAATATTTGTATAGAAAATGAAAGGATATGGAGTAAATGTACATGGGACAAAATCGCACACAATACATAGAAAACATAGAAAATTATCAATGAACAGGGCTTTTATTCCTGTTCTTCCTCTTTAAATGGTATTAATGCTTATACAAAATTATGCACAAGGGTTGAGCACCTTACGAGAATGAATTGTCGCATTCAACAAATTAGATCTCAATTAGGAAGGAAGTTGATATATAATCAATTAAAATGTATATAATGATTCAATAAAACAAAATTGTCTTGACAACAATGCTACACGGTTTGGTACGCTCAAGCGAATCATTTGAACTTGTGTTTGTATTAGCATTATACAGGTGTTTAAACTGAATGAACTTTCAAGAGAGTTGCTGATAAAAAGGAAGCTTCTGATCCAAGAGTTCCAAGTAGTGAAGTTGAAATCATCCCTCGGAAGTGTTACGGACGCCATCACGAGTTGGTTGACTGCTATGGAATATCTGTTTTTTCAGATGACGACGGATATGTTCCAATTGTCGTACCCACAATCCCTCTTTTCCTCAAATATATCCTTCCGAATCAGACTTATTACCGGGTTTTAACTTACATGAGAAACGACGGGTGCCACAAGTGGAACAGAATTTGCTTACCCTTTCAGAACACCTGAGGTCATTTGGAGGAGTTCGTGTTGCTCGGTCGTCGGTTTTCTATGTTGTGTTTTTTGTACTGTTGTTTGTCTTTTTGCCGTTTTTCGTTTTTTTGCCATTGCATTGGCAGTTATTTTTCTGACTTATGAGTTTTGTATCTTTTGCCTCTTCTTGAAAGAATTAAATGTCTTCTTTTCTTTTTTGTTAGATTTTGTAGAAAATGGAATGGGTTGCTTTGATTCTATGCAACCATTAAAGTTTTACTCTACAGGATGTTATTTAGTATTTATGAATTTACCATTCTTCGGTATCAACAACACCACAACCTTGTTAACAACAACCATGTAATATAGATAACTGCCTTCCACTATAGATCAATACAACGAATGAGGAATGCTGAAAGATATACTTTCCCTTCCGGAGTATTCATTCATTCCGTTGGTTGATCTAATCAAACATTGGTTTTGTAAGGTTTTACGGACTTCCTTTATTTTATTTTACCTTGGAGTGCTGCATTTTTGTTAATATCATTAATTTATTAGTCTGATAGGTTCTCTCAAAATTACAGAAAATATAGGTCATTACATTGCTAACAAGAATGTGTCCATAGTACACAGATGCCCCACACGCACTATCATTTTTTATGTTCAGTGGACCGTGCAATTATGATCAAAACTCTAATGTGGCATTTAAATTAGAAAGATCATATCATAGGGAACATGTGTACTAAGTTTCAAGTTGATTGGACTTCAACTTCATCAAAAACTACCTTGACCAAAATCTTTAACCTGAAGCGGGACAGACGGACGGACGGACGAACGAACGGACGAACGAACGAAAAGAACGGACGCACAGATCGAAAATATAATGCCCCTCTACTATCGTAGGTAGGGCATAAAAACTCATAGTTGACACATACAGCTGATTTGTAATATCTTGCTAAATTTTCTGTTTAGAACATTGATCAATACTGTTGCATCTTAATAATGTTGTTATATTGCCGTTTATTCTCTAAATCTCTCAATTTAATGCCAGAAAACATTTGACAAATATTGCATTAGTGTAATATAAGACATACATATATAAACTATCACAGAGATGGAATGTTAAGTTAATATTTTGATTAAATGATATTCGTCGTATATCATATATGATTAATTTATAATACCCTGATATTGATATATTCATTTAGTAGCTACCATTTGATTATTTAATATTGAAACGATTTATAACGTACAAAAGATAACTTCTATTGCCACAACTGCCTCAGATTAATGAAGATTTATAAATGTTCAAATACTTAATTAAGTCCTAACAACAGGTTTCTCAAAAAATGCTCCATAAAAATGTCCCCGTACGTACCGTAAGTTCAGCAACAAAAGAACATATTGGGAAGGGGAGAACAACTAAATTAATTAGCTGAATCTTAAAGCCACGTACATTTTAAGCAACACATCAATGTATCTTCATGTAATATAAGTACACAAGACAGGTTTCATTTGATCTGTTAGTTTTTTTTCTTGATATAAGATAAATTATCAATATCCCTTAAGCAGACAAGTTGAGAAGTCTGGTTTGAAACATTAAGATTTTTTGGTACTATTATGGACATTTAAATCATTCTAATCACTCATATGCACATTAATAAGTGGGGTCAAGACCCCCTTTCTATATCAGCTTAAATTCTAAATATGCATAAATAGTATTTACCCTTTGTCTCCAACTGTTGCTGTATGAAAAGGTATCTGAACAAAAAGGCAACAATGGGGCAATATTTGTGAAAAGTTTTTAAAATAAAGATAAGTGTAATTTATTTTTCAAATATGTTGTATTGTCATTTTTATCGATGCATACACTAAAAACTTCAAAAGGGAATATTAAAAGATCCCTTTTTCCTCATTTTTGCAAATCAATCTCCCAATTAGGGCCTCATTAGATATTATGAGCCATGACGCAGTACTTACCGGTCGTTATGGTAATCAGTTGGACTGTAGTATAAAAGAATGAGTCCCAGCCAAACTTTACGAGGACAACACTTGTCAGGGTTTAAAACATGGTTCGGTTTTCCCTAGCATCGGTACTATTACTGGCTGTCACCAGCACAGCTTTTGCAGGACCAATAAGTGGTAAGACGAACTAAATTGGCAATCTTGTCATTAGATTTAAATTAGTTAATCAGATTTCATTGATTTATTTCTAATACTTTAGTCAAGTTTGATTTTTTTAAATGAAATTGCTGTTTGAGTATTTCTTTAAAAAAAGCAAGATGATAATAAAAGCATTTTTGTTTCAACGTTAACTATATCTATAGATATTTAAATAATTTGGTGTATTCAAATAAGATGAACAAACTAACTTTACATTTTTAAAACACGTAACTTGTAATTGTATTTATCAAAACTTGTTTCAGTATTTTATCATTTACTTGCATTGCACAAACCACTACTTATGCAAGACTTAACATTTCTTGTTATATGTCTTCTTCTTGTTGCACCTTTCTACATTGTTCCAGTAGTGGACTAAAGTTTCTAATGATTATAATTATTTCAAATTTCAAATTTGTTTTTACTTTTAATGTTAAAGCTATTACTTTAGCAACTTCGTTTGTAGAATTGACCCTCCCTTTCTATTACATTAAGCATAAGTCGACCCATTAACGCAACAGTTGTCACACAAAAAGGCTTTACAAACGGAAGTTAATGAACCGAAAGGCATTATTGGTATTTGTTCATGACTGACAGAAAATCGACATAGCTTCTTTAGATTTACATTATTTTCGCATTATGTTTACATATTGGAATAACTTACACTTAATCAGATACTTAATCATTTGAATAATAACTACTTATTAATATAGTTGTACACCATATTGGAAATTATCATAATTTTAGGGAATATATTTAGAATATTTGACTTCGCTTTCATATTAGGAAGTTAGGCACCGACCATTCATCTTTAGTGTAGGCATGGGGACTTAAACTATTTTGTCTACTTTAATCATAAACAAATTATTTGTTTAATAAAATACAGGAACATGACATTTAAAAGCTAAACAAACGATGTAGAATATGATTTATTAATTAAATTGAAGGTAAATGCAAATGATTTCTCTCCATTCTTTGGTTTAATACTGCAATGTGAAAGATCTATTTGAAAGCGTACAGTTCATTCAAAATGGACTCAATTATCAACCAGAAAACCCTTTTCTCTTTTCAAAATCAATCAACATTGTGTGATCATCCCATCATCTGATCACACACACTCATGACCAATTAATTGAGAACAGTCTTTAAAATGTACTAAAGTATCGTTTTCCAAGAACAGAAGTTAATGTTTTACATTCATTCTTAATATTCATCAACACAAATGAAGATATATATCATCAGTCGCCACTGAATTTCACGACGGGTCAGTTGATTTATTAGGTCATCTGCCCGCCAGGCTACTTCGTTTTGGTAGTACTTTCATTATGTTGTTTTATTCTTGTTTGCTTAAGATTCGATTATGGTATTCTTAAACAAGCGGCGGCGCAAAGATAATATACGTTCCGTTCCATACTACGTAACACTTTACTAAATATTAAGTGTGCATATTAAGTAGAGGATTGCGGAGAACGTACGGAACGGATATGAACTCTGTTCCAGAGATTGATTCGTAAATATTTTCTCTTTACAGATTATGGTGGTGGTGGAATCAAGATAGTACGTAAGTACCTATTATGTTTTGTACGCGGAACTACAATCGGACATTGGAGTTTTCCAGTGAATATGAGAAAAACCTGAAGTATTTACAGTTTCTAGATATAGAAATAACTAGTTGCAACAAAATGGGGTGATTAATAAAATCATTCAAAATGTTTAGCAATGTTTCATCTTGTTTTCAGCAATTCATGTAAAACAAGAAAGTTGACAGGTCGTCAAATTTTCTGAAGTTTCATACCATAGTAATCCTGCAAACTATTTATTGATAAACGTTTTTAACTATTTGTTTACTTCATCCTAGATATTTTGAAATCAATTTATGTACGTTGCATGTTTTCTTTCATTTTGATTGAGGGGTATTGATTGGAGAAATGAAGTATACAGTTTTCTGTTTGCCTCTACTTTGCTTTTTTTATTTTTGTTACAAAATCTGTTGGAATTTGAGAATATTTGTAAATTCTCTTACTTCAATTTTCAGCTTACCACGGAGGCGGAGGAGGAGGAGGAGGTGGTGGCGGAGGAGGCCATGGCGGAAGTATGTCTTTTTCCTTATTTGAAACATGCCATAATAATTAGTTTGTTACCTCACTGTTTCTCCAATCATCCATCCATCCATCCATCCATCCATTTCACCTTTTTCACCAATGAGATATCCAGTGTTCATAAGGCCACCAACCAATCGGTTTTTCTTTTTGAGGACAAAAATAAAAACTGTTATGATTAGTAGGTTGGATATCTCCCAAGTCTTCTTCTTTTTAATTAAAGCATTTACCCAAATCAAATGAATATAATTATGGCCCCGCAACAAAGTTGTCGGGGCCATAATTATATTATATAGTTTTACCCTTGTCCGTCATTCCGTCATTCCGTCATTCCATCATTCTGTCATTCTGTCATTCCGTCATTTCGCAACAAACCATTATTCGGATTTTTTTTCTAAACGCCTTCAGATATTGGGCTGATTTTTGGTATGTGAGTTAACCATGATGAATTACAGATCAAGTTTAAGTTTCGTTCCGCTCTGCTTATTTTTGCCGAAATTACGGGCTTTGGATTTTGATAAATTGTTGAAAATCACAGTTATACGGATTTGTTTTCTAAACACCTTCAGATATTGGGTTGATTTTTGGTATGTGAGTTAACCATGTTACAGATTAAGTTTAAGTTTCGTTCTGCTCTGCTGATTTTTGCCGTAATTACTGGTTTTGGACTTTGAAAATTGTTGAAAATCACTGTTATACAGACTTTTTTTCTAAACACCTTCAGATTTTGCGCTGATTTTTGATATGTGAGTCTACCATGATGAGTTACAGATCAAGTTTATGTTTCGTTCCGATATACTGATTTTCATGTCGTTTCAACAAATCTGCAGTACATCCGCTTCCTGTTAGCTGATAGTTTGAAATTTAACTACTCATTGATCGAGGAAATTGTTCATCAAACTAGCATTGGTCTTGAGAGCTGGATACTATCCATGCATGTGTGTGTCCTCATGTGTTGTTGAAATTGCAGATTTTAAAACTTTTTGAGACGGGGCCATTCGTGTCGTTCAGACACATCTAGATGAGATTAAAAAAATAGTTAGAATACAGTCTTTCTGATCTTATTTCCTTCATTTTTAATATCATTAGGTTTTCGTTCTGCATATTAAATATAGTGCACAAAAGAAAAACGAACGGATTTTTCCGTCGTGAACTCTTACTGGCATGCTGATTGATTTATGCTAGGATTTGTAAAGCACAAAACAGGAGCTGATAACAAAAATGTAGCATTTTAGATTTCATGAAAGAAAAAAGAAAAATAAAAGGTTGTGCATTACTATCATAGAACAATTACACTAGTGATTCGTCGTGCGCATTATTGCAGTATTTCGTACAATTCAAAGATATTGATTTTTTTTTCATGTGGGAAAAGGTAACCATCTTGTATTCCTATAATGCAAGACACAAGGATTAATAGCAACCATGCGCCTATATACCTTTAACATATCTATAGCACACTCTCTTTAACCTTTTACCTTTGAGTTTTGCATTTTTCATGTTTTATTCAATGACACATTTGCGACAAATAAGTTCAGCTAAAATTGCAATGCGTGGCTATCAATGATTTAAATTAAAAAAAGTGCTGTATAAGAGCAAGAAAACGTTTGACAAATTAGGAGAAGCTATCTCACATATACATTGTTTCGTTGTTATCAAAAGCAAAGCAAATTTAAAGGAGACGAAATTGTTTCATTTGCAGGCTGGTCCCATGGTCCGTATCACCGACATGGACTTGGTAAGCGCATAGTGCTGCTGTTATAACTTCTGCATCTGCAAATGTTTTAAGATCGCTTCATATCCACACAAAGGAAGATAATGCAATTCTAAAGCAATTCCATAAAATAATCTTTTATGAATCAGTAGCTGTTTTGTTTGTGTAAACTAGATTGCACCTTCCGCTTTTTTCATTGTCTAACTTTGAAATTAGTTAAGGTCAAAGTGTTTGCAAATGCAACATCGTATTTTAGTTCGAACTTACTGCTTGCTTTACATAAACTACTCGTAAATGCATTTAAAATCGCATCAACATGTTTATACATAAATTTATGCTGGCTGCAAAAAATTGTTGGAGCAACCAACAGTGCACAGATTTGAGCGTACGCAATTTTTAACTTTGTCTCAATAAAATGCGTTCTTCGCACTGAAATCGATGCATCGTGATTCCAATAGAATTAGTTTTTCAGCATTTTAAGGAGTAGGGCTCTGAAATGGTTGATAATTCTTTACATCATGGATGCGTATGTAAAAGTCAGTTGTATCCATGCATGCGAATAGAATTCAATAAATCTGTGTCATTTATAGAAGCTTACAGTTGAATCATAATAATGGTTGAAAAAAACGTATCTGTGATCTTAAAGAGTTATGTCTCTTATCCTAGAACTACCGCTTTACATTAACACACGCGAATAGTAAATTGCTGTTGATCTTTTGTTCAGATTTAATAATATACCCGATAAGAACACGCCTTATAACATAATATTTTTTCACAACTTTTATACAGGCGGTGGAAGCGGAAGTGGAGGATCGTCTGCACATGCACATGCCCACTCTTCAGGTACATATATATATATTTTTTCTATTTGTAAAGTTTTATTTAACTGCAGTGTTAATATCAATCTTATTCAATTCTGTTTCGTGTATATTCAAAGAATATGCGTGATATGTTTGCATCTGGACTAAAACTGAACTAAAAAAATCAATCAATGATTTAACCTATATTTACTTTTAAAAACGGTTTTATTGGTTTTTCATTACCCATTCTTAAAAAAAAGATATGTGACAAAGTCTTTATGATTCAATGAGGAGCAAAACATACTGGACCACGTGTTTTTTTTAACAGATACATCAGCACAGGAATAAAGATTTAAATACATTTATACAACTTCTATAATTTAAGCTAAATGCGTGTATTCACAATTATGATTAAACCCACTCACACACATAAAGAAACTTTGTTGAATTTACAGATATATAATAAAAGAATGGTCTCAAACACGAATTTTTCTTTCAGCATCTGCCCATGTTCACCATTTTGGAGGTGGATCTTCACATGCATCAGCTGGCTGTAAGTTAAAAGAAACCTCCCGAACATCGATCGAATATGTTAGCAGATATACTTGACTGTGAAAGAGAACAATGCAGATTTCTCAAAAATCATTTCATTTTTCTGGTTTTTAATTTTCACTGTTAAAACAATACAATAGTCACTAGGGGAGAACTAATATCATATACAGCACGATCAACATCGAAAAAGAGAGGATAAACCAGTCAATTGCGCCAATAAAATTAGGGAACGAAAGGAGAAAAGAAAATAGAATACTTGGAAAATATATGAAACAGAAGTAACACATCGTTTGTCTCTAAAATAAACAAAATTTAAACCAGATCATTGTTGTCTACTGGTCGACATTGGTTTACTACATGGTAAACATATAAAGATGTGGTATGATTGTAAATGAGACAACTCTCCATCAGAGACCAAATGACGTAGAAGTTAACAAATATAGGTCCCGGTATGGTCCTCAACAATGAGCACATCGCATAGCAAACTTTAAAAGGCAATGACATATGTAAAACAATTCAAACGATTATGTTTTCTTTACAGCATCATCCCATGCATCGGCCTCACATGGTGGTTTAGGAGGTGGCAGCGGTAAGTACCTTCACATTTTGACCACTTGTTACTAAGTTCCGAATAGAACACATGCATCTTTCTGTTAAACAAAAGTTAATTATTCGGTCAAATACACGATTTTTTACAATTAAGGATGTTCGCTACTCTGTTTCAAAATAACAAGCTTTTTAAAAGACTGTTAAAAAGTTATAATATATAAATGAAGGAACTAAAAAATCAGAAAAAAAAAATTGAAGGGTCCGTGTGCTTGTTTTCGAGATTTAAGCCATGAAAATTTAGCGGAGAATGACTCTCTCTAGATTTTTCATATATTTATCATTGGCACCTTTTTCTTTCAAAAACAGTGAAAAAATAACAAGGATTTTTATAAGATTTTCAAATGTGGCTTTTTAAACTATATGTAATACAATTATGATAAGAAAAGTAGGGATTAGCAAGCAATATATTTATTAGCACTACATGGATAAAACCAGAGGATTCCGAATATCTGACAGAAATTCAAAAACATGAGGAGTGAACATCCTTAATAGTCATATTTTTGTCTAAAACCTTCCATTCGTTTCATTTCCTTCAAATTCATCTTTCAAACATTTGCGTGAATAAATTATTAGTTCTTCTATATATTGTGACTCTTTTCTTTTTAAGAAAGTAATTATATTTCAGCTCATGCACATAGCAGTTCTAGCGCTCACGCTCATTCCGGTGGATTTGGTGGATTCGGAGGTATTGGACCAGGAAGTGGAGGAGGCATTGGCGGCATTGGCGGCGGCGGATTAGGTGGTGGTCCTGGTAGCATTGGCGGCATTGGTGGTCCTGGTGGCATTGGCGGTGGTGGAATAGGTGGTCCCGGTGGCATCATATTCCGCCCAGGTAAGCAAACACATTTCATTACGGATTTTTTTTTCAAATAATCATTCATGTTTGCAAATATTTCTCGTTCCAGTTACAGTTAAAATAGATTAACCATTTTATTCCTCATTTTTTTTCAAAAAGATGATATACTACAGCCTTTACGTTGCTAAATTATTTATAAATAACAGCTTGAGCATCATGATTTTGAACGTTTTTTTTTTCATTCTGGAGGATTGCCGTCTTTGTGTTGTATATAACTTTTAGTTTATTTAAAAGACCTGTGTTTATTCAATGTATTCAAATCATTGAATGATATATATAAAATTAGCAAGCACTTTTATTTTGCAAACTTGATCCTAAATTTGAAATTAATTACTTTTAGTCAGAAGTGTTGTAATCTAAGAATGACATTGTTTACAAATCTCTGTAAAAATATTGCATTTATGGTCATTAGGGTGATATACATTCAATATCCTTATAATTTTAATTTTGTTTATTTCATTTAGGTGGTTCAGCTTCCGCTAGTGGATCAGGCAGTGGCAGTAAGTAATTCATTTCAACATTTCAGAATATGATGTATTCTGGGTAATGTTTCAAAAATTGAACACCAAATGGCAATTTGTAATTGGTTACAAAAACCCTAAACGATGGAAATTCAACCGATAACGTGACGTTTTTTATATGAATTTCTTATCTTATTTTATTTTGGGGTAAACACAATGAAATTACCAACGTATCTTTATATTCTAAAACTGCATAAATATAACATTATATATCATTTATACTTGAGTGTGTAAAAAGAGCAATGAAATTCAGTTTGTTTATTTGCTAGTTTGGCCATACATTCAATCTTACTTTTGATTACTACTTATTGAAAGAGAAACGATAGTTATTACCAGCCAATCAAATCATTGGACGAGTAATAAAAGGGGAACAAGACACATGTTTCATCAGATTATTTTAATATTTACAATAGGTTAAGACGAATTCATGATTCCCCTAGCAAAATAACAATTATGCAGGAAATACACTCTCAAATTGTTCAGCTGTAAACAAATGATCTATAGAAGCAATCATTAAAATGTGTGTATCTTTCCCAAATAACATATAGTATAAGTGATATTTCACATTTCGATGAAAATGATGACAATCGTTTGCTACAGAATTTATCGATTTTAGTGACTCCAATATAAATGATCTCAGTCATAAAGTTTACTTAAATGAATTTAACACATTATTATTTCGGTGCGTCCGAAGCGTCCGAAAATTAATGAAATTTCTTATCTTATGGATAGTAATTAATTCAAGATAGCAGAAATTAACGATGAAAGTCAAAAGCGCATTCAAAAAGGCCATAAGAAAAAATGACCGATCCCCTAAAATAAATACACACTGACAAAGCACTATTTGACTGCTTATAAACAGTTTACACCAGAAATATCAGAAGACGTTAAAAGTAAACGAATTGTCAACTTAGGATAGAAAGCAGAAATGTAAGACACATTCTCCCATTTTAAAATGCTGACAATATTTTGTTTTCGCTGTAGGTGCATTTGGTGGTAATGGAGGTTCAAGCGCAAGCGCAAACGCAGCAGCCCGTAAGTATTTTTTTAAAAATCTTCACCATGGATAAAATTTAATGCAAATCCACCAGAGACCTAAGAACAAGGATGAAAACCATTATAGGTCACTATATAGCCTTAAACGACGGACAAATCCCACAACATATCTTGTAATATAGTATTTGATAATGCTACAATAAGCAAATTTGTTATCTTAATGTTAATAATGTCTATGTCCTTTAAAATTGAAGAAAATAGTCAAAACTGTAAATCATGCTTTTGATTCATTTTTAATGTTGGTTTTATTATTGAAATAAATTCACACCCCCACCCCTTTTCCCTTTTTCCCCCACCGAGAATATAAATGAAAAAACTGGACCAATTCGCTCAATAAACTTACATTTAAGTTCGAAAGATTTCAGAACTGATTGTAATTCTTTACTTCTAAATGTGAATTCTAGCCCCCTTGTTGCTTATATTGGCTACGAATGTGGTCTATAAGAATTATTACCTCTCACAAAAAATCGCTTGTTACCAATTACAGTGATGTAAATCATATGTAAATTTCTTATATATACAGGTGCAAGTGCAAGTGGTGGCGGTGGATTCGGTGGACCAGGCACTCCAGGAAATGCAGGTAAAATATTGTTTTTGAGATCAAATGGTAATTCTCTAGTTCGGTTGATTTACTATAAGAATTGTTAACATATTTTTGATTTATTAAAATTATAAAATCAGTATGATTCACGGATTGTGTGTTTAAGTTATTATTATCAACTGGAATAACATAATTTGCAACCTATTACGAGCTATCGACACGGCTGGGGCTATATGTAACACAAATCAAAACTTGCTGTACACAATTGAAAGTCAATTCTATTGCAATGGCATTCGGCAACACAGACAAAAATCTGCTATGCACGAAACAATTTTTTTCATAGTAATCGGTAACAAAGATCATAACCTATTGTAAATGTGGTATTGATTGCCGGTTATAGTGTATGTATAAAAGCCTTGGATAAATATTTAACGATTTTTTTTTATATTTGTTTTTTAAATTTGTTTTTAGTGAATGCGTACTGACGATGATATTCTTTTCCGTCATAAGAACTTTCGTTTTTAACAATTATTGTTTTGGTATATTCTGTAACATTATGTAATACACTTTACATACATATTTTGTAGGACCACCAGGCCAACCTGGACTACCAGGAGCCCCAGGTACGTACATCTTTTCCAAATGTCCAGCTCCATGCCATTTTAACGGCAACTGTGTGCAAACAAACTCTACCTGTTGTCATTTAAAATCCTCCAATATTATAGTAACGCGATTAATACAGTCCCTCCCCGCAATCGATCTATCCAACTTGCGAGGTTAATCATGTTAATATAGTCATCAAAGAACAGCGGAATATAACGACTGGATAATTCGGGTTAATATCATACATGTTTAAATTGGAATTAAATGATCATAATAATTAAAAAGGCCTTCCATGTAGGTTTTGAAATTTAGATAATAAATGACATATATCATTAACCACGTGGATCATAGACGCGATTTTCTTATATACTTAGAACATCAAATAAAAAATCTATAAATAGTCTGTCTGCCAACTGTCTGTAAACCAATAGTCAGTCTACCAAAAGTCTGTCTACCAATAGTCTGTCTACTACAAGTCTATATACAAATAGTCTGTCTACCAACAGTCTGTTTACTAATTGTCTGTTTACCAACAGTATGTCTATCTATATTCTATACTTTTTGACCATATACGTACAATATCACGACCATGTATTCTTATATCAAATTATGTCAATCGCATCTGTCTTTCATTTCTTCAAAGTTACTATTTCTGTGAGGAATGAGAAACGATATATTAAAAGGCCAATGCATTCATTTCGGTTTACAAATATATACTTAAAATTAAGTAAATGTATGCTTTATCTTTTTAAAGGAGTACCAGGACGTCCCGGAACAACCCAACCAGGCCGACCAGGAAACGCAGGACCACCAGGTCAACCAGGTAAAAATTACATTAGATATGTAATTGCAAATCTGAATCATAAGCTCAAACAAGTTAAATAAGAACGACGTAAATGTGCCAAGAAGACAACAATATGAGAGTTAATGTTATCAGATCTTACAGTACTCACAGTGCTAAAATACTAATTATGCATAATTTTAAACTGTCATATTTCAAAATGAATTCTCTTTTGGGGTTAAATAATAGTTTTTTTACCTCAAGATTATAATATAGTATACGATGCTATTTTCAAATTTTAAAGCAACATTACCTGTATGTGCTATTGTAAGTAACATGAACTATTCAGAGTTATATATAAAAATAAGGAGATGTGGTATGATTGCAAATGAGACGACTCTCAACCAGGCACTTAATGACATAGAAGTTAACAACTACAGATCACCGTATGTCCTTCAACAATGCGCAAAACCCATACCGTATAGTAAGCTATAAAAGACCCCTAAATCTCAAATGTAAAGCAATTCCAACGTAAATGTGCATAGATATGTAAGATGCTTATATACTATGTATTGTTTATAGGTAACCCAGGTCGTCCAGGCGCAGCAGGAAGACCAGGCGCACCAGGACAGCCAGGAGGACCAGGTATGTATAAAATGAAAACAACAATTTAAAAATGTCATGCGCTAGACGCGCTTTTCTGGATTAACCTTCATGGGGAACGCTCAAAGCCGAATATTTAAAGACACGTGTAAACGTAACAACTATTCAGGATATCATGTTTGTCTGATTTTCTTAATTTAATGTCAAATTTTATGAGATAGTATTTAAAACGACACAGAGGGGAAATTGAGGTGACACTTTTGAGCAATAAAATGTCTACACATTCCAAAGTAGGACAAAAGGCATGACAAAGCCCTCGAAAAAAAAGAGTAAAATAATAAAAAAACTCCGAAAGGACAAACATCAGTTCAAGAAACACTACACAGACAAATGGTTATAGAGCACAACGAACACCAACACCACGATGAATTTGAAATGAGTTCAGGTGCTCCGAAAAGGTAAGAAACTCCATAACTGCCGTGCTAGTTATAAACAAGAAAGAACGAAAGGAACTTCAAGTCTTACGTTCTTGATATATACGGGGATAATATTCGTAAGCAGTAGGTCAGAGTACAACTTGTTTGCAATAAATTTATAAACAAATTATGTTACGATAAATATGAAAACATACACATATATTTTATTTTACAGGACGTCCAGGAATCCCCGGCAAACCAGGAAACCGAGGACAGTTAGGACAGCCAGGTAATGCCATGTCGTTAGTTGCGAAATAGGGAGATATCTAGATGTCATGTTTGTTTAACGATGTTGTTGATGGGTTACTGTCTTATTCGTTTTAACACCATATTTACTTTTATTTATATTAACAATGTGATAATATATGAATAATACACAATTGATGAAATATAAGTACCGCACTGGCAAATATACAGAAAAGAGCTCCGATCAACAGTTTATCTTTCTTCTTTTTCTCATAATTATAAGAACATTGTTAATGTAATCGTTGTAATAATAATAAAAAAAAAAAAACGACCACATCTTACCACCCCCCCCACCCAAAAAAAAATAAAATAAAAACAACCAGACATTTGTTTGTTATCATGATGGAGAAAAACAACGTCTGCTGACTTTTCTAGAAACCGCCAACTCAGACTATCGAAAATATACAACCAGTACACAAACTTATATAGATTTGTGGGATGGTAAATATGTTATTTTTATACGAAATTTTCAGTGATTTAATTGTCTGCTGTTTTTATGTAGGCTCACCAGGACAGCCAGGTCACCCAGGTAATTATTTTATAATTTTAACACGACATCGTATGTTTTTCTATCAATGAATGTTTGAATTATTGTTTAAATAATTACCTTTCCAAATGGCTAATTACTTGATGTGAAAGGGTTTGAATATTTATTTACGAGAAAATTATAGAAAAGTTATATATTACTTACTATTAAGTGATGTGTCACATCTTATGAAAGTTAAACACGACTGGTTCCCTATTGCAGGAGCAGCTGGACAACCAGGTAGAAACGGAAGTCCAGGAAACCCAGGTAAACCAGGAACACCAGGTCACTCAGGAACACCAGGTCAGTATATTATGCCAAGAATAAAAATCATCCTCAAAACTACACTAAAATTAAAACTTAAAGATTATAATATATATTAATGGCAAACATAAAATATTGAAAAAAAAAAAGAACTAAATAATTGTTTTTAAACGTTTTATAATTGTTACAATGGTAAATTACGTGAGATATGAAATTTGTATTTTCTGAACACCTTTTTCCTTAGTTAAAGGAAAATTTTATATTATGTATTGTAACTTTTGACATTTTTTGGGACAAACATTGCCGCCCTGAATCATTCCTTTATTTATGTATATAATATTCATAATACAAAGCATAGAAATTTATGTCTTGTTTTGTATTTAATAGGATCACGTGGATCACCAGGAACCCCAGGAACACCAGGACAACCAGGAGTTCCAGGTAAAATAATTGTATAATATGATCTACCTCATAAGTGTTTAATGCCCAGGAGTACCAGAATGAAAATAAAAATAGATGAAAAAAAAAAAAAAAAACAAATCTAGAAAATTAAAAAATAGCAATACATTTTGTGACTCAGTTCAATGGTTTATTCTTGAACAGTCTAATTAATGCAAGACATTGTATTTGTAGGCACCACTGGTGGACGAGGACCAAGAGGACCCGCTGGAATAATCGGATTAATTGGTAAGAATGACATAATACTCCATTTAGTTTATTGATATATTTTGTATTTTACTCAGTTTAAAAAAATATTAAACGTACATGAAAACATAACTTGAAATTAATGAATCTATTGATAAATTTTACGTCCGTCCTTGCTGATGAAAATTGGACAAGTCAGAACGTCCAAAACAGAAACGTTCCCATTATGCGATACCATTTTTTGATTGGTCCATTTGGAATAGAAGACAGAGTTAAATGCCCTGTGAATATTATTTTACATACTGTTAATATTTCATAAAATGAGAACACGTAAAACCAGATTACATATATTTTATTTAAATCGGATATGTCACTTGTACACATTTAAGTTTTTCTTTGAAAGTTAACTGCCGAAATGAAAATCAACATTTATTTTTATTAACAGGACCTAAAGGAAATCCCGGAGAACCAGGAAACCCAGGCGCACCAGGAACACCAGGTATTTATTACTTCAATTTAAAGGGTTTGTACCTTGGTTAACGGCTATATTTCGTTAATCGTTAATGCGTTTGTTAGAGGCATATGCATAAATGCTTTTTGAGCATTCACGAAATTTATAATTTAAATAGTTGTAGTAATTTAGAATTTTACTGTAAATGTTTGAAAATAGATGACTCAAAGTTAAGAGTTTTGTCCCCTTACATACTTCTTTCTCGTATTGATTTTCTTAACCCCGATTATAAACACAGATATAAATATTAACAAATACATAAACATATAATCGGTAAATTCCCTAATATAGCACCGGTCATAATAGTATCCGTTTTGCATGTTTTATTATTTAGATTATATTCTATAAGTCTTGTGTATACTTATGTATCAATGAATGTTCAAGGCCTTTTATAAATACGTAATACACATATATATATATTTTACTTTGATAGGAGCGGGAGGACCAAGAGGACCACAAGGTAAGATATTTCAAAAGTCTGTGCATCCTAGCGTGAAAATGAAAAAAAAATCCTTTAAAAAAAAACTCCTTTGGAAAATTGAATAAAAATGATGATGAAGAGGAATCATAAATACCTGTAGATATCTGAATACTATAACCATAAATCATTAATTAAAAAAAAAAAAAACACAATTTTATAAGGACAAAGAACATATATAACTGTAGTTCGACGTTTCAGAATGTAGCATAGTTGATTCTGGGTCACATTTTCACAAGCCGTACACCAAAACGTTGTGATTGGCTAACAACGTCATAAACACTGGAAATTCAACCAATGACGTGACGTTATTTTCATTTTGGTGTACAAACAATAAAAGTACCCACAATCCTTTAGATTTGGAATCGGCAAATTATCTTAGCTTTATTACATCTTGACATCGATTTGGTTTATTCTCAAAGGACCAGCCGGTGGACCAGGATCATCAGGCCCATCAGGAGACAAAGGATCACCAGGTACACCAGGCGGACCCGGACCAAGAGGAGCAATCGGACCACAAGGACCATCAGGTAAATCTTTTTTTTAAAAACACCCCGTTTGATTTATATAATTCACCACATCCTTTCTGCTGACATAATTTTTTTTCTATTAAAACAATTTTGGGTAGAACAAATAGTGCAGAAGCAAAAGCTCTGAATGAAAGGATAAATATAGGTAATAGTATATGTAATTGATCTGCTTTTCCAGTTGTGCAATTGTTAAAACTATTCATGTTTATATTTTTTTAGTTGCAAATAAAACAATAAATTATAATTGTAAAATGAAATGTCTTACGCTGATTGTGTTTTCGAAATATGTCTTCAGGACCACCCGGGGATGGAGGACCACAAGGAGGAAGAGGATTACCAGGAACCCCAGGCAAACCTGGAGCTAAAGGCCCACAGGGTAAGCACTGTAACTTGAAAGATAGAAATAAAAAAACTTATAAATCCTATAAACTACAAATTATGTTAATGTTGGATTGATTCGTCATTTGCCACTTTCTTTTCTTGACTTAAATCTAGGTTTTCTACCAAAATAAAACTCGCATGAAAGTTATGCCTCAATCTTAAACTTTCCTGCTTATGATACAACAGTGCAGAGATCCACAATTATATTATGCACAACTAAATGTATACTTAAGGAAATAAAATATATACATACAAATAGATAGCCTTTGAATTCTATAGATATGAGACAACAATCAAGGTACTAACCAAACAAAACATAATAAAAAAGAAATGTATTCCACTGAGCAAAGTCATGATTGTTGTAAGATTAAAGAAGAAAATGTATATTAAGGATGTTCGCTCCTCTTGTTTTTCAATTTTTGCCAGATATTCGGAATCCTCTGGTTTTATCAATGTAGTGCCATTAAAAATTTTGCCCACTAACCCCTACTTTTCTTTCCATAATTTGATTACATATAGTTTGAAATGTCATCTTTGAAAATCTTATAAAATCCTTTTATTTTTTCATCGTTTTTGAAAGAAAAAAGGTGCCAATGTTAAATGTATGAAAAATCTAGAGAGAATTATTTCCCGCCAAATTTTCAATTGGTTATATCTCGAAAACAAGCACACGGACCCTTCATTTTTTCTGCTTTTTTAGTTTCTATATTTATATACTATCAATTTATAACAGTCTTTTAAAAAGTTTGTTATTTGGAAACAGAGTAGCGAACATCCTTAACTATTGGAGGTTTTTTACTTTTTTTATCTTCAGGATCCAATGGAGACGTTGGACCACAAGGACCATCCGGACCAAAAGGACCACAAGGTACATAATTATATGCCGGTTATACCATTCAATCCTTAGCCTAAAGCAAACTAAACTGCTGCGGTGGTCTATTTGTTGCGTGTTCGCCTGGGGTGCAGGAAGTGACGGATTTGAACCCAGGCGGGGTCAAACAAATGACTAGAAAATTGATATGAGCTGCTTCTACGCTAAGCATGTCGCAATTGAGAGAAGTAAATAAAATTATAGATAAGGCTACTATAATCTTTGCAAATACTTCGTCAACCGTATAGCGCAAGTGCGAAGGAAAAAACCATGATGACAAATACGTAAACAAATGTGAAAGAAAGATCGTTTTAACTGATTCTGAAAGATGCTTAATAACTGTTATGACAAAGTTTAATAAACAAATATAAACACATGGAAGATATATAGAAAAATAAACATCGATCTATTGCATGTCCACCTTCTCACTTATTTTTGGCGTGCTCCATGATTCTGTGTTGATTTTTATTAAGGCCAAATTCAGTAAACCTCGGCAAAAAATACGAAAGTTAGTAATGTAAATGTAAAATCGTACATAGAGGACTTCGTTTATTATATATACATGTATTGGTTCAATAATTTCTTCAACTTTATAATTTCAAGAAACTCGTTTCATATGACTGTACATGTATCTTATATTGACTATTTGTATTTACAGGTCCACAAGGAAAAGCTGGTGTCAAAGGTAATATTTTGTTTTCATTTGTAGTCAGTATGTAGCAAATGCATATCGCAGTTCATATTAAAATTATCGTTTATAAATCGTTTGGTCCTGATGATATTTGTTAATAGTAGCAAACATTAAAATTGAAGCGATCAAATTCAAACGTTCTCACAAGTATCATAAGTTGAACATCACATTTAAGGTCTTTTACACAGGGAGTATTTTTTTCAATTTCAGGAGCACCCGGAGATCAAGGAGCTAGAGGAGCAGAAGGAACAGCCGGACCACCAGGACCACAAGGAGAACAAGGATTGAAGGGTCCAACAGGAGGCCAGGGACCAGCCGGTATAAATATATAAATGCAATTGATCGGTGAACTTGCATCGTGGAATTTTTTTAATCAATTACATTTTTATACATACATATTGTACATATACATTTGTTTAAAGAACAAAATTGAGAATTGAAGCAGGGAATGTGTCAAAGAGACAACAACCCGACCAAAGAGCAGATCAATGTTTAAGTGTACAGTGTATAAAACTTTTCAGCTACTCCTTTAACTAATTTTTCCAAAGATATTATTACAAATCCGTGATGTCGAAACGATTCATAATAATTGCAGACCCCCCAAAAAAAAACCATTATAATGAATTAAGAATATTCAGTTTTTAAAATGTACCATTTAGTTTAAAAACCACAACTGACAGGCTGATATGTTCTAATCACGGTATTTACTTATTATAGGACCAGCCGGACCATCAGGAGAACAAGGACCAGCAGGTGAAAGAGGAAGCCAAGGACCACAAGGACCCGAAGGACCAACTGGTGGGTATTTTATTCAAGTCAGGTGATCTGTCTTAATAAACATGAATTACTCACTATACAGAGAATGTCCCTCGATAGATTAGAGCTAACAGGGGTAATACAAATGTAAACAATACATATATTCTAAAGATTTCTGACTAGATAAAGATAAATTATACATGTATTTGTTTACAAGTTTTGTACACAAATACTAATAAAGTACCATACAATAACAGATCCCAAATATCCAGGTACCTAAATATACGTCACAGAATTATCCACTCGTTTGATGTGAATTTAACAATAAAAACCGAAACATAAATTAACCAAAATTGAAAAAAAAGCATAAGTTTAACAAAGACTAGAGGTTTCCGACTTGGGAAAGGCGCAAAAATGTGGTGGGGTTAAACATGTTTTGTGAGATCTCAAATATTCCTAATTAGTCGAAATGATGTGACTTTCGTGATGTTTTCTTTTTAATTCTACGTCCATTTAGTTTCAATTGTATTATGACAAATATTGCTTTGATTAACAGGACCAGCAGGACCAAGAGGAGCAGCTGGATCACAGGGACCAGCAGGGGAACGCGGCGAACCTGGAGCACCAGGTAAAAAAGGACCAAATGGAGACCGCGGCAACCAAGGACTACCAGGAGCACCAGGCAAAAATGGAGCCAGAGGAGATAGAGGAGCAAGAGGTCTGTTTTTGTTATTGTTTATGTTTAGATCCCAACTTACATAAGAAAAAAAAAATATTTTCATAAATTATTAATATCATATTTTTTCTTGATATTTTGTTTCTAATCTTTATTCTTTTAATTATCTGGTTTTTTTGCAAGATATTTTATGGCCAAAGTTAAACGTGAAGTAAATGTAAAGTTTAAATAAATTATTTAATAAATGGCTATTATTTATTTTGATTTATTGAACCATAAAATTAATTTTAACTCTTCACATTGAATAATCCGCGAAGCGGATTATGTTAAATGTGAAGAGTCAAAATTAATTTTATGGTTCAATAAATTCAAAATAAATTATTGCCATTCATTATAAATAAATTTCTATCAAAAATAAGGCTCAAAGAACTTTTATATTATTTATATTAACAATAACAACGTACACACATGTTGGCGTATGAATACAAAACGTCAGAGTGGGCGTGTCGCCATAAAATTGACAACATTGAAAATAAACAATACTTTTAACCAATCAGAAGACAGTAAATACACCAAATTTATTGATTAAAGAATAACCATAATTTTGTAGCAACAAAATCATACATTGTAAAATAGAAAGATGTATATAAAATATGAAAACACTTTCACAGATCAACGATATATATATCCTAAAATGTCATTAGACTTAAACAATTGAAACAACAGTATTATAACTCTCTGAAATTAATAGAAATATATTAGAAACGGAACAAATGAAATCTCCATCTTATAATCATGTTGTATTTGATTAACATATCTAAACGATGGGTCTTTTCACAGGAAGCACCGGATCACCTGGCAGATCAGGATCACCAGGAAGCCGAGGAAAGATTGGACCACAAGGACCACATGGACCAAGAGGAGCACGAGGTATTTAAAATTATTAGATAACATGCAATTTTCATATTGAATAAATGCACTGGTAAAGACGGATAGACATTGATGTTTATTTTTAATAATTTCAACTATATATTGAATAATGATTCAATGCATAATACTGCAATTTCAGTATAGTTATCAATAATTTATAACTTTGAAATAGTTGATAATAATCTTCTTTGCAAATTGCACCCATATTGGTCAAGCGAAAAAAAACACCACAAAAAATAACACAATATAACACAAAATATAACACCATAGTAACACAACAGTCAAGAATTACAAGTTTAAACATAAAACAAAAACATAGTAATGTTAATGTAACTTTTGATGAACATAGATCTCATTTTGCAACTCTAAAGATTGCAGTCACCTTCTGCTGCCAAAAGTTCAGATTCAGGATTTAAAATTTGTTTTAGCTTGAACAGTGGTTGAGAATATGAAATAGTCATAGAAAGTGGAGATACTGTGATCATACATACAAATACAACGAGATTTGTTTGCCCCATTCCAAAGTAGATATACACGAACGTTCCTCTTCGTACTATAGTATGTGCTACAATATGAGAGTGTGTGGATGGGGTTTTACAGAAGATTAGACAATAATGGGCAAAACTATAAAGATTAGAGAAAAATGGCCCTAAAAATAAAGAATAGAGAATAATGAGGTGCTAAAATATAAAAAAATAGAGAATAATGAGGTGTTAAAATATAAAGAATAGAGAATAATGGTAAAAAGTATAAAGAACAGAAAAATGGTCTAAAAATTAAAGAATACAGAAACCAAAGACCCCTTCCCCCATTCCAGACCCTCATATGATAGTCAGCTTATACGTTGGTAAAGTTAATATCAAGTTGATAATAATATATGGCCGATAATAGGTGTTGCATGGATGAAACCTCAAAAATGTCGTAAAATACAGGAAAACTACCGCCTGTGTTTCGGGAATCTGTATTGATTTAATGAAGTTCATTATCTAATAAAAGTTTATGTATTTCTACAGGATCACAAGGACCCAAAGGACAACGTGGAGACCAAGGAGCCCCAGGTAAATATTATCTGACGGAAAAGGGATATGAATATAAATAGATTCTTACATTGGTGCCAGTGGATTATCGGATTTATCCAATCGAGATTGGATAAATCCGGTAATCCACGAGTAACTATGTAAAATCTGTTTCCCTAATGATTGTCAAATAAATTTTCATTTTTGATAAAAGAAAATCCCCTTTGAGTGCCTTTCTCATTCCACAAAGTTGTCAATTTCATTAACCACACGTTGATTAAACTTTTTTATACAATGGGTTCGGAAAGGGTTAAATTGCCAAAGAATTAGAGAAAAATTAATATACTTCAGAAATGATTCTGACGATCTGTCAGAAAATGCAATAAAGCAAAATACATAGAATAGGCTTTGATTTGAAGTAATACTAAGCATCTTAAAACTCGTAATATGAAAAAGTTGTTAAACTCAACAATACCCAATAAACAGAAAACTTCATTTATTCCAGACCCCCCCGATGGCATGTAATACTTTGGTGATGGATACAAATTGAGTAAACAATAGTTTAAGTTTAAGTGTGTATTCATTATTCTGCACATTTGTTATTATGGTTAAGCAATCAAGAATCTCTAAAATTCGTCTCACAGGTTGAATTTTAGAATAATATTCAACAGTGAAAGATGTGCACAGAATCTACGTACATGGATAACAGTATGAATACAAAGGGAGGTAAACGAAACGAAGAAGCAGGAAAGAGCACAAGACTACCGGAGTTATCTTTCATTGGAACAGTTGTCAAATCAAAGGACTGTAATACGTACTGAATCAATATCACAAAGCTTGAAGCATAAATAGCAACGTTGAACAAAGAACATCAACCCTTGCATTCAAAAAATAATTATTTAAAAAAAAAAATATTTCCTAGGTGTTTTTCGTAATGTTAATGTACAGTTTTCAATTCAAAGGGCTGTAATACGTACTGTATCAATATCAATAAGCTTGATACAGTTCTCTCCCTTTGACGCAGAAATAGCAATGTGTTGAACAAAGAACATCAACCCTTGCATTTAAAAAATAATTATTTAAAAAAAAAAAAAAAAATTTCCTAGGTGTTTTTCATAATGTTAATGTACAGTTTTCAATTCAAAGGGCTGTAATACGTACTGTATCAATATCAATAAGCTTGATACAGTTCTCTCCTTGACGCAGAAATAGCAATGTGTTGAACAAAGAACATCAACCCTTGCATTTAAAAATAATTATTTAAAACAATAAGTATTTCCTAGGTGTTTTTCATAATGTTAATGTACAGTTTTCAATTCAAAGGGCTGTAATACGTACTGTATCAATATCAATAAGCTTGATACAGTTCTCTCCCTTTGACGCAGAAATAGCAATGTGTTGAACAAAGAACACCAACCCGTGCATTTTAAAATTTTATAAAAAAAATGTTTTTATTTCTTTCCTAGGTATTATTCGTATTGTTATTGATGACCAGAGAACAGGACCGGAAGTTGAAGAATTCCCTGGTAAGATTTTTTTTACAATACAGTTTCCTAGAATGGTTCTCTGTTTTACATTTTGTTAACATATGGAAACATACAAATGTGTCAGTCTTTCAAAGAACGGTAGTTAGGTGCTCTTAATGCGAATAAAATGGCGAAAAGCTGAGTGAATGTAAAGATTAAAATGTAATATTATTGTAGATATGAAAACGTATATGTAAGTTTAAATTGATTAATAATCAGGAAGTGCATAGACTATTATAATAAAATATCATTCATTTCCGTTTCCAAACGATTTACTTTTACATTTTCATTTGATCAGGATTTGGTGGATTTGGTGGATTCGGTGGATCCGCTGGAGCGAGTTCATCATCAGGAGCTAGCGCATTTGGAGGACCTGGCGGAGCTTCCGCAGGATCTCAATCAGGAGCTAACGCAAACGCCGGCGGTTTCCCATTCGGGCCATTCGGAGGAGCAGGAGGTCCCGGAGGAGGTCCCGGAGGACCAGGTAGTCCCGGAGGACCAGGAGGTCCCGGAGGACCAGGAGGACCAGGAGGTCCCGGAGGACCAGGAGGTCCCGGTGGATTAGGATTAGGAGGAGCAGGAGGTCCCGGTGGATTAGGAGGAGGAGGTCCCGGTGGATTCGGTGGAGGATTAGGAGGAGGAGGAGGAGGAGGAGCTAGCGCCGGAGCATCATCATCAGGATCGGCTTCTGCATCTGGTGGTGGACCATTCGGAGTACTCAATGTAGGACCAGGAGGTGGAGGAAGCGCTTCAGCATCTGCAGCGGCTAGAGCACACGCAAACGCTTTTGGAGGTCTCGGTGGTGGAAGTGCATCAGCAGGTAGTCATTCCTCATCTAGCGCACACTCATTCGGCGGACACATATTCCACAGTGTGACCCACCATGGAGGTCCTTCACATGCTTCAGCACATGCACACGCTCATGCCCATGCATCTGCAAGTGGAGGAGGAGGTCACGGAGGAGGAGGCCACGGAGGACCATATAAACCTGGATATTAACTTTAGATTGACTTCTTTGTAGTAAAATGAATGTTTATTGTAATATTAAAATCTGCAAGTCTTCGTAAATATAGTTCTCTTTTCAATTATAACACATGGAAAATACGTCAAAAGATGCAATCAAACAAAACAATTAACTAAATGACAGCTAGAGGTTAAACAGTTTTCAACCATAAACATGTGTTTATATAAAATCAGGCTTTAGACATGTCAGATCGTTCCAGAGTCTATAAACGTGATTCGTCCATCAAAACAAAATTCTCAAAATAACAAAAACATTGGGACATACTATCAGTAATTGAACTAGTTAAAGGTACATGAAAGAAATAATAGAAAATTCAACACAAGAACAATATCCAAGAAAAAAATAAAAAAATAATCAGAGAATGCTAGCAGTTACCGAATGTAAGCTAACAGTACTTAAACTGGTGTTTTAGCATCTTATCGTCATACACTCTAATATTGGTGGCTGTACTTTATAGAATTTTCAAATAGAAACGTCGTAAACAGGACAGAAAGACATAATGTTAAGCAAGCAGGATAAACAAAAGTGTTGCTTTAAACTATTTTTTTCAAGAATAAAAAAATATGTATTCCCTATGAATATGCTGCAATTAATCAAATGATGATGATTTAATGAGAATATGACATAAACATATTGTAATTTATAAATTTTCAATAACTTTAAATATC